>JAJJWW010016481.1:600000-1082500 GCA_023531295.1 Papaver armeniacum | reverse complement strand
GAAGAGTATTACTCCAAGAATCCAAGTGCCCAAGTACAAGATAAGTGGAACAAGTGCGACGAAACGGAGCAAAACACTCAAAAATAAGAGATAGGACAAAGACCAATATTAACTCATCCAAATTCAAGAATTCTCATCTCCATTTTGAAGATAATTGAAATAGGAAGAGAATGCAAAAATAATGAGGCTATTCTGAATTCGGAAGAAGAAGTTACGGGGCAAAACAAAGTTTACCGAATATCGACAAGCGAGCTAGTATGCAAACCAGTTTGCAAACGAATTTCCGTGACCTGGACCAGTATGCAAACGGGTTTGCAAACTAAAATCCATGGATTTTGATTTGAAAAGATGGTATGCATACCTGTTATGTGTACCATGAAGTCCAAACATCCCGAACTACTATTTTCAAACCTAAACAATTAAGAACCTGTTTGAGGGTGAAAACGGTTTCTGCTGATTTCGGTAATTTCGCGTGAGTGAGTAAGAAACTGAATCTAAACCCTAAAAATATATATTACAAGGGAGTACTTTAGATTCGAGAGATCAATCTGTACAAGTCCGGCATAAACCAAGAAATGGTCGTTCCACACTTGCCTCAGTCAAAAAGTGAGGGAGAAGGGTTGGTTTTAGGGAGGGAAGCAAAGAAAGTGTTGAGACCAGAATAGTTGATTCTGGAAGAGTAGTTGTTTGATTTGTATAAGAAAGTGAAAGCTAACGTATGGGAAAGCTAGCAAGTGGTTTTGAGTGTTGTATGCTCCCGAGCAAAACTTGTTATTCGGTGGAAATAGGTAATGCCTATTTATACAAGTCGAAGTGAAACGTACTCTGGTATCATTAAGAAATGGAAAACGGGTGAGTAAATGGGAGGAGGTGGTAACCGGTAATGCCCGGAATTGATGTTCCACAAAAAAAAGTGTTTCACCATTACTCCCTGTGTTTACTGACCACCTCATTCTTATGACACTTTCTTATAACGGGCGTAGTTTACGCCACACGCTGTAAACCGCCAAACCAATACCCAATGAGCATCCCCTTGTTTATGACATGCGTTGATGTCTCGAGTGTTTTCATGGAAAACATGTAGCATGTTGCTGCTGTTTGGCAAGTTGATCTTGGGAGACTTGCCGGCTCGGTGGTGACCCTTGACGGTCGAGATTTTGCATCTTGAGAGGAACGATAGCCGTTGATCATTGCACCCTTTGCTTGGTAGCCAACGGCATGAAAGCATGGCTGACACGGGCTTTAACGTGGCCAAGCTAGGATTTCGGCGTTGGTCCAAAGGTGTCCATGCGTTAGCTGGCAACCTTGGACGGCTGAGATTTGAACCTCAGATGGAAGGGTGGTCGTTGATTGTTGCAACCCTTTGTTTGGCAGCCAGCGACATGGTTTAAGGCTGGCATGGCTTGGCATAGTTTAGGCGTGGCCAAAATTAGGGTTTTAGTATAAACCGTGATGTTTGGCCTTGGGCCGGATGTTGCCATGCGTTAGGTGGAAAACTTGAACGGTTGAGATCTGCATCTCAGATGGAAGGGCAGCCGTTGATTATTGCAACCCTTCGTTTGGTAGCCAGCGGCAGGAAAGCATGGCCGGCATGGCATTGTCGTGGAGTGGAGCCACTGGCAGTGTGTGGCTTGGAAGGGAAGCGCTTGCGGCTTTGTCTAAATTAGGGTTTGGTATGCTGAAATCCTAATTAGTGCCCTTTACTAGAATTGATGTAGAAGGGCCCTGTGCAAAATTTTTTGTAGGGCCTTTTACAATGTTGAATATTTTGTAACAATAAAAAACAAAAATAAAAAATCAATAATTTTTATTTAATTTGTAAGATTATCGACGATACCAAATAAAAATTTACGACTAAATAATGGTGTTAATACGTATTTTATATAGATAAAATGAGAGTATTAAATAAGAACTTTTTTTTCTGGATGTCAATAAGAATACGCAAGGATAACACAAAATTTATATAGATAAAATGAGAGTATTAAATAAGAATTTTTTTTCTGGATATCAATAAGAATACGCAAGGATAACACAAAAGATAGGAAAGCTTACTCTTGGGAGGTAATGGTATTGGTTAATACGGCCAAATTTAAATTTAAATCAACAACGAATTGATTGCTCAGTGGATGGATTGTTTAAGTATTGCCCCCATAGTTTGTGTGTTCGAGCTCGGCCACGATAAAGATTTTTTTTTTTTGTTTCTTAGTGTATGAATTATGGGCTGAAAAAAAGGCCCTTGGCAGAGCTGGGCCCTGTGCGGTCGCACACCTTGCACACCCTCAAGCCCAGCTCTGCGTGGGATTTAACACAGTACTTACAAGTAACCCAATAATCCCTGCCAACAGAAAGGGGAAATATGCATTGGAATGTCCTTATATTGCAAATTACTTGACAAAGAAAAAAAAAAAAACTAGATGGTTTATAGCCTAGTGCACTGCCTTGTTCTATGGGTTAATTAGCATGACTTGTAGACACATAATATCCTTATGTTCTTCTGTATCCGTGTGTGAATTTATAACAATCCCTTTAACGGGTTTAAAATGACTTGATCTAAGTTGCACTTTCAAGCAAAACCTGTGGTACAACAAAACCTGTGGTACAACAAAACATGGTTTTTTCAATGAAAAATATCGTCGAAATATTTTGATTTGCGTCACAAATATATTGTTGTGACGATTTTTTTGCTGTCGGTCAATATGTTATAAAAAGAGGTGTTGCAAATAACCCGACCGACGCTAAAAGCGTCACTTATGCCGAGGGTTTTTTTGTAGCATACTTTTCTATCACAAAATTAATTTATGCGTCAGAAAAGTCTATTTTCCATTTATTAATATTTTTTTTTTTAATTTTTAAATTTTAACTTTAGATACTAATTTTATTTTTGTCATAAAAATTAAACTTTTATTATTTATTAATTTCTTTAATTAATATGACATTTTGTTTTTATGATAATGCATTACGGAGAATTCTGGAAAATTTACAATTTGTTGTTCTTAATAGAGAAATCTTCAATAAAAATTTTCTGAATAATCATAGTTATCAAAGGTCAAGAGCAGACACTGTATGCTGAACATGGATCGGAAAATGGTGATATAATTTCCATTTAACAGAAAATACAATTTAAAAATACAAACAAAGCAATTGACTTTGTACTTTTTTTTATCTGAATTGACTTTGTACTTAGTACATTCCCATCGGGAAAAAGAAATTGTACAAGGAATATCAAATACATACAAACGTTGTTGAACTAAATATTTATACATTCTAAATCTGGTCATTTCTTCATAATTAAAGCGTATTAGCTTTGGACAACCAAAATTTTGATCTCATCCTCACAGTTGTTGTTGCACAATCAGACTCAAAAAACTTGTCTCTTCTCTCCAAAGAGGATTAGTAGTTTTTGAATTAGTAATTGGGGATATGAAAACTAATTGGGGGATATGACTAAATGACAAAATAGCGATCCAAATATCCTAGCTGGGTTACCCCTTATATAATTAAATTATTAATTCCTAATCTAACCCTCCCTAATCAGAATTAGTTATTAATCCTGATTAGTAAAATGTTAATGATTTGGGGGATATAATTTGTGTATTTATGTTTATTTGAATTTGTGTGGGTTAGTTGAGAGGGAAAAAAAAATTGAGTAGAATTTTTTTTTTTTTGAAAATGGAAGATGATTGTGATGAGAGACTTGCAAATTTCTTTGAATCTTTAGCTCAATTACAACAACAATCATATCTTCAATCTTCGATTAATGATAACAACTCACAATTGTTGTATGATGAACCAACACCTTTGAATCATTATTTTCTTGACCATGAAATTTTTTGTGAAGAACCAACTCAAGAAAGTAAACATGTTCAGCATACAAGCAACCCCAACACACAAAGCTTCAAAGAGGTCGAAGATTTGATTTTTTTTTTTAAACCGCCATTTACATGCCGAAAAAACCTTAGTACCAAGATGCACGTTGTATGAATACCACGCCGGTATCATTTAACCTAGCATTGTATTCATAGATATTTGTATGCCGGGACTAAATATCCCCCAAGTATTCAAGAACATACCGGCGTGGTATTCAAACCAAGATTGAATGCCTAGGTACACATTTATACTTTTTACCTACCAGCGAATATTCTAAGGAATATTCAAACCCATAGATGTGAGTACATGACACTGAGAATGCCGGTTTAAGATACCGCATAGAAACTTAAATGTCGAGGATGCTTAGGTTTACATGAATAACATACGAAGCTAATGATATTTTGAACTTGAATACCGGCATTTGTTTCTTTCAACTTAGTATGCCGGAACCTAGTATCGGTATATTGAGTCAATTACCATTTATGCCGGGTTCTTAATACCGGCAGCTTCACTTTACTTATCGACAATGCCGGTTTTGAACTAATCCAATTTTCTTTTCATTCATTCCTTAGAATGTTACCTACAACGATCAACCAAACTCCAATCCGCTCCATCGGGATACGTCGGAGTACTATAAAATGCCGCAGGTATGTTACCAAACAATACTTTCACCTAGTTTTTACAATTTTATGTTGGGATTTGCTTGTAATCTCCATAATATTGTCCTTATGTAGGGAATAAAATATGAAAAGGAAGCAATTGCTTGGGCAAAAGCGACGGCTCTTAATAACATGTGTGTCTTAGTGAGGAATTCCCAACGTTCAAATGTTCGTTTTGAGATGGTTTTGCGAGAGAAGTGGAAAATACAATGAGAAAAATAGCCACAAGAGAAAGGGTTATGTATATGAAAAGAAGACTAAGAGGGTATACAAGACAATTCTGCGGGAAGGATGACTGCCCCTTTAAGCTTGTATGCTATCTAAAAGGTTCAAAAGTAGAAGAAAAAGAATGGGAATGTAAGGTGTGGTTTGGCCGTCACAACCACCCCGATCCGAATGATTTTGAAGGTCACTCCCTAGTTGCGAAGCTAAAACCTGATCAATTCGAGGATGTAAAGATGATGACCAAAGCATGAATCAAACCAAGAGTGATTCTCAGAACCTTAAAGGAAAAGGATAAGACCAACGTTTCTTCACTCAGTACAATTTATAGCGCACAAGCAACCATTAAAAGCTAAAACCTGATCAATTTGGGAAGGACGCCAAATGTACCAACATTAAGCAACCAAGGAAAACAAGGTGAGGATTCCGAACCTACAACAATAGTCGATGTATCCGCGGTTCAAAGGAAAAGGGGAAGGCCCCCTAAGGTACCAACATTAATCAACCAAGGACAACAAGTTGAGCATTCAACCTACACCAATAGTTGATGTATCCGAGGTTCAATGGAAAAGGGGAAGGCCGCCAAATGTACCAACATTAAGCAACCAAGGGCAACAAGTTGAGCATTCCAAACCTACACCAATAGTTGATGTATCCGAGGTTCAAAGGAAAAGGGGAAGGCCGCCGAAGGTACCAACATTAAGCAACCAAGGGCAACAAGGTGAGCATTCCGAACCTACACCAACAGTCGATGTATCTAAGGTTCAAATGAAAAGGCGTAGGGGTAGGCCAAGGAAGTATAATCTCCGTCACATACCGAAGACATTTAGAATGTAGAGATTGCGGAGGATGGTTTGGATATAATTAAGCTAAAAGTTGGTAATATGACGATGTATAAGGATTACGCAAACGGGTAGGACTTATAGACACTACCATACCTTTGTTGATGGTGGTTTTTAAACAAGGGGTAAAATTGTAAAACCCCATGACCTAGTGTTACCCGCAACACATTAACTAAGAGCATTTAACTCAGGTGTAAATAATTAATAGGGGTATTTTTCAAAATACCAAATTAGGGTTTTTCAAAACAGAACCTAATTCCAAAACCAAGTCCGCACATCGCACCATGGCAGCAATGCCAAACCAAGCCGCACACATCACGCACCATGGCAGAATGCCAAACCAAGCCGCACACTGCGCACCATGGCAGCAATGCCAAACCAAGCCGCATCTTCGCGCACCATGGCAGCAATGCCAAACCAAGCCGCACACCGCGCACCATGGCAGCAATGCCAAACCAAGCCGCACACTGGCACCATGGCAACAATGCCAAACCAAGCCGCATCTTTGCGCACCATGGCAACGATGCCAAATAAAGTCACTATGCCATTGGCACACGCCAAATATAGCGCCATAGGCTTGCAAGACTCGCAACTAGGTCAACATGGTCGTGCGTGCCATTGGCACATGCCAACACGTACCGCAAGCCATATTTCCAAGCCGCTATGCCATTGGCACACGCCAAATATAACGCCCTAGGCTTGCAAGACTTGCAACTAGGTCAACATGGCCGTACGTGCCATTGGCACATGCCCACACGTACACGCACGCCATATTTCCAAGCCGCTCTGCCATTGGCACACGCCAAGTATAGCGCCCTAGGCTTGCAAGACTTGCAACTAGGTCAACATGGTCGTCGTGCCATTGGCACATGCCAACACGCACCGCAAGCCATATTTCCAAGCCGCTATGCCATTGGCACACGCCAAATATAGCGCCCTAGGCTTGCAAGACTTGCAACTAGGTCAACATGGCCGTACGTGCCATTGGCACATGCCAACACGTACCGCAAGCCATATTTCCAAGCCGCTATGCCATTGGCACACGCCAAATATAGCGCCCTAGGCTTGCAAGATTTGCAACTAGGTCAACATGGCCGTACGTGCCATTGGCACATGCCAACACGTACCGCAAGCCATATTTCCAAGCCGCTATGCCATTGGCACACGCCAAATATAGCGCCCTAGGCTTGCGAGACTTGCAACTAGGTCAACATGGCCGTACGTGCCATTGTCACATGCCAACACGTACCGCAAGCCATATTTCCAAGCCGCTATGCCATTGGCACACGCCAAATATAGCGCCCTAGGCTTGCGAGACTTGCAACTAGGTCAACATGGCCGTACGTGCCATTGGCACATGCCAACACGTCTGTAAGCCATATTTGCAAGCCGCTATGCCATTGGCACATGCCAAATATAGCGCCCTAGGCTTGCAAGACTTGCAACTAGGTCAACATGGCCGTACGTGCCATTGGCACATGCCAACACGTACCGCAAGCCATATTCCCAAGCTGCTATGCCATTGGCGCATGCCAGATATAGCGCCCTAGGCTTACGAACCATACAACCTAGGCCAAGTCGGCCATGCATGCCATTGGCACATGCCAACATGCTCGCTGATAGCTTTTCCTACCAAAGCCACGGCCCTAACGGCCGTGCACGCCATTGGCACATGCCAAACACACGCGCTGGTAGCTTAACTTGCAAACCGTGCAACCTACCACCAAGGCATTCCGCACATGCCATTGGCACATGCCAAACACACACGCCGTAGCTTAACTTGCAAAACCGTGCAACCTACCACCAAGGCATTCCGCACATGCCATTGGCACATGCCAAACACACACGCCGGTAGCCTAACTTGCAAACCGTGCAACCTACCACCAAGGCATTCTCGCACATGCCATTGGCACATGCCACACACGCCACTAGCAGCTCGGCATTGCCACTTACACTCAAGGTGCAACCAACGAGATATCAACACAAACCGGGGATGCTTTCCCGGGGTTTTGGTTTGGCGGTCACACTTACGCGGCGTACACTACGCTCACATTAAGAAAGCGTGAAAATGAATAAAGCGGTCAAATAAATGAGGAAATAATGGTGAAAACGTTTTCACCCATTAACACCATGTGGTTACCACCTCCTCCCATTATTTCACCCTTTACTCTCTTCCTTCATGAGGCCAGTGGTACGTTTCAATCTCGACTTGTATAAATAGGTCTTACCTATTTCCACCGCACAACAAGTCTCGGTCGGGAGAAAATACTACACTCTCGGAAAAGGCAACTTTGCAAGCTCTCCAAAAATCTTTCATCTCTTGCAAGCTTCCGAAGCTTCCACTTTCTCGATACAAGTCGAGATACTACTCTCCCGTAACTATTCCGGTCTCAACACCTTTCTTGGCTTCCCTCTCCAAATCAACCCTTCTCCTCCACTTTGTGACCGAAGCAAGTCCGGAACGGCCATTTCTTGGTTTAGGCCGGGACTTGTACGAATTGATCTCTCGAATCTATAAAGTGCTCACGTGCAGCACATTTGTTTAGGGTTTGAATCAAGTTTCTCACTCACCTACCGAATTTACCGAAATCGGCGAAACGATTTTCACCCATAAACAATTGGCGACCACGAGGGAGGATTGATCTATCGGCTACAATACCAACTCCAACTCCCGATTTCGTTTCCGAACGTCAAATCCTAACATGGTGGAACTCGTATCCGGAGCGGCCGCCGAGAACACCCAAATAAGAGAACGCATCCCCCGATGTTGGCATCTCTCCCTATAACGTTGTTACTTCAACTACCGACAACAACAACATCGAATGCACTCCCTTAAGTCTAACACCGCCTATCACCGGGGCCGAGCCGCTGCCTCCTCTAGCGTCTTTGCACAACCCTCTAATCACGGCAACGAGAATATCTCTTCGGGTGTCACGCCCCCTACTCACGAGCTAGGGCCGCCGCCACGACCCCCGAATGCTTCTTCCAAGATGGCGCCTCCGACAACTAAGTCTTCAATTACCTCGCCGACGGGACGAGAGACCTGGAGGGACCGAGAGGAAGTCGTCCTTACGTCACCATCGCCGATTTGATGGAACGATAGAAGACGCCGCGCGAGCCCAGGGCAGATATGGTTTCAACACGAAGGAGGTGCTCACCTTTCTCAAAACCCCGACAGAGCGACTACCCCGTGAGTCGCATCCTCCGAAGACGCCTAGAAGCATCTCCAACAACCCCGACGCCGGCACCTCGGCAGTGCACGCCTCCACGGATGAAGAAACTCACACTAGAATCCGTTGGAGAAATCAACCACCCAACTTCGTCACGAGAAGATTTGGAACAACTCCTACGCGACCGAATCAAGCATGATGAGTTGGATGTACATCATCACCAACCCCCTTACCCATCCGAAATACAGAGAATCCCTCTCCCAAGGGGTACTCTTCTCTCAATTTACCCCATGCGATGGTACCGGAATGCACGCGAACATGTTTCTCGTTTCGGAATCCTTGGGTGAACATGAATATAATCACGTTCTTCGTTTAAGGGAATTTTCAAAATCACTTACCGGAAGGGCGTATACATGGTACAACAAAGATCCCACCGAACAGCATTCCCAACTGGAAGTAGCATGGTCACCGCGTTTTACAGGAAGTACTTCTTCGTGTCCGAACAAGTTACCTTTTCAGACCTCGGGAGAATGTACTAGTGGGATAACGAACATCCGAATCATTTCGTCAAAAGGTTCAGGGTTCAAGCACTCGACTGTCACGACCCAAACGTGACCGAGCAACAATTGGTAAACACATGCATCAATGGTATGGTCCCAATCTACCGCGCCCTGCTAGAAAACTTGCGTTTCCAAACGTTCTCCGAACTCCATGAGGCCGCCAGACGATCTGCAACAACAGCACCAGCATTACTGGAAAGGACTAGGCCAACTCGAACTGAAGACGCGCGTGAAACTCGCGGGAGTAGACGCCTCATCAGCAAACAATTTAATGTCGGCTCATCCTCCGTGAACATAGTGAACGAAAGAGGAAAAAGGAAGGCCGCAACTACGATCCACCAGCCGAAACGTGAAGCGACGGCACAACGGGAACCCTCACGACGGAAGATCATCGCTAAAACTCCTGTGCAGCATCGCGAGATCGAAGGAAATACCCTTGGTTTCCCATTACCCATCGAGGAGGTGATTGACCTCCTGGAAGCTTGGGTTCAAGATGATGTCATCAGACTGCCACCGCTCAGACGTCCGCCAACTGAAGCTGAGATGGCGAACCCCAAATACTGTCATTATTGCAGGTTCATTCACCACCCGACTAGCGATTGTAACAGACTAAAGCATATTTTCAAAGAAAGGATAGAAGCAGGAGAACTCCAACTAGGAGACGAAAGAGTGCATCGAGACCCACTCCCCATAAGAAATTGCGGGTCCTCTGGGAATTCCGTGCACGAGACTGTGCAATCCATGATGCAACATATATGCAAAATTCTCTATCTTTCCAAGGTGCAGCGACAAGATATTTTCGTAGCTCTCAATCGTGTTGTGTCCGGCAAACGGCTTTTTCTCTCCTCGGCACCCACACCAGGGGCCCAAGCTCTCCAAACGGGCGGAACCAAAAAGGAGAACTGGGGACTGCTAACCACGTCCCGTTTAAGAGGTAACAAATTTGATGACACGCTCATCGACACGACCTCCTACCACAACATCATTACTTTCAAGACACTAAAGGCAGCAGGATTTACAAAACAAGACGCTACCTATTCCCCGTCCGTAATTAAGAACTTGGGAGGAGAAGCTTTGAACGCGCATGGCTACATCAACTTAGAGATCGAGATGGGAGACGCTATAATGCATAGCAAGTTCCACATTGTCAAAGAACTAGATCATGACATGATTTTGGGACGCTTATGGGTGCTCGACAACAAAGCGAAACTGGACGTACACCCTCTGCCGACATCCACGCCCGAAGGGATTCCTAACAAATCGTCCCACGGGTTATCGCATCAACGATCTATTGAAGGAATCCAAGCATCCGGAGAGGACCCGTTGGCGCTAGCCCATGATTTTCAAATGCAAGTAAGTCCGACCGAGCAACCTTTTACGCAACCGCCTTTTCTTCCCCCATTCGTCATGGGGACTCGGCGCAACAACCGGCACAAACGTCACAAAAAATGTGAATGGGGAGCTGGACCATTCGAACACTTTGCAAGAAGCCTGGAAGCTTCTAGCGAAACCAACGAAGCCAAGGCTCAAATGGTTACACGACGTCTGAACCCGTTTTCAATCGGAGATGTAGTGGTTAAGGAAAGCTCGTTTCAAGTTGGGAGGATGACAGTAAAGATGGATTTTCCCGAGGAAGGTGAAGGCGAGCTGTATCTGGTTGCGGATACCCTTTTGGGAGGATATTTCAAGCTCATCAATACCGACACACCTGAAGGCGTGATAGTTCACTCGCGATGGCTCAAGGAATCCAATCCCTAAAATGATGTACTTCCCAATCACTCCCCTTTTCAGTACTTCCTTTAAACCATTCCTCTTAATAGCTGTACTTCCCCAGGATGAATACACCGTTTGTATTTTTCCCTGGAGATCTCCCCTTTTGTTAAAAAAATAAAATAAAATAAATATATCTCTTCCCAGCGAATCCTTCAGATATCAGAGAAATACATCAGAAGAACCCAGAAAACCATTGCAGAGCCATCATACCACAACCTCTTTCAAAAATATATATATATGAAGCAAAATGTTTACTGATGAAGAAGAAGGGAAAGATGTGTTTACAAAAAAAAGGGGGAAACACATCAGGGAACTAAGCAGCTAACAGAAAAAACAAAAGGAGGAACTAGCCCTCGAAGGATGGAGCGCAAGTCCCTTCGGGCAAAGCTATCTTCAAGCGTTTCCCCCAGCAATCCTTCGGGCAACAAAGGTTCCATTCGGCGGTTTTAGCAGCGGCAACCTCAACATCCCATCCCGAAGCAGCCACATCAGCAGCAGTGTCCTCCCCGACAACTATTCCAGCATACGCCACCACGACCCCTCCGGTATCATCAATAACACCTTTGGCATCAACTTCAAAGGATGTCTCGCTTCTATCATATACTCCTTCGAAAGTTTTCTCATCGACACTTCGAAGGAAGTTTTTTGATTCATCCACATCAAAATCAAGAATCATGGCGTTCTCCTCCGCGTCCACTGAACCCAAGAGAGTCCGAACATGCACCTGTTCTTCGTGAGGATAGATGGGAGGGAGGTCCTTAATAATTTCGTTAGCTTCATGGAACAAAGATTCAATCCCAACAAATACCTCCTCAAGAGAAGAAGATCGATCTCCACCGATTCTGAAGTCCTTTTCCAAAAAGTTAAAGGCACGGCCGTCTCTGGAAGATCCCATCATACACTGCAAGAAATGGGAAAATGATCAAGTTTCATCCTATCTATACACATACCAAAATAGGATAGCGCGAACAAAAAGAAGAAGAAAATGCACCGGCAAAGCAAAAGAAAAGGGGATCAACAGGAAGAACCCCTTCTCAAACAAGGGAGGCGATACATTCGCGTTGGGTATGAATACGGAACCTTAAAAAAGGAAAGGGAGCAATGAAGGACATAACGCTTCCAGATCTTTTGGCATGGATGATGCCCTAATTGAAGCCGCACGTGAAGGAAAGCAAGATAAGGAAACTTCGCTATCTGAAGAAACACCTACTCCCTCCTTGTTTACATCGGTCACACCAGCAAGCACGCACAGTTTCCACACCTTGCGCCGGTCCCACCAGCTAGCACACTCAGTTTCCCAATTCACGCTAACTTCCCAACGTCGCCCAAGCTGCACCGGCCCCACCAATTGCGCCGACCTCCAATGGCCGCCCAAGTCACGCCTGCAAGCACGCACGGCTTCTACACTTTGCGCCGGTCCCACCAGCTAGCACACTCAATTTCCCAACTCACGCCAACTTCCCAACGTCGCCCAAGCTGCACCGGCCCCACCAATTGCGCCGACCTAACAATGGCCGCCCAAGTCACGCCTGCAAGCACGCACGGCTTCTACACTTTGCGCCGGTCCCACCAGCTAGCACACTCAATTTCCCAACTTACGCCAACTTCCCAACGTCGCCCAAGCTGCACCGGGCCCACCAATTGTGCCAACCTCCCGATTTGTGCAAAACTACCAGAGGCAAGGATTCCAAATCCTATTTATAAAAGGTCAGACAAGCCTCCTTCAATTTTCTTTACGGTTTGCTATTAATAGTTTGTCACCATCTTATGCTTACCTCGCAACAAAGCCCCCTGTTCCGAGCTAGCGGGGGGACTCAATGTTGATGGTGGTTTTTAAACAAGGGGTAAAATCGTAAAACCCCATGACCTAGTGTTACCCGCAACACATTAACTAAGAGCATTTAACTCGGTGTAAATAATTAATAGGGGTATTTTTTCAAAAATACCGCATTAGGGTTTTTCAACACGAACCCTAATTCCAAAACCAAGCCGCACACCGCGCACCATGGCAAAGCAATGCCAAACCAAGCCACACATCTGCGCACCATGGCGTAATGCCAAACCAAGCCGCACATCTGCGCACCATGGCAACAATGCCAAACCAAGCCGCATCTGCGCACCATGGCAAAGAATGCCAAACCAAGCCGCACTGCGCACCATGGCAACAATGCTAAACCAAGCCGCACATCTGCGCACCATGGCAACAATGCCAAACCAATGCCGCACACCGCGCCCCATGGCAACAATGCCAAACCAAGCCGCACACATCGCGCACCATGGCAACAATGCCAAACCAAGCCGCATCTTCGCGCGATGGCAACAATCCCAAATTAAGCCGGCCATTGGCACACGCCAAATATAGCGCCATAGGCTTGCAAGACTCGCAACTAGGTCAACATGGACGTATGTGCCATTGGCACATGCCAACACGTACCGCAAGCCATATTTCCAAGCCGCTATGCCATTGGCACACGCCAAATATAGCGCCCTAGGCTTGCAAGACTTGCAACTAGGTCAACATGGCCGTACGTGCCATTGGCACATGCCAACACGTACCGCAAGCCATATTTCCAAGCCGCTATGCCATTGGCACATGCCAAATATAGCGCCCTAGGCTTGCAAGACTTGCAACTAGGTCAACATGGCCGTCGTGCCATTGGCACATGCCAACACGTCTGCATAAGCCATATTTCCAAGCCGTTATGCCATTGGCACCACGCCAAATATAGCGCCCTAGGCTTGCAAGACTTGCAACTAGGTCAACATGGCCGTACGTGCCATTGGCACATGCCAACACGTACCGCAAGCCATATTTCCAAGCCGTTATGCCATTGGCACACGCCAAATATAGCGCCCTAGGCTTGCAAGACTTGCAACTAGGTCAACATGGTCGTACGTGCCATTGGCACATGCCAACACGTACCGCAAGCCATATTTCCAAGCCGCTATGCCATTGGCACACGCCAAATATAGCGCCCTAGGCTTGCGAGACTTGCAACTAGGTCAACATGGCCGTACGTGCCATTGGCACATGCCAACACGTACCGCAAGCCATATTTCCAAGCCGCTATGCCATTGGCACACGCCAAATATAGCGCCCTAGGCTTGCGAGACTTGCAACTAGGTCAACATGGCCATACGTGCCATTGGCACATGCCAACACGTACCGCAAGCCGTATTTCCAAGCCTCTATGCCATTGGCACACGCCAAATATAGCGCCCTAGGCTTGCAAGACTTGCAACTAGGTCAACATGGCCGTACGTGCCATTGGCACATGCCAACACGTCCGCAAGCCATATTCCCAAGCCGCTACCAGATATAGCGCCCTAGGCTTACGAACCATACAACCTAGGCCAAGTCGGCCACGCATGCCATTGGCACATGCCAACATGCTCGCTGATAGCTTTTCCTACCAAAGCCACGGCCCTAACGGCCGTGCACGCCATTGGCACATGCCAAACACACACGCTGGTAGCTTAACTTGCAAACCGTGCAACCTACCACCAAGGCATTCCGCACATGCCATTGGCACATGCCAAACACACACGCTGGTAGCTTAACTTGCAAACCGTGCAACCTACCACCAAGGCATTCCGCACATGCCATTGGCACATGCCAAACACACACGCTGGTAGCCTAACTTGCAAACCGTGCAACCTACCACCAAGGCATTACGCACATGCCATTGGCACATGCCACACACGCCACTAGCAGCTCTGGCATTGCCACTTACACTCAAGGTGCAACCAACGAGATATCAACACAAACTGGGGGATACTTTCCAGGGTTTTGGTTTGGCGGTCACAAACTTGCGGCGTACACTACGCTCACATTAAGAAAGCGTGAAAAGGAATAAAGCGGTCAAATAAGTGAGGAAATAATGGTAAAAACGTTTTCACCCATTAACACCATGCGGTTACCACCTCCTCCCATTATTTCACCCTTTACTCTCTTCCTTCATGAGGCCAGGGTACGTTTCAATCTCGACTTGTATAAATAGGTCTTCCCTATTTCCACCAGACAACAAGTCTCGGTCAGGAGAAAAATAATACACTCTCAGAAAAGGCAACTTTGCAAGCTCTCCAAAAAGCTTTCATCTCTTGCAAGCTTCCGAAGATTCCACTTTACGATACAAGTCGAGACACTACTCTCCCAGAACTATTTTGGTCTCAACACCTTTCTTGGCTTCCCTCCCCAAATCAACCCTTCTCCTCCACTTAGTGACCGAAGCAAGTCTGGAATGGCAATTTCTTGGTTTAGGCCGGACTTGTGCAGATTGATCTCTCGAATCTATAAAGTGCTCACGTGCGGACATTTGTTTAGGGTTTGAATCGTTTCTCACTCACCTACCGAATTTACCGAAATCGCGAAAACGATTTTCACCCATAAACACATACGAAGATAGAGTCTTACATAGATCAACTTCACGAGGTTATTCACGAGTTTGTTGTGTACACGGATGATGTCGATGGAGATGGAAATTGTGGCTATCATGCCGTCACCGAACAATTAGGAATCTTGAGACGGTACATTAGTAAAGGAATGACACCATGACGATATGCTAGGATGAGGATGGCCGATCAACTTGTGAAGAAGAGGAGCTTTTATGAGCAATTGGTTGGTCATGACGAGGTGTTTGATGATATGTGTGCTCAAGTGTTAGGACCCGGCCGAGGAGATGGCATTTCTTCCTTCTCAATATTGGATGAGGATGCCGCTTTGTGGGCATCTAGTAGCGGATACATTTAATTGTGTTGTTCATTATTTTACCCCCACGGTAGTCACTACATTTACACCAAAATGGCAAAAATGCGAGGGATCCCTTAAGACGAGAAGAGTTGTTTTGGCGTACGTGAACGACAATCATTTCCTCATTCTTAAACTCAAGGACAATTGTCCATTGCCACCTGTTTGTGGGATGGTTAAAAATAAGGAACTAGATCCAAATATATGGAAGGGATGGATGGCGTTGAACGAGGAGAATCACCAATTATGGGATGCTTTGGCCTTATCAAAGAAACCTCTTGAAGAGGAGGAGTTGCAACTTCATACGTGTGGAAGCGATGATGAGTAATTTTGATTTATGTGGTTTACTAATATGCCACCTTTTGTTTTTTTGGAAGTTTGAATTGTAATCATTAAACCATATGCCATGTACGTGCCATTGTGATTTAATTCAAACTTTATTACGGCGGTGCTCGTACCGGCGTTGCAATATATGTTCTCGTTTGTGCTGGAATAACAACTTAAGTACACAGATAAGCAAAGACCTAATACCATAAAATAACATACGCAAAGTGTAAACAAACCAAATGTAAAGTTAAGATGTTCCAAACCGAAAACAAATGAAGCAAAATGTTCAAAGTTTACGAATCCACACAAACAAACATAAACCAAACTAATACTATCAAAGAATCAAAAGATCACTCGGTTCTTGGCCTCTTGTATACCCTCTTCTTCTTTTCGCCCCACAAGTCTTTTGCCTCAGTATCTTCTATTTGGTCTATCTTTTTGACCACGTTCTCCATTTCTTTCTGAGTCAGCAACTCTACTTTCTTGGTCTTCTTCTTAAAGAACCTTGCCAAGTTTCCAATTCTCTGACGCTGTTAAAGGATTTATCAACATGTATTTAGTATGTACAATTTTATAAGTTGATACATATAGATTAAGTGAATAGTAATGAACGCACCAACAACGTAACGAGTGTAGAAGTCCGGGTGCACATGTCTCCGGAGTTGTGGAGGGACGTCTTTGGTGGTGGAGGGACCTCTACCGTATCCGGGCGTACAACATAAGGATGTGAGTCTTGTAGATGCCCGTTTAGGAATGTTGGTTCACTATCAAAACCGTTCTCAGCCAATTCCCAATCATCCTTATCCAAAGACAAGTTCTTCTTCTTCCCTTTCGATCCAATGTGCAAGAATTGGTTCTGGGTCGTAGCATACCAGAGTATGGTTCTTATTTGATTGGCATTTAGTAAAGTCGAGAGAATATTTATGATAAGATGTATCCGTGAGATCTTTCTGCTTGTAACCGAGTTGGCGCATCACGCGGAGAGGGTTATGCATAGCAAATCCTTTTGGATGAAAGAACGGTCCGTTGTAAAATGAAACATTTTCATGTCTCTGAAGGTAAACTCCTCTGACATTCCTATAAGGGTCAAACACAACATGTTCCACGAAAAAACAGAGTCCAAAGCCAATCTCATTTATAAAAACCGTTTCTTGTTAGGCGAAGGGGTATTTTGAAAGTAGTATTTCTGATCTAGAGCCATATTCGGTTGGTAAACACGCCAAATCTCAAATCCTTTATACCCTATGAACAAATCTCGGAAGTGTTCATAAGCCCACACCTGTGCCCATAAATTGTATAAGAAAATAAATAGTTGGAAACTAACAAATGTAATGATAACAATCACAAAATATGTAGTTCACTATACCTGAATCACGGTGAAATTCCCATTAAATTGACGGCCTTTCGCCTTAGAAGCTCGACGCATTTACGCAAAAAATGTGCCAAGAAAGCGATGCCCCATGAATAGTTATGAACGTCTTCCAACGGATCCAAGTATTGTAGGTTGTTCATATGCACCCTGTTACCATTAGAGTCAGGGAATATAGCGGTTCCCAAAATGAACAGCATATATGCAGCAACAGTGTGTTGAGCTTATGTGGGAGTCAATTCCCTATTCTTCGTATTCCCAAACAATTGAATGAGCTTGACGAATGTTATAGTCTTTGTCTGAGCAGTTCGTTTCTTGTACAAATTTTCCAATGTGGTTTCCTTGTTCCATCCGAACAACTTTTCAGTGAGATCATAGATCTTTTCCCACCCTAGGTCCTTCGACTTGTCTCCAACCTTAACCGGTTTACCAAGAACCTCTAGTCCTATTATCCTTTGGACATCTTCAGGGATAATGGTCATCTCGCCAAAATTAAAATGCATGGTGTCAGTTTCACCATAGAACCTCTCCAAAAAGCAGTTTGCCGTGATGGTATCAGTGGCCACATAATTTTCTATCGTATGATACAACCCAGATGCTCTGACTATTTGTTGAAAAGCCAGACACAGCCACACATCCGATTGTTGATGGCGGCTAACACGCCAGGCTTTCATGTGGTCCTATAAAACACAACGAACTTAATTAAATTGATCACCGAAAAATAATATAATAACAAGATACAAACATCTTAGATAAGTTTGATAGATCCAACGAGCCCAAGAGTCTTTATAAGAAAATAAAAGTTGCGGGTTTATCGGTTGACCCCAATGTTTGCCATCATTCTTTGTCGGGAATCAAGTCTAACTTATCGGGAAGTGAGGTGGGGTGCCTTTTCATCATCGGTTTGTCCTAAGCCACTGCTTGTGAGGATGAGCCACATGCGATTTCGGTTCAGTGGAGTTTCCCACTCACCATCATCATCGGTCTTTGGTTGAGTCGCTTATAGGATCATCCCGAATTGTGACCTTAGCAATGGCGGATTTTGACGTTTACGTCGAGAAGACTTACGTTTTGATTCTTCAACAGCTTTTCCTTTTCCTTTGTCCTTTCTTGGTGCGTGAGACCTATGTTCCAACACGTTAAATTGAGTTACATACTACATGTCGGCATACAAAAGGAACACACTTAAAACCGGCATAATAAATAGACATATAATCAATGCCGGAACAGATACCGGCATCTAAAAGATTGTTACGTAGAACGCCGGTTTTGGTTGAATCGTATCCAGGGATTTACAAATTTTAGGGAGCTAAAACCGGCATAGCAAAAGAAAATACGATAGTGCCGGTATAGTTTCCGGCATTCCTTGCCATAAATACTACTATGCCGGTTATATTGAATTATATATAGAAAATTCTAAGCCGTATGATACAAAAACCGGTATAATTTGTTACCATACATTGAGTGCCGGAACAGATACCGGCATCTAAAATGTTAATACGTTGAACGCCGGTTTTGGATGAATTGTATCCAGGGATTTACAAATTTAAGGGAGCAAAAACCGGCATAGCAAAAGAAAATACGATAGTGCCGGTATCGTTTCCGGCATTCCTGGCAATAAATACCACGATGCCGGTTATATTGAATTATATATAGACTATTCTAAGCCGTCTGAAACAAAAATCGGTATAATTTGTTACCATACATTGAGTGCCGGAATAGATACCGGCATATCAATATTAATACGTAGAACGCCGGTTTTGGTTGTATTGTATCCAGGGATTTACAAATGTTAGAGACCGAAAACCGGCATAGCAAAAGAAAATTCGATAGTGCCGGTATGATTTCCGGCATTCGTAAATTAAAAATCTATGCCGGTTTTATGTAATTTTTTACACAGTTCTTAGTGATTTTTTGTTTTTGATTTTCAAACTGAATTCAATTGACTAGAATTTCATCTTACTAGAATTCAATTTCAAAACCCTAAGCAGATTTTTCAATCCGTCATGAACCCTAGAATGTTTGATTTTGTGTTATATATTATGGGATAAACCCTAAAAGTACTTCAATTCAAAAGGAGACTTTGTGTTATACATCACTTACCGAATCAAATTTGTTACGTCCGCTTCACCAGTAGACTCTTCAGGACTTTGTTCCGCATCATCAACAGTATTTACGGGTTGGGTTTATCACGAGATTTGTGACGAGCCATTGCTTTGGTATAGAAGATGAAAAAAATAGGGAGAGATTGAATAGATCGAATATTTTTCTTTCCAAAACCGTCACTTATATAGCATGAGTAGTTTGAAACCGACGAGTTGATTGAAATTGTAACCGTCAAACAAGTTGAATGAATTTGTAAATCATCAAACAAGTTGAATGAAATTGTAACTGTCAAACAAGTAGAATGAAATTGTAACCATCAGAAATCCGGCATAGTTAATTACATACCCATCATGCCGGTATTACAAGTTCATGATTTTTTTAACTTCTGAGTGTTAGAAAACCGGCGTCGAGTGTAAACATATCTATAATGCCGGTTTTGGGATACCGGCATTTGCATTAACTGATCGGGGATGCCGGTTTCTGATTGCCTTGTCGCAGGAAGCACGAATGTTATGTAACCGAACTATGTAGTTTGAAATTTGAAGGGCACTAATTTGAACAAGTGACGACTCTTGATAATTAAAATAGAGTGTAGCAGTCCTCTAGGGATTGAATCGAAAAAACATACATGTAGTTGAAATAAAATAGAAGTTGTTCACATAAAATTGTTCAATACATCGCGCTAGGGATTCTCTACGAGTTTAATTATATTGGGCGAATTGCCATTCAACTTCCTCCAAGAGAGTGTAGCGAGTCCTCGTGCGAAACTCATGACCGTACCTTAATTAAATATTGAGTCCGACCCAAAGAACACTTTGGAAAAACAATTATTTAAATAAGTCAGCGTTGTTGAATAATCATAACCAAATAAATAATTTTTGATGAACGGCATATTCATTCACAAACTTACTTTACTCATGCGGTCTTCATTTGGCATAGCGTCCTTACGAGCTTTCAATTCGTTTCTCAGCAGTAAGCATTCATTGTATAAATATGCGTACCTTTCCCTTATTTATGGGAGCGTCCTCCTATAACGATTTCCGCTTAGTGCTTTGAATACCTTAAACACCCGTTTCCACCAAGCACTAGTGTTTTGATCATGCCCAAAGTAAGGCCCTCTTGTTGGGTCTTCGTTACTTTCCACCCATTGCGCTTCTTCAACGGAGTGCTTTGTGAGAGTGGTGTGTGCTCTAACAATAGCAACATCTTCTAGATTATTGAACGGAGTTGAAGCCATTTTTAGTGTTCCAAAGTGATGGGTGACTGATTTAGGAAGATTGAAAGTGATGGGTGAATAAGTTTGGTAGAGATAGGTCTCTATTTATAGCAAAAAAGTACCCAACGGCTAGTTTTTTTAAAAAAATAAATGGTTACTTCTGCAATAACTGCTCCTACTAGTCAAAGTTACCGTTGATATAGATATATATGTTTTAAAACCGGCATTGGATGAATCCACAAATCAATGTCGGTATTGGTGACAATTTCAAATAAAACGGCTAGTTTTTTGAAAAATATGACCGTTGGTGCTTCATTTCTATATAATACCACCAAATCCGGCATAGTTAATTACATACCAATGATGCCGGTATTACAAGTTCATGATTTATTGGAACGAGCTTGAACAAGCAAAGTTTGCTTCAAATGCCTAAAAGGCTCTTTTCTCCACTTCGTATATGCATCCCGAGCTTCATACCTATCACCATTGTATCTTGTAAGAAATTCGTTGTATTTGAGACATGATTTGATGAGTGCGATTGTTCGAATGCGTACTATTTGATGAGCGTATTCAATTATGCGTTTCTTCCGTCAAACTTGTTATGCTTGTAAGAACCCGGTCATTACAAGGCCCCAAAAAACATCGAAGGGCGTTGATCCTCCGGCAAATCCGATACTATGTAGTAATTTATAATCCACTCTGTTTCCTCCTCAACATCTGCTTCTATCTTAGCTTCTTTTTGACGTTTAACCTCTTGCTCAGCTTCCGCTTTTATCTTATCTAATTTTTTACGATAACGTTCAAGCTTTGCTTCCTATTCTTCTTCTCTTTTCCTCTTGATTATCTCTTCTTCCATTGCGGCAATTGACTTGGTGGTTTCTTCCTTCCTTCTTAGTTTTTCTAGTATTGTGGCAACGGAGTTGGTCGTGGTTGATGATTGATTTCCTGTTGGAGTTGACAATATTTTCCTCATATGTTTTTCTTTCTCGAGGGAATTGATGAACTTGTCAGCTGGTGATTGATAATCCATTGGAGATATATCATGCGGTATCAATCGCAATGGGTGTATCCATTCCTTTAAATAGATATGGACATAACGGATCTTTTCCACTTTAGTGACGGCACTCTAAGTAACTTAGATCCCACGCTGGAACTAATGTTTTCAAGTGTATGGTTTATGCAAACTAGCCGTTAGGCATTCAATTTTAGGAACCGGCATACGTAGGAAGAACTACAACTATGCCGGTATTTTGTTCCTAAGACTATATTGTATAACACGAGGATGCCGTGTAATGCGTAAAATCTTTACAGAAACTACCCAAATATGCATACAATACCGGCATTCTTTGTTTAGTAACATCTATGCTGGAATGGGTAAAATTTGGAAAAAAAAAAACGGCTAGTTTTTTGAAAAATATGACCGTTGGAGCATCATTTCTATATAACATCACCCATTCCTTTGGCAAAAACTACACAAACCAAGCACCAAATTAAAAAAATCATTCTCTCAAGTAAGCAAGCATGGCTCAAAGAATGGGGGATTCATCATCTACCTCTATTTGCAAAGTAAGTAGATTTCCTAACAACATGCTCTTGAATACTATGACGGAAAACTAATACAATTTTTTCTTACAGAATCATCATTGCAAGTGTCAAATTTGCAAGTCACCTTCTCACCTAGCCATGGACTGTCCATTTATTTATTCAAAGTGTAGAAGCTGTGATGGGACACGCCGTTTTTGGATTGCAAAAACTGATGATGCTGAAAATGGAAGAATGTTTCTGAGGTGTTTGAATCACCCAAAGTGCGATGAGTTTCAATGGTTTGACAAAGAGGTTGAACTAGCAGAGTCAAGAGAAACCACAAGGTCCATTGTAAGCCTATCGATGGGTGTGATGGGTGTTATATGAAGGGAAAGGAATACGTTGAAAAAGAAGAAGAGCCAATGAGGATGATCCTTGACACCCCCATTCCTAGATGATGTCTTTGAGCAGTTAGGGAAATGCTCAAAGGCTCCGCAATTGTTGAAAAGGGATGGAAATAGATTATCTCTAACTAAGTGCAATCCATTCATTTCATTTTTTTAATTTAAATTTTCTAATCCAATGTAGTCGATTACTTGAGATAGAAATAAAAGAGAATTTGAAATGAATTAATCAAATTGCCTCGGCATTGTCGAAATCACAACAACGATGCCGGTTTTACAAACTCGTAAGAGTATTTGGAAATTTTAGATACCGGCATGGTCAAAATGAATCTCAGAATGCCTTTTCTATCACATATTTAAGAGTATTTGGACATTTGCAATACCGGCATTCACCTTAGCAAACGTAACAATGCCGGTACATGTCAGTTTCTATACAGGAACCAAATAATTTAACCTGATTGTTCTGGCATAAAAATTGCTATGCCGGGACTAGGTTCCGCCAGTGTTTTGAGCACTAAATATGCCGGTATGTGTAAATGTATTTCTAAAACTGACCTCTACTACGCTTGAACATTTTAACTTGCAAACTACAAATCTTAACATGCTCAACATAAACCAAAGAACTAAAGAGTTAACCCACAGTACAAACCAAAACAAGTTTGAAATTGTTTTTGACGTAACCAAAGTCTTAAAGAGTTAACCATCACTAATTGTCATCAATTATCGCAAACTAAATTAGTCTTTTGTTTCTTTTGGGTGGCGCCTTCCTTGTTTCCCCATACATAGCTTTGACCGTAGGGTGGGTTTCTTCAATTCTATGAAGCTTTTCCTCGAGTTCCTTGATTTCTTGAAGAGATAGCACCACCCCGTCATTATGCTTGCAACCTAACATCTTCGTAACCTTGCCAAGCCGACGTCGCTAGATTAATACATCAAACACATAATCAGTATATATGTTAATATTTGATTATGTTTACATTTAATGAATATAAGCAATTAAGAAAACTTACCACCATTCCTAAAGTCTTAAGAAGGTGGGCCATCGTAGGTTGTGGAGGTGGAGGAATTTCAACAGGAGGGTTTTCTTGGTGTGGAGCTTCGACGGAGGGAGGGCGCACGACATAAGGATGTGACCATTCTAGGTAATCCATCATGTAGTTGTCATCAACTTCATAACCATTTTCTGCAATCTCCCACTTACTAATATCAACCAAACGACGGGGCGCTCTATCCCTCCAATGTGTTGGTTCCGGTTCTGGATCATACACTACATGCAACTTGTTGGGAGTTGAATTGCACCGAGAAAAGTAAAGAAGATAATTATCCTCAGAGGTCGACCAAAAACGGGATAATTGCTTAAATCCATGTTGGCGCATCACACGGCATGGATCGGCCATGATGTATCCTTTTGGGTGGTACAACGGCCCATGGTAAAATGCAACATCTCTTGGAATTTGACGGTATCCTCTAATCTCCTTATAAGTGTCGAACACAACGTCTTCCACCCTCATAGCATCCAGAGCCAATCTCATTTCGATGACTCGACCTTTGTTCTAGGGCTTCGGATTCCTGTTAAACTCAAACCTCTGAGCTCTAGGGGTATCGGGTTCAGGAAGGTCTTTGATCTTCAAGAATTGGCAGTCCTTGAATAAGGTTGGGAAGTGTTCATAACACCACACCTAATCCAATGTGAACAATATACATTTGAACATAAGTAAAAAAAATACATGTCAACAATAGATTAAAGAAATTTGTACAGGTAGAGTGAAATTCCCGACAAATTGGTTTGTTTTAGCCAATGAAGCCCTTCTCATCTCCGCCATCAAATGTGCCATGACCATTGCCCCAAGAATAGCCACGGACACCTTCCAACGGGTCAAGTCTTTGGAGAAAGTTTGCACTTACCATGTTGCCATTAGTGTCGCAATGCCATAGTGCCCAAGATGTATAACAGTGCACGCGGCGGGCCTATACCGAATCATGCGGGTCCCATCCATCCACCGAGATTCTAGCATTTGTATTTTCAAACATCTTCTTAAGCATCGTCGGCTTGAATGTCTTCGTCTTACTTAAGCTATCCGAAGAAGTTTTGAAGTCCCAACCAAACAACTTTTTGGTCAAATCGTGCAACTTCGACCATTCTAGGTCCCGAGACTCAACTCCTTCTGAAATTGATTTGCCGATAACATTCAAGCCTAGAATGTCATGAGCATCTTCGAGAATCAAGGTCATCTCACCAAACGGGAAGTGCATTGTATCAGTTTCACCATGATACCTTTCGACGAAGCAATTGACGGTCACAGTATCTGAATTCACGTAATTTTCAACCAAAGAATACAGACCAGAGTTCTTTACTAAGGTTTGGACATCTTCATACTCCGACGACAATTTCCACTCAGTCGCGGCTTGGTTTCGGCAAACACGCACAGCCTTAGTATGATCCTACAAATATGAGATAATACGCACAAAATAAAAAATGCTTACATAAGTTTGAAAGATAGTACGAGCCCAAGAGTGCTTGTATCCAAAGAGTACTTTCGGTTCCGGAGCTTGACCCCAAATTTTACCATCATCGCGGTCGGGTAACATGTCATCAAGGTGAGGAAGGTGACAACCTTTAACTTTGTGTTTGCCCTTGCCCTTGTCCTTTCCTTGTGTGGGTTGTTTACTAGTCCCACCAACTTCGCTTCGGCTTGCTAATTGACTTGGGGGAACCTCAGCATCTTCCTCCTCACTTTCCACTCCATCATGATCATCGTCCTCAAGTGTTCCAGTACCTTCATGGATTGCAAGTGCACTACGTTCACCACCACTCTCCCAAATTGACCCTCTTGTTTGAAACCCCAAACGTTTCTTGCAACCCGCGTCTTTCCCCCGTGGAGGCAGGGACTGAGGAGTATCAAGACCGTCCTTCCTCCTTCTCTTAGTGAGAATAGGACCTTTATCTTTCTTCGCTTCTTTGGCTCTTGACCTATAACATAAGCAAACAAAACAAACATTATAAAAGTCATGGCAATTTAGGAACCGGCATACAAATCCCCAAACAAACCAATGCCGATAATATGGACCTAAGCATGTTAACTTAAATATCGATAATGCCGGTATTGTTGTACCGGCATTTTTTAGAAACAAAATTAGGTGCCGGTATTGATCACCATTTCAGTGATGTTCCTGTATGTTTCAAGTGTAATACCGGCATTGTCGAGTCGAACTAATAGATGCCGGTTTTGAAATACCTAGCATTCACGAAACCTAGATAGAATGCCTAGGTACATACAATTAAGTTCTGTGTGTTTTTAGTTGACTACGGTATGGTATTCAACCCTAATTGTATCTTAGGAATAAAAATTCGATTTCGGGAATGCAAACCGGTATGGTATTCGACCCAAATTCTATCTGGGGTACCTAAACCTACTTGGTATTCAAACCAAGATCCTATCCCAGAAACTCTCGTAACTCGGCAGTTTCAGCTATTGTATGCGATTCTAACCTAAACCCATGGCTACAAATCGAGTAAAACAATCATAAATGAGTTCAAAAATCACTTACCTTCTCGAGAGAAGCCATGAGTGTTTGATCATCCGTGCAGTCTGACGATCGTCCTCTTCTAGTTGTTGAGCAATGTTCTCGATTCTTCGTTCATGTGTTTGTTGAGCAGCCGATTTGGTTCTCGGTTTTGCTTTCGATTTGGTTCTTGGAGGCATGGTTATGTTATGTTATGTTAATCGACGAAGAAATTTTTGATTCAACGATTAATCGTCGATGAAGAATGAACGATGAGGAAGAAGATGAAGAAATTTTTTTTTTTTCAAAAACTAACCTATGCCGTTTAATCAATTTGAATTGGGGGATATATGATTTTATGTTTTAGTTGAAAGGGTATAACAGTCTTTTCATAATGTTTTTAATTAATCTAAGGGCGTTTTTGTATTTTCGCACCCAAAAAACACCCCCTTAACAACCACCTTTGGTTGGGGAAGTAATTCATATCCCCCAATTAGTTTTCATATCCCCCAATTACTAATTCTAGTTTTTGCTTACCAGTAAAAGAAACTCCAACTACAGACAGTAGAACGTACAAATAAATAATGATTTCGATTGGTCTAACAGATAGATGGAACACCTACTTTTTTTTTTTCTTTTTTCGCAGAATAAGGAACACCTACTTGAACATCAATTAGACCTTTAACTTCTTACCCATGAGAGTATTTTTTTATGTTTAATCCTCTTGTCTAATGCTCGTAATGGCGGCTGATTTGATTAAATGTAGGTCTAGAAGAAGATAAACCAGAAGAAAGAAAAAAGAGAAGATGATAAGCCAATATTAGGGTTAATTACACTAAATATATGGAAAGCCAAAAATCTTTCCTAAACAAATATATGGAAACAAATATTTGTGGGCTGGATTTTGTTGACCAAAATTAAAAATGTGACTTCGAAAAGAAATGGTTAACGTGTAATCCTATCAATTCACCAAGTTCCTTTGGCAAGTTAAGACGGTTACACGTAGGTGAATAGTTAGTTTATTTTTTTTCTTTAAGCATGGTGATTAAGAAAAGATATCCCGGTGAATTAAAAGGTTACACCTCCTTTAAAACGGTTATAATAAAAAATAATAATTTAATTTTAACTTAATATTTATTTTATCAGTATTTTATTTTATTTTTCACATTTAGTAAAGTTGAAAAAATTATTTTTTTATTTTTATTTTTTTTATTAATTCGAATATTATTTGCTACGCCAACACGAGTATCACAAATTAATATATTAACATTATCCTTGTACTTAGCTAACGCTATATATGTGCGACACAAGAAATGTCACAAATGCATAATATTTATAACACATTTACATGTGTTGAGAATATAATGTCACAAATGCTGCTATTTGTTGTAGTATTGATTCGAAAATCTTCGACTGATCCACTTCTTTCATTTGAACTTTAACCTTTTCTATTTCTTTCTTCATCTCAGGAAACAAGATGAGAAGTTCACCGTCCTCTTGCAATGTAAGTGGCGAATCTTTGCAGACTAGGATAGTGGTCGCACATCAGCAAAAATCACCTAGAATAGACAGAACAAGAAAAGAAGCTAGAAGAGAAACCACATAGCTCATCAAGCAAGATCCGCTGCTATTGCTTTTGCTAGGAGGTGGGGGTGGATCCATGACATCCACCTCCAGCTTCATGCCATCCAAACAGTATACTCCGCATATAAAATAATAATTTTTGGATTCCCTCAGCAGCACAAAATCCCTTCCATTACCTCCAGATAAGTTCTGGATAGGATTGCCAATGTTGCACTCTTTGAAATCAATCTGGTTGACTTCAAAAACATTATGGTTCTTGTCATAAACGAAAAATAGAGAATCATCTTTCATGAATGTTATATTTTCTTGGAATTTGGTGTAGTTCATGTTGGGCTTCCATCCTACAACCCAAGTTCTAGACTATGTAGGCTTGATCATCAAAAGAATGAAAATAAAGAAGAATGAGAATGATAAAAAAGTATAACATGAGCATCTTATCCAATGAAGAAATGGTTGCGACAAGATCCTGAGCATGTTTCTCCAAATCATCGATTTTGGCCAGCTGATAAACTCCCTTCTTCTCAATATTCACCTTCTGCAATATAATCCTTTCCTTGTCTTGCTTCAAATCATCAAACACTTGATTCTTCTCTAACTTTTTGAATTTCATTTTCAGATCCATTGATTCGACAGTCTTCAACTGATCCACTTCTTTCATTTGAACGTTAACCTTTTCTATTTCTTTCTTCATTTCAGCTTTCACTTCTTCCATCACTTTACCTTCAAGTTCTCTGTTAGTAATCTCATATTCAACTTCTTCCTTGGATTCCTGCAATGTATTGATTTCTTCTCTGTTTTCAATTGTTTCACTCACTAACATTTCTCCATTTAACATTTCTTCATTGTTCTCTCTTTCATCAACTAATAGATCTGATCCTTGTTCTTGATGCAGGTCTAAATCTATACCATTCACCAACAAAACAAACAGAAGCGCCTCTTCTTCAAATGACAAATCTATATTTGAGTTGCACATCTGAGTATTGTTTCCCACTGATCTTGCTCTTCTTTTTCAGCAGATCCGCAGAACTCACAACTTAATACAAAAAGGAGGAAAACTGAAATATACACACACAAGCAATATTCTGTTTGTTCATCTATATAAAATTGAGAAAATTTGAACTGTTAACATGAGAATGTAATAATTATATATGTATTCGTATTAAATAAACATCTTGTATGCCTAACATAAGAAATATCTAACACAATGTAAATGTCCTAAAAAATTATTGTTTATCAATGTGATTTATATGATATTTTTTTTAACATATGTGACACATGTGATAACTCTTACATTTCAAAATGTAAGAAATTTGATATGTCCTGTAATTGTATTTGAATAATTTATGTTTTTCTAGCTTTTGCATGTTTGTTGAGTTTCTTATTTGGAATCACGATTTAGTTTTTATTATTACGAATATCTTGGAAGTTCTGAATTTTTTCTTTTATAAGTTGTTTTTTTTTTTTATTATTGTCTGATTTATATGCACATAAATAAAAACTATAAATAGAAAGATAAGAAACCACTAATTTCACTTGAGAAGTATATACTCACCGTTTGTTCTTAACTTCTATTCTGATGTGTGGATTCTTTAATTCTTCCATACCAAAAGAGTTCTCAATCCAAAAATTAATCAACACTAACATAATATCATTCAATCCTAAATGAATATTTGAAGATAAGATGATATCTAGATTAGTTTATGTTAGAGCATAGCTCGTTTGAACCCACCAAGCGTTGGTATGTCAAGTTTGGTTGTCATATCTCAGTGAATCAAAACTCATCTAAGAGTCGCTTGATTATCTACTAGAGACAACTTTGTATAGGTTAG
Organism: Papaver armeniacum; assembly: GCA_023531295.1. Lineage (NCBI taxonomy): Eukaryota > Viridiplantae > Streptophyta > Magnoliopsida > Ranunculales > Papaveraceae > Papaver > Papaver armeniacum. Next base: position 1,052,797 of record JAJJWW010016481.1, on the reverse strand, counting down.
ACTAGAATGTCTAGGATTATAAGACATACAAGTATTACTCGAAGACTTGAAGAATGTGAAGAAGTAACGATCTACAACGAGAACATCATTCTTCATATTGAGGTTAGTAATATTTGTCTTGAACTTTTTCATTCCTAACATATTTTCAAGTTGTGCTATATTGAAAACATAAATGCGAAGCTGTGAATGATTATATACTCTAGTAGTGAGATATGATCACATGATCATAGTGTTAAGGAATTAGGATACGAAGTATAACACTTATCTTTTGAACTTCGTATATATATGACATCGACATAATCGTATGAATGTTATTTTGATTATGTATATGGGTAAAGCTGAAGATTTCATCATAGAAAACAATGTTTACATTTTTTTAAATGAAGTACATTCTTGAAATTATTTTATGAATCGAAAGGGAAACTGCTAAGCTTATTGGTACTTTATTAATCATTGCATATCTTTGGATTACCAATATGTGCGAGTTAATAGAACCGATCATAACTTGTTATGTATCTTTGTATAAGTAATTATAGTGCCTGATTTATAGATTGGTATGTCTTTTATTAGTGTAACCGCTTCAAGTAATCACCGAGATGGTATGATCGATATTTGTAATTGGTGTGATCGATCCCAAGAACCATATTGAGGTAGAACCAAACCTTGGGTCCGGTAAAACCGTAAACCAATGATTAGTGATTTGATGATTGATCAATCATATAATTATCTTGGAATACAGGTGAACCAATTCTAAACTTGTTTGGAAATGTGGTATAATCGATTCCAAGATTGTAAAATATGAAAAAGGACTTACAAAGAAAAGATGTCAACAGACTTTGAACATGATTAATAATTTTATCTTTTATTGTTCAAAGATATTCCTTAATAACTCAAGGAGATCCCTATCCAAATAAATTAAGAATCTTTTAATTAAGGTTGTTAGTTTTATATGCTTTAATTACCAGCAATTAAATGTATATCTCTAGAAAATAAATATTGGTAATGTGCATTTACTAATTGGAGATTTTCTAGAGAGATTTCGGAAATATTGGACAAAGCATTTCTAGGAATTATGAAAACTGATTTTGAGCATTTATTGCATATCTTGAAAATATTTCGGTTTTGGAAATTCCTTGGTGTCCAAACATCCTTGGTCAATAAATAACCAAGTTTTTATTTCTAGCGAACCATCTTAAGAGACAAGCAAACTTCATTTTTTTGTTGTTTCAGGTGGAGCCGTCTATCCGGAGAGGAAAGTACCCTAATTAGGCGAAATCTCTTACGACCGCTCGTTTAAAGAATTTTGTGGGATCAAGAATCTCTACAAGTATTGTTGGAGGGAAACTAGATAATTACAGTTTATTTTAGTTTTCGATTAATTTGATTGATTGACGATTTTTTAACTTTGATTGCACCTAGTTTGTTGATTCTTCAGAATCTTCTATTCTTATATCAGATTCACTCAAACTAAATCAAAGTGACGATTTTGAGACTGGACAAAAAATTTGTCAGTATTTATTGTGGACATGGTGCATTCTCAAACAGAGCATTAAATTGGAGAGACAAAATTAGAGAAAGGGTGTCGTTCTTTGATTTGATTGAGTATCTTTTCCCACCTCATTTTCCACCGGCCAACGGATGGCCTCATTTTACGATGGGTTTCCAGTGACGATTTGCTTTTTTCTTTTTCGAAGAAAAAGGGTATAATGATACTGCTTGAAAGAAAACACACATGGAATTCTTAAATCCCAAAACCCTTATCCCATTGTTATTAAAAATTGAAGCAAAATAATCATAATCTTATTGCTTGAAAGGAAACTTATAGGGAGATCTTAAATTTAAGTCTGGGTCGCTCAAGTAGTTTCATTATGGCATGATCAAGGTAGTCAATATCGGTTGTACAAGCCGATATTACAGGTTTTTATCGGATATCGGAAAATATCTATACGATATCGAAAATATCGGCGATACAAAGACGAAATGATATTATCGGTTGTACAAAGTCTTACAGACAAAGCCGATATATCGAGATAACCGATAATATCGGTTTCGTGAATAAATTTTTCATCAACATGCATCTAGTCTTTACAGAGAAGTGCAACGTCAATTGGAGAAGGTAAAAAGATCTAATATATTTATAATATAAAATCAATGACTATATGGTAGGATATAAGATGGAAACCATATTTCGATTGCAAGGAAGTGAAATATAAAAGATAAATATGAAGGATAACAAAAAATATTTACTGGCATAATGGGACAACAATCACAACGTTGGCTAAAAATCTTCTCCAATGGCATGTGTATGGAGAGATAAATGTCAAAATCTACCTAGGATACACATCCATTTTTTCTAAAATCATTCTCCAACCCTGATGTCTTCAACCAATGTATATATGACTTTGGGTAGACATTGTCAAGGTGAATGTCTAGTTTTAGAAATTTTCCTTGACATTGTCTACCATTCTAGTCAGCTTTTACTTAATTGAATTGACTTTAATATATTAACTAGCTATTTTTAGCTCTAAATCTTATTATGGAAAATAAAATTTATACTAATTAAAAGAAGATGTTACATGCAATACTGTTGGAGATGGATTTTTTTATCTCCCTAATTTTAAGGAAAAATAGATTAAGGATGTCTTATCTATGTTTCCACATAGGAAACATACACAATGACCATTGGAGAAGCTCTAATAAACCACCTTGTATTTTGGAAATTTGAGATATGTGTATGATTCTTATTATTTTTTACTATGGTTTTATAATTATTTGAAATTCTATATTAAATGATGTGTCGCCTGTAAAAATAGATATTATCATTTGTATAGGTGTATAGGACCCGACCGATATGATACCGATACGCAATATTAACTACCTTGGGCATGATCAAAAATGTTCCTAATACAAAACAACACTACCAAAATCTTAAATCAAGGTAAATGCCGTGCATAGCTTCATGATTTTTGCATCAAAAAAAAGCTTGTGTTTTAACCAGTTCTACATCTTATTTCCAGCTGGAAAATTTTGTCTTCAAAGATAAACTTGTTTGGATGCTTCCAGATTGTCCACGAGATTTGGGCCTTCAAATTTTGACCTTCAAAGTACATGCCCAGCAGGGGATTTGGGCCTCACTTTGACTATGACCTTAATTTTGGTTGACTAAGTTTGACCTAACTTACTATATAAACATCCAAGGAAAACTCTAAACCTAATCTTCTTCATTTGTGTTTCCTTCCTCACTCTAGATTTCTCCCGTAGGAACTGCGCCGTCATAAATCCTAAGACCAAGAAGAGATCTCAAATGGCATGTAGACTGAAGCTGGTTTTATATGGGAATGTTGTGATGATGGAAGAACAACAAACCCCTTTCAATTCTTTAACAGATGCCCTAGAAAAAAATTGGAGATTTGGGGATTTCATAAATAAATAATGGGATTCAACATTAGAGGATTGATACGCCGACAGCTCCAAGGTAATTAGAATGTGTCTCCTTGTTTATTAAGTTTCTCTTTTAATTAATTGAACTCATCTGCTAAATTGGGTCTTACTTATAGCTGTCAATTTGGTTGTCATGCTGAAATTTTAGTGCTTCGTTACTGCTAAAAAATTGGTTTTCATTTTTATCTACTTGATCCGTCTATGTGTTTGTGCCTGTTTACACTCTTACAAAAATACTGGAAGATTCAACTGTTTTCAGAATGTGTATTCTAACACATGCTCCATTTGTTTTCATTGGTCATAGCTTCCTGTACACAACAAATTGGACAAGAAGCCATTCATGAGTCAACTCCTAATACAATTGCAGAGATAAGGGTAATGGAGTAAATTGAATGCCAACAAAATTGTGCAACATTCCTCAAATGCTTACAGCAGAAGAAAGCTAATAGGTGATGGAGGCATACTCCCGTGAGAAGTTCTTCGCCTAAGCCAAAGATTGAAAAGGTATACTACTACTCAGCATCACGTATAGCGGAGGATGTAGTTGATTTTGAAAAATAACAACTTTCCGTTCCTGGTTTTACTGCTTTCATTCTCAAGTTATAATGTTTATATCTCTAAATTTAAATCTTCCAGGCCTGTTTCAGTTTCCGACCAATAGCTTCTATTGATGTCCACACCAGGTTTCTTACGAAAAAATATAAATCTTGTTTGCGGTGTTTGATTTATGTTGATTTTATTAGCCAATTTACATTGCTGAAACGTCCAAATCAGTATTGTTGTGACCTTTGCATTAGCGTTCTCTGTGCGTGTTATAGTTTCTGTAAGTAAGCGATTTTATGTTTAGTAAGCTGGTTCATCCTCAAATACTTGACCACTTGTTTCTACGCCTTTAATTTTGGTTGTGTAACACCTAGAGTATCTGTTTTTGGGTTCTCATCAATTCGACGAAATTTGAACTATAGTGTATAGAAAATACATGAACTATATATACTGTTTTTGACTAAAAATTGCTTGGGCTAGATCTTGGGTATTGATAGATAGAAATTGATAGCTTCTTGAGAAATCAACATTGGGCTAGTACACTTATTGTTTAATTAGATGGGATACGATTGATTTTATGTTATTCTGTGGCTTAATTTAGTTGGAATTGGGAATGATTGCCTGTTTATGTGTTTTCTCGAAGAAGTTTGATCTAGTTTCCTTTGGGATTAGTGGTTGTTTTAAATGGAACCTTTGCTGGGTTGAGGTCTCTTAGTATTACATGTTCCCTCTTAGTTTAATCCTTGCACGATTTTTCAGTTTGAAGTAAATATCGTTTTAATGTTGAAATCTTATCTGTGAGAGCTTACCAGTGGAGGATCTCATATCGATTTGATACATGTATGCTTTCAAGCTGGTCAAGATTAACACACCATCATTTGCTTCAGTATTTATGAAATTAGTCATTACTTTTCACATCTGCATATAGGACAGGACATCTGTAATAGAACACTGAATGACATATGATCGCTCATTTGCTTGTTTTGTGTGCCATAGAATTTGTTTCTGCGACTTATGCACTGAGTGACAAGTTTATTGCTATATCTATTTCAGGAATTGTTCTTACTAGATGAAAGTCACAGTAAAGCTACCTCGTCTACTGCCTATGAAATATTTAGGAACAAGAAATCTAAATGGAAAAGACATCACTATACACCCCACGATACAAATGAAAAGCGTCTTGCAATGTAACCCAATGTGTTAATTGACAATGATTAGAAGGATCTTGTGATATTTCAAATTACTGGAGAGCAGCAGGTAAATTCATAACCCAATCTTTATTATTGACTGGTTATAGCTAAATTTATAAAAACAAGAATCTTAATGGCCAGTTGTGAGATTTTTTTTCAGTACATCTGCTTACCAAACTTCTCAGATAACCAAAAACTTGACCATTTGTTTCTCTGTCTTTCAAATTTTGTTGTGTAACTTATCTCTTTTTTGATACCTAAAAATCCGATAGACTTTGAACTGGTGTTATATGATGTAGTTGTCAATCAATTCTATTTACCTATTAAGTTTTCTGAAACATCATCTCGGCCATAAGACGACTTGAACAAAGGACATCTGTGATTGAATATTGAATGACACATGATCACTAGTTTGTTTGCTTGTTTTGTGTGCCATGTAGTTCATTTGTGTGAGATATGCACTGAATAACAAAGTTTATTGTTATATCTATTTCAGGATTTGTCCGCACTAGATGAACATGATAAAAAGCTACCTGACTATTGCCTGTGGAATATTTGTGAACAAGAAAGCTAAGTGGAAAAGACATCACTATACACCCCACGATACAAATTAAAAACGTATTGCAGATAAAGCCAAAGTGCTAATGGAGAGGGAGCAGAAGGATCTTGTGAAATTTTGGACTACTGAAGAGCATCAGGTACAAAAATCAGAACTCTGTCATTTTCACCCAGTAATTTTCCTCTTTACAATCGTGTCTAACAAATTCTGACTTGTGTATTCATAAGGTACTTTCTGCCCGCAACATCAAAAGTAACCCAGCAAAAACCTAGCACAAAATGGGTAGGAAAACTTCTCTTTATACGTACATATTTCTGTCTTTACAATTTACAGTCACTTTTCATCCCTGCAACTTGAAAGCTATTCGAGTTTTATTATCTCGTCTGGGTTTTGATTGTTCGTGGTTGAAATGTTTCTCATATTTTTCTGTGTTGAGCATCACAAAACTTGTCAAGAATGGGAAACCCATTTGCTAGTAGACATCTGATAGTGCTACACCATGTTCTACAGCTGCAAAAAAATTTACGAACCTAAATTTCATTATTTCACATCAACTTGCATTTATAGTACTACCTACTCAATGTAACTGCTAAGTGTTAACAGTTCAAAGTAACATAATCCAAATAGTACAAGTAGAGAGCTGTCTGAGTTATTGTTTTTTCTTCCAGTATGCAGACTTATGAAACAAATTAGAATTCTTTGATCTGCCCAAAAGCCATGTTGGTAACTGAATAAGAACTTTTTGTAACACAAATAGCTCCAAGTATTCATATTGGTCAATAGGAGCGCTAACTACATCAATGTTTTGTCAGTTGACTTGATATCTGGGGACTTTTCAAAAACCAAAGAAGTATGATTAACTTGAGGCATCTGATATACGATGCTATAGAAGAACAGTTGAAATGCAAGGTAGTATATAGAGAACTAAGATGCCTTTATAGCTCTGGATACTGTTACAATGGGTATACCCAATTATTAGGTGTGATAATGTTTTGGACACCATATTGACCTGAGTCCCAGTTACATGTTCTTGTCGCAAGGATTTAAAAAGAAATTGATCGCTTCTTGTTGCAAATATTAATTAGAACTTAGCAATAATCTTGTTTTATATAAGTACCCTTAAATTAAATGTTTATTTTCTCCATTTCATTTTATTTGTTGTGTATATTACAGAAGTATTTCTTTGCTCCACATTGTTTAAGAAATAGAGGAGGGTTCCATAAAAAACCAATGTAGAAAGTTCTTCATACATATTAGTTGGGCTAGTTTATGTAAAAAGATCATAACTGGACAAGCATAATAAGAAAAGGAGGTATAGGGCCTAAGAAATTAGTAAATATATCTAAATCTGTTGTTGGTTTGTAACATCTAAATTTGCGTACTGTACATTACTAATTGCTTCATCTAGACACGTAAATGCATGGCGTCTCTAGGTTTTTGGTTCGTAACAGCTGTGAAACCCTTGAAACTTGATAGGAGTTTTTTTATTAGTTATTCCATTAGTAAATCGTTTTTGTTACTGCACCAACAAAAATCACACAACTCTCTTTATATAAACGTTCCAGAAAAAGGGGTGACATCTGACATGGAGTTTAGATTGGATGTCAAAGTGACTTGGTGAGTAATATGGTCAATACAAGCTCTGCAAACAACAATGTCTAGCGAAGTTATGCCATTTTCAGGCCTTCTTTGTAAAAAATAAAATAAATATAAAACTTTATTGCCAACTAATCTGTTTTTTCATACACCCGAACTTGTTTGGGAAATGTTAGTTGATCTAGATACTCAAATACTTGGCCTTTCTTGGTTATGCCTTCATTGCAGCTAGAAACCTAGAAGACCCCTGCAGTTTTTATAAAAGAAGCTATTTCATTACTTAATCCCTTTGTATATATTATTTACTTCACCAGCACGAACCATTCCACTGTTTTTGTTCGCCTTGATTAACTAAGATATGTGTTGGGAGAAAATTTACATAATTGTAGATATATGTGAGCTGTTTTAAGCATATGATGCACATGTGGGCTTAGTAAATTGGCAAATCTTATCTTCTGGAAATCTTCTCCTAGTGGTTCACAGGTTTCTGATTTGTCATTAAACATCATCCATTTTTATTTGAAATCTCGGAACTGTCTTCTCTCTTTGGAGTTCAATTCTTCCTTTTAGCTTTATTATGTTCAATTATTCCTTTTAACTGTGTTATCTTCTGTTGCATTATAACTGCTTCATAGAAAACAATATTAGAAATGGTTTACTTCGTAGAGATAGTGTTACTTAGTAGAAACATGGTGAAATGGTCATAGTTAAATGTACTTATGTTGTCCCATGTATAAAATCCTTTTTCTGTGGAGATAAGTCCATTCTGGCTGGCGCGTAGAGATCGATTTGGACAGCCCTGGTTGTTTTAAATAAAACCTTATGGCTGGGGTTGAGATCTCTGAGCATTGCATGTGTTCTCTTAGTTTAATCCTTCCATGTTTTTCATTTTAAGTAAATATCGTTTGGATGTTGAAATCTTATCTTTGAGAGCTTAGCAGTGTAGGATCTCATTTTGATTTGATATATGTATGCTATCAAGCTGGTCGCGATTAACACACCATCATTTGCTTCAGCATTTATGAAATTAGTCGGTGCTTTTCACATCTGCATATGGGACGGGACATCTGTGATAGAAACACTGAATATATGATTACTAATTTGCTTGTTTTGTGTGACAGAGTTTGTTTCGGTGACTTATGCACTGAATGACAAATTTATTGCTATATCTATTTCAGGTTTCGTTCGCACTAGATGAAGGGTCACTGAAAAGGGTACCTTGTCTACTGCCGGTGGAATATTTAGGAGAAAGAAAGCTAAACGGAAAAGAAATCATTGTACACCCCACAGCCTGTTAACCAACAGTGATTGGAAGGATCATGTGATATTTCGGAAGAGCAACAGGTAAATTCATAGCTCTGGAAACGTGAATGTCAGTGCTCTCAAATGATGACCTTGTCTATAGGGGAGTCCGAGTGCTGCTGGAATACACTATAAGAAGAGCTATATCCTGTAAAGTAATAGGTGCCTGCATTTCCAGTGCGAGAGATGAAGAATATTTGCAGCATAGAACTACACCTCCATATTTAAGATCTAGAAATCTGTAATCTCAAACGTCTAGGAGTTCTTCGGTTACGCTTTTGATATTTGTACTATTTTTCTGTGTAGTACACTTTTTGGATTATATATTCCTGTCATATATTTTTATGGAACTGGATTTTGGTTACCTATATCAACTTAAACTTCAGTAGCTGATTTAAGTGATCCTTGTGTGATATCTTGGGGGCTATATTGGTGTGCAAAATCATGACTGCAATATTATGTTCTAAACTTAACAATTTCTAATGAGCTCAGCTCAGGAAATGAGTTATAATTAGACTCGGGTTTGTATTCTGAATCTTCACTTTTTGAGGAAATTACAGTTCCATAAACTCATTTTCAGACATGGAGCTTTCCAATAACTACAACTTAAACGTTTTTTCATTTCTGTATCCTGGCTGCCCTTATCCAATGGGTAGATACTACTAAAACAACAGTATCGGACAGGTGTAAGATATTTATGTGGGTGTCCTAAATCCAAACAAACCCTAGGTATAAAATGGAAAAGTTTGGGGGAGAGAGATGAAATGAATCAAACCAATCTGCCTTCACTTTCTAAAATATTCAAGCATCCAGAGCAGAGTGGATATATCTAAATTTATTAGTCGATCTACATACTAAAACATAAATCAAAAGGATAAGGAAGATGTTGGAAGAAGAAAAATTAGTAATGATTCTAGGTTGTTTATATTGTTGTTGTTAGAGACTCAGAAGAAGAAAAAGAAAAGGAAGAAGAACAAATGGTTAACTTCACAGATCTGGATAATTGGTATGGGCGGACTAGGAAAAAGGAAACTCATAAAGTCCATCTGGTTGACTTCACAGATCTGGATAATTTCACCTGCCAACATTTAGTTATCTGGTGTGCCAATCTTCTGATGTAAGGTAATGGTGTAATTTCAACTGCCATTTAACTTACTACAATTAGTTCCCTACTTGTATTCTAAAATCATTTAATAATTCTTTGAATAAGCTGATTTAATCTAGCTATACACGTCATTATGTATAATGTTACCTGGCATCAATCAAGATTTGAGACATAATAGTTTTTCTACAAGTAGATGGCCAAGAGTATTGAACATGACTATTTGGATTACTACATGCATATGTATTTTTTTTTCTTGTTTGTGGTATTTGATTTATCTTGGTTTTATTAGCTAATTTGGTTAGTACAGCTGACTATTTTATTAGACGGGATACAGATTGATTTATCTCGAATGTAGATTGAATTGGTTAGTTTAGTTTGGGACTAGTGGTTTGATGTAATTGCGGTGATTGTTTAGATAGTAGATAACCGAGTAACTACATTGGTTGCCTTTAATTTGTGTTACTCAAATGTTTTAGGGGCTCATGTGTCCTCAATGGTGGATAGCCTTATCAGGATGCTGATACAAGATGGGTATAATGGAGTGTATAGCAATTAACAAGCTGAACTAAGTGGAACAGACAACGATTGGAAGGATCTTGTGGAATTTCGGATTACTGAAGAGCAGGAGGTACAGTCATAACTCTGGAAATGTGAATGTCATTGCTCTCAAACGAATCAGTTATGTACATATGACCACCTTGTCTAGAGGGGAGTGCTGCTGGCCTATAATAAGAAGAGCAAAATTCTGTGGAGTAACCGGTGTCCTCCTTTCCAGTGAGAGAGAAGAAGGCTATTTGCAGCATAGCACCACACCTCCCTATCTAAGATCTTGAAATCTGTAATCTCAAATAACATTTAGGAGTTCTTCGGTTATTCTTTCGATTTTTGTACTGTTTTTCTGCGTAGTACACTTTTCGGATTATATTCCTCTCATATATTGTTATGGAACTGGATTTTGGTTACCTGGATCAACTTTCCGTAATCGATTCAAGTGATCCTTGTTTGTACTACAAGCTAGATTACTATAAAATCTCCAAGCAGGATCTTGCTAGGGTTTTGCCCTCTTTGATGCGGAACGATAGGCATTCCTTGCAGCAACGCTGTGGTTGCAAAATGCATGCCAAGTGATGCTAAAACTATGGTTTGTGCCACAAAACAGTTGAACTATAAAGGCTGTGAAAAAATGTTGTCATGTGGTGTGGATGTGCAAAATCAGACTTGTGGTTTATTATTGGCTTGCTGGGCCTTAGGAGTCCGTTTTCTCGACTACTATCCACTCTATCATGTATGCCCTTATCCAATGTGTAGATACTACTAAAATAACAGTATCGGACAGGTGTAAGATATTTAAGTGGGTGTCCTAAATCCAAACAAACCCTAGGTATAAAATGGAAAAGTTTGGGGGAGAGAGAGAATTGGTGATTCAAACCAATCTGTCTTCCTTTTCTAAAATCCAGATGAGAGATCATAGATCCAATCTAGTTCCTAGCTAATTCATAGGTTGATCCGAATACTAAAACAAAGATAAATTAGCATGAAGATGTGGAAGAAGATGTTGGAAGAAAAGTTAGTGGTGAATCTAAGTTGTTTAGGGTTGTTTCTAGAGATACCAGAAAGAAGAAAAGGAAGAAGAAACAAAGTGGTTTATTTCTCTGATCTGGATAATCGTATGAGCGGGGAATCGGAAAAGTTAACATGTCCTGTTTTGCAGTCTTTGTAGATTATCTTGAACCAATACATAGAGAAGTCGTCTCGGCTCCTCGTTCAAATATGACCAAAGAGGTTATATACAATATACTCAAGTATCTGGCAAACTTGTTAACTAGGAAATAAGAAGAGATCTGGTATAAAATTCCGAAAATTCATACTGATTTACAAGTGATTACAAGCCCCTAATTGACACAGAATACTTAAACTATACAGAAGACGAAATGATGGACAATGCTCTCAACTGCAAGAGTGACAGGTTTCACATCAACATGACTTCAAATATCATCCAGTTGAACTAAAGCCACTGCCACACTTTAATGACAATTTCTAGTTCACTTGACGACTTTATGACATGATGAATGAAATGTGCCCGAGATGACTATATCAAAGTCCTCCACTTCCTTGTCAGAACCATAGTTGCGGATCTGAAAAGACCAAAGTCCCCACCGATTTAAGTTCGTCTGCAAAAGACTTTATATTTGGAAATAGATAGCATCCCCAGCTGATATCAATACCTAATCAAGCCAATAAAAAGAGTTTGTACCTAAATCAGAATAAAGATTATTATTGTTAAGAATCAACCTATAAAGGGTTCATAACAAACCAAGAGTTAATAACAAATGTACGAGAAAGGGTTGCAGAGCTATTTGAATTACTTCCTGATGCAAATGTAAAACTCTTTGCATAAAAGTCACAATTCGAAGTTTTACATGAGTTAGTGAGTTCCAGAAGCAGTAAGTCGGAGTTCTAAAGCAGAGATTGCTTCGAAAATTAAAATAGAAATCATGCGTATTCATAAGAGTCCTAATTTTCTGTTGATATGGGATATTCCGCATGTGAGCCTGATTGTAATACACAAGGCATCAGGATACAACTCTTTGATGTCAAGCTAATTCAAACGAGCAATTCTCTTTTCAGTAGCAAGGTTCAAAATTCCAATGACCCAACTCTTTGATGTCAAAAGCAGAAATCCCACCACACACTTGTTGTAGATAATGGTATTATGAGGTATGAGTAAGCACCATAATACATCCAGTCTCTCACCAATAAAACACAAATGCTTGAGGGGGACAGGGGAGAGGACGTATTTTATCTTGTGTATTGACAGAAATACCTTTTCAGTTACGAATCATATATTAGCAGGATAGAGATACCAGAAAGCAAGAAAATAACAATGAGAAATTACTAAGAAACCTCTGTTTCATCGCTATCTTCTAATCCAATTATATGAAGCAAGGAGGGAAACAACATGCCTCTTCTCTATATTCCAGATTATCAAGAACTTCCTAGTGTACAAGGAGAACATAAAATTCAAACTAGAAACATTACATACTCAGACTCAGTCGGTGTAAACAGAGAATCGAGCAATAGTCTGACCAACTTCACTATAATCAAGTGAACAGCTAGAATTTAGACAAAAATTAATGAAAATGAGAAAAACAAGACTTACTAAGTCCTTGTGTCTTGATAGTCGGTAGACCATTACTAGCCGATTGTTTTTTTTATTCCAGCTTCTTTGTTGATTTGATATTCAAAGGCAGAGTCAGTTTATCAAAAGTAGCCTTGTAACTGTTCAGCCACGGGAACTTGTTAAAAGTGGCCTTATTGTATGTTGTCCACATGTTTTTATTGGGAAACCAGTTTGTCCACCAAATGTCATGTGTCTAGCTCAACACCAGAGATGTCATGGCGACACAATAAAAACATGTGGATAACATAGGCCACTTTGACCCTATCTTCAGCTTCATCTGCTATCACCAGGTCAAAGAAAATACATCAGGATCAGTCTGTCCTAGCCTTTCCTTTATCAGTTAAAAATAAGATAAGAAAAAATTACGCAAGCTTCATGTTTCCTTGCCCTTAATCTAAAGACTTGGAAGTTACACTACATATCTTGCTCCTGTCCAACTTATCATTCTCATATTCATATTCTCCAACCACAATTCAGATAAGTGTTGTAGATTCTCCAATGTCCTTCACTAAACCAACAGCTCGTATACCTTGAAAGGGATCAGTGTTCTAACTAAGTTGCTAGGTACCTGATTTTTGTTGACAGCTATCTGGGGAATAAGCTTCAGGATCGCTACTGGAACGAATGGAAGCACCTGCCAAAGACAACAACTTCAATAAGAAACGGGTTTTTATTTATAGTATAAACTGGATGACAGAATTATATAAAAGTTGATAGCAGAATGAAGGCTTACAGCAGCATAAAATGGACCAACAACCTTGGAAATAGCATCGGAAACGGCCACATTAAGAAGCACAACCTTTTGAATTGCATTCATGATGGTGGAGAAATGATTTTCTACTTCTACTTGTTTGGTAAGAGATAGATCTTCTACTTGTTTCTTAGCAATAGGAGATACAACTTCAACTTCTAATTTCTTCGCAGTTGAAACCAAGGTTTCATCTTCCTTTCTCTTAGTCCAAGATGAAATTAGGGGTTGCAGAAAAAGCCTAGGGTTCGAGCATTTCTCATTGAAGAAGAGTTGAGGAAGTCTGCCTTTGCTGACTTCCTTTGAAGTTGGCAATGACTGCATAAGAAAGGTATAAGAATTGGAGTTCCAATCAGTGCACAGACTGGTTCTTGGGCACAATGCATAATCAATCAACTACAACATGTGGACAATAAGTCAGTCAAGCAATTCATCAAACAGATACCATTCCATCAGCATAAAACTCATTGTAGAATCCAGAAAGATTGAAACACAGATTCACAGAAACATCTAAAGAAAATAGGAAATAAAATTTCATCCAATCCAATTGAATGCTGGATAGAGAGATGACATATCAAGCAACAAATCTGAGATCCAAATTCTTGCATCATAAAAAATTGTCTGTCTACTGTAAAATTTAAACAAAATCTTAACCATAATCACCAGTAATTTTCACTGAAACATTAGTACCTTAGTTTTCTCCAAGGCAAGGTTTCCACAATTGGATTATCTTGGCTTTTAAACACTCTCTGTAGGAAAAGGCATACTGGGTTTGAGCTTCTTCACCCTCTGAATGAGTGATCCCAGTTCCCACATATGAAAACCCCATTTCCGATTCTGCAAATAATATCCAAATCAACCATTTTCTCTTCTTCTTCCTTCCAAGGTCTATATGACACAAAACCCATATTCCATTTATAACCCATTGATTGATTGATTTGGTGGTGGTGGTGTTGATAAATAATGGAGGAAGGCGGAGGAAGATAACAGCTATCAGGCGCCGCCGTAGTGGTTCTTATAAATGAAATGAGATAGTGAAGAACCCTAACGCTTTATAGCAAGACAAAATGGCCCATGAGAAGGAGGCACGGGATCAGTCCGATGCTGGTGGTCTTGGTGGCCCACGATGCAATTTCTATCACTAATTGCCAGCTTCCTACAGATGCACTAGAAATTTAGAAGCAATCAAGCAAACGCAATGGCAATCAGTTGAAGGACATAAAAGAGGACTTTCATTCAAGAATGCCCGAATATGATCTATTTTAAGGACTTACATGTAACACTCGGTTCAATTATGACCAAAGAGGTTATATACAAGGTACTCTATTATCTTGTGAACTAATAAAAATTTACAAGGACCAAATGCTGGCCAATGCTCTTGACTGCAAGAGTGACACTTTTTCACATCAACTTAACTTCAAATATTAGACAACTCCGTAATCCCAAGACTGGAAGAACTGAAATCCTCAAGGAAATAGCACATCATCCCGCTGCCAGTGTTCCCACAATTTTATGATGACTTTAGGACATGATGAATGAGCCTAAGAGGACTGTAGTAGTGGATTTGAGAAGACCAAAGTTCCCACTGATTAAAGTTAGTCCACAGAAAACTTTATAATTCACGGTCGATAGCATCCGCAGCTGATCTCAGCACCTAATCAAGCCAATAAAAAAAGTTGGAAACTTTAGTCATTTGAATGCAGTAGAGATTATTATTGTTAATAAACGGACGACAAATGGTTTCATTTCACACCAGAAGCTACTAAGAAATGTATGAGAAAAGGCAGCACAACTATGTGAAGAACTTCTCGATGCAAATGTAAATTTCTTTGTCCAGAAGTCACATTTTGGCTGTTTTACATGAGTTCCAGAAGCAGTAAGTTGAAGTTTTAATAAAGGGGTTACTTCGAAAAAGCAAACAGCATCATACATACTAGAAAATTTAGATAGAAATCATGCGTATTCATAAGAGTCTCCTGATTTTCTGTTGATACAGAATATTCGAACATGTGAGCCCAATTGTAATTCTTTCAAAATACCCTAACACACATACACAAGGCATCAGGACACTAAACCAAAAAATATTCTTCAATGCAATCTAGTCTGATATAGAATACATTGAATGCTGACAACTACAACTATGGGTATAAAACACGACTATAGATCATGTTTTAGAAAAGTAACCAGTCTTTAGATCATGAACTAATGAGCAGGCATCCAGTATTTTACGAATAAAACAACACAAATGCTCTAGGGGAAGAGAGCACATTTGATCCTGTTTATCGACAAAAACACCTTTACAATTACTAATCGTGTATTACTACACTAAGGTGACAACCTAATAACGAATTTTTAACTAGTCATGGCTATTGGCTTCCATAAACTATAATTGTGGATCAAACATAAAAGTAACGAGGAAAAGACATCAACGGCAACCCATTTTATCAAATATGAAAATTTCATAGTGAATTGATGTGTTTATCATTAATAAACATTAGGAGGGATATCATAAAGCATGGAATTACACCAATACAGCTTTGAAATTCCTAAACTTGCAAAGTAAATTTGAGAAAATGCCTACTCCTTGTAGCACATCAGATATACAAAAATCTACATGAAACACCAAAAACAAAGTCACTTGAGAGGCATAAAAAACAGAAGTGTGGGAATCTACTCATTCAAGTAAGCCTATCAATTAACCCCACTACAACATGTGATTTCCCTGAGATTGAAATTTTAATACTTACAAATGCTTTAGATGGCAGAACTGCTGCTCTCTTATACTTCTGCACTTTAGTTTCCATTTGCTTGTTTAAGGAAATTTTCTGAACAACCAAGAAAATCATGAGAAGTCTTAGTTTCTTCGGTGTCTTGTAATTCAATTATATGTAGCAGGACGTGTTCTGTGTTTCGGATACCAAAAACTTCCTAGTGTACAAGGTGAGCATTAAAAACACAAGCATAGGGATAAGATGTAAGGGAGGAAAATGGAGGCCATGAGATGGAGGCACGGAATCAGCCCAGTGCTGGTGGCCCATGATACAATTTCTATCCCTATCGCCAATTTCTATCATACAAACGTAACAGTGAGAAAAGGCAACCAAAATAGATTCCCAATAGTCTGATTTTATTGCAGAAGGTAAACTTTCTATCAAGAGACCGAGACCATTATACAAATTTGAAAAGAGAAAAGAGTAACATTAACATCCTTAGAGATGTTTAGCAACAAAGGATGTGTGCGAACAGTATCTAGTTCACACACTTGACTTCCATCAAAAGCAACAAAGACGGTCGACCTTATGAAATCTCAAGTTACATTTGAACTGGTACCTATGTTGTTCATGACATTTCTTAAAACCGCTTCATATATCAAACAAGTTCGAGTCGTCCTACATGCATGCCATCTTTGTGCACTTATGTCAGGCTGAAAGAAGAACATACTTACTGTATGCTGAAGCTTTGTTTGTAGCAGATAAAAGCTTTGCTCATATCTCCATCCACAAAAAAAATTATCACATACTCAAAAGTTACACGAGATACATATATTTATACATAGACTTCCTTGGACTGCAAGGAAGGAGGGTTTCCTAACGAAAACACAATTACCTAAAATACATAAAACGTGAGCCAACAGGGTATCGTGTGTCAAACACCACACGTACCAGGTCTTGAGCTAACACCCTCCCGCAAGCGTAACGGGTGATCTTGAACCGTTAGCTTGAACCTTAAAAGAGAAAACCGATCTTTAGAGAGCGGTTTTGTGAATATATCCGCAACTTGATCTTTAGATGATATAAAACGAACATCAAGAAGTTTGGAAGCAACTTGATCACGAACAAAATGATAATCGATTTCTATATGTTTGGTTCGTGCATGAAATATAGGATTAACTGTGAGATAAGTTGCACCAAGGTTGTCACACCACAATATAGGAGGAGAACGGGTAGAGATACGCAGCCCGAAATGAGTGACTGAATCCACATAATTTCAAAGAGAGAGCGATAGCAAGACCACGATATTCAGCCTTCAAGATTTAGAACGAGATACTTTTTTTTGTTTCCGAGCACTCCAAGAGACAATATTCCCACCTATGTAAACACAATATCCACTAGTAGAACGACGATCATCAAGAGAACCAAATCAATCGAATCGGATATGCACTGAAAGATAATTGCAGAGAAGGTGATGGCCGAAGAAGTATACCAAAAGTACTTGTACTCTTGAGATAACGAAGAATACGCTTAACTAAACCCCAATGAAACTCAGTAGGAGCATGCATAAATTGGCAAACTTTATTAACAGCATATGCAAGATCTGGACGAGTAAACGTTAAATATTGCAAAGCTCCAACAATACTACGATATTCAGTAGCATCAGTCAACAAAGTGCTACGATCAGAAGAAATATCACCAGAAGTACTGAGTGGAGTACTAATTGGTTTGACACCATCCATTTTTGCCCGAACAAGAAGATCTTGAGCATAACGTTGTTGAGAAAGAAATAAACCCGAAGAAGTACGAGTCGCCTCAATGCCAAGAAAATAAGACAGGGAACCAAGATCTTTAATTGCAAACTCTTGTTGTAAACGAGTGAGAATAGAGGCAATACCTGTAGGATTGGAGCCAGTAACGATAATATCATCCACATAGACTAACAAGAAAATAGTACCATAAGTTCCATTGTAAATAAACAATGACGAGTCACACTTCGAGGTAATGAACCCAATTTGCAGCAAAAAAGTACTGAGTCTGTGGTACCACGCACGAGGAGCCCGTTTAAGTCCATAGAGAGAACGATGTAATTTGCGTACATGGGTAGGAAAACGAGAATCCACATAACCTCGGAGGTCTGTTTCATGTACACCTCTTCTTGAAGTTCTCCATGCAAGAAAGCATTCTGCACATCAAGCTGATGAATATGCCAATTGTAAGATAAAGCCAATGTAAGAATAATACGTATAGTACACGGTTTAACGACCGGACTAAACGTTTTAGAGTAATCAATCCCTTCCTGTTGATTGTAACCTTTTGCAACTAAGCGAGATTTACGACGAGCAATTGTACCATCAGGATTTCGTTTGATACGAAAAACCCATTTACATCCAATAACATTCATAGAAGGATCATATGGTACCAGTGACCATGTACCATTGCGAATCAACGCATTTATCTCATCATCGAGGAGACACGCCAACTGGATCTTTATGAGCTTGGGAAATGCAAGTAGGTTCATAAAGTGAATCACATACAAGTGCATATTTGGAGTTAGGTTTAAAAATACCATCCTTAGCCCTTGTCACCATTGGATGTGTTGCAACATTTGGTAGTACAGCGGAAGCCTGAGTACTGGAATCCACTACCGTATGAGGAGAGCTGAGCACATCAAAGGACGTAGAGGAAGGATCACTCCAGCTGGAGCCCGAGTAGAAATAAGTTCAAGACCGAGTAGTAGCAGTGCTGGAGACAAAGCATTGGTGGAAGATAAATCCACACGGAAAGACGGTGCAGTCAAACAATTATTGGAAGGTTGGACAACAGTGGCAGCATCTGTAGGTGAGCTTGATGGGAACCGAGGATCTGTTGGAGACTGAAGTGGAGAACGATGATCTGTTGGAGATTGGAGTGCTGGAGACCGAGGAGCTGATGACAACTGTCTTGGTGGAGATGAAGTAGACAATTGTTGAGCAGGTAAAAACGTCCTTGTGGGAGCCATGTGAGTAGATAGAGCAGGTTTACCAAGGACCGAGAAGATGAATTTAAAGGTAAAGAAATAGAGAAAGGAGAAGATGGAGTTACCCAGAAGTTGTCGATGCCAGGGAAGGTGATGATGTGGACGCAAAGGGAAAGTTGGTCTCATCGAAAACAACATGACGACTGACGTATATTCGACCCGTAGGAATATGAAGACATTTATAACCCTTATGAGATGGACTATAACCAATAAAAACACAAGGAGAAGAAAGAGGTTCCATTTTGTGAGACCTATACGGACGTAGATGAGGAAAACACAAACAACCAAATACACGAAGTAAAGTGTAATCAGGTGGGATTCCAAAAAGAACTTCATAGGGAGAAATATTATTAACGGAAGTCGAAGGGACACGATTCATTAAATAACAAGCCGTGTAAAATGAATCATACCAATACGAAGATGGCACAGAAGCCATATTTAGGATTGTAAGACCAGTTTCACGAATATGACGATGACGACGTTCTACCAAACCATTTTGCTCAGAAGTATGTGGACATGAAAAACGATGAAAAATTCCAAGTTTCAGGAGATGCGGAGTAAGTTTACGATACTCAGCAGCATTGTCAGACTGAAATATTTTAATCTTTCGATTAAAAAGATTTTCAACATGCTTTTGAAACAAAAAGAGTATAGAGAAAACATCGATTTCGAGACATAGAAACATCCAAGTAAAACGACTATACGCATCAATAAATATGACATAATATTTGTAACCTTCATTAGATAAAATATGAGATGGTCCCCATACATCTAAACAATTAAATCTAATGGATTCAAATAAATAGTTGTCTTGGATTTAAAGGGTAACTTATGACTCCTATGTTCATGACAAGATGAGCAAAAACTAATAGTTTGGTTTGAAACTGGAAGAAAAACCGAGAAATAACTTTTGCGAATCGTGCGCATCATTGGATGACCCATTCTAGCATGCCAGTGTTGTAAACTAGCACGTTCTCCTATGTAAGCTTTAGGAGATTGAGACGAAGCATCAAGTTGATAAAGACCACCCTTTCTACTGCCACGAAGAAGGACCTTCCCGGTACATCGATCCTTCACAAGACAAAAATTTGGATGAAATTCAAATAAAACATTATTGTCTATAGTAAGACGAGAAAAGCAGATAAGAGATTATGAGAGATTTTTGGTGCAAAAAGAACATTACGAAGCTGCAACTTACGATCGGAGTTCCCAAAATAGAGGAACCGACATTAGAAATTGGTATAGAAGAACCATTACCCATCTCGTATTTGATCGGACCAAGATACTCGCTTGAAAAATCAAGACGAGAGAGATCATTTGTTATATGATCGCAGCACCACCGTCGGAGTCCATGGAGGAGTTGGCAATAAACCAAGTCGAGCAAGAGTATGCGCGTGGTGCGGAAGTCGGTGGTTGACGACGCGAGGACGAAAGCCACCACAAAACGGCCCAACAAATCCGATTGCTTCATGATTGGGACGGCCACAAAGCTGACAAGGTAGCTCGGGGACGATTGAGTTGTGCTTTGAAAACGAGAGTTGTGTAGTTGTTCGAAAATCATTGGACATGAATGAGTTGGGCCGAGCTGAATTCGCTGCATAATTGGGCCGAGCGGAGGTTGCTGCAGAGTTGGGCCGAGCAGAGTTTGCTGCAAAGTTGGGCCTAGCTGTTGCCGAGACAGATTGATTTGGTTCTGAATTATAGAAACGAGATGAAGTTGACAACGCTCCACGAGCGTGAGCAGCGACGTTGGCTACAGGGTGAGAATGCAGTGCTTTCTCCTGATGCTCCATACGTAACTCAAAAGTTAAGAGAAAAGTGAGAAAATCTTCCACAGTAAGAGAACTCATCGTGGTAGTCAAGGATGTAACTATAGCATCATACGAACTATCAAGACCTAAAGAAGGCAAAGGACGAAATTCTTTGCTCCAGAATCGTTGTATTAAGCAAAAAGAGAAGACTATCCACTAAGTTACGAGCATGATTAATATATTCTCGCATAGTTTTTGACCCTTTTTTAAGAGAACGGAGATCACAGTGAAGATGATGAATTTGTGCATCATATTTAGAGGCATATTGAGCCTCAAGAGAATCCCAGATTGCTTTGGAGGTTGATAGACGATGAACATGACGAAAAAATAGCAGTGTAAGAGATGAGAACAACCAACTTACTAGGATTTTATCCTGTTTGGTCCAAGAAAGAAACGCGGAGAAGGAGCCGCATCGGCCAGGAGATGTCAAGTGTGGTTTTGTACCGCAACATGGCCATCGAGATCATAACCCTGGAGATACGGCAAAAATTGAGCACGCCACAAAGAGTAGTTAGTTTCATCCAGTTTGACAGTAATTATATGATGAGGTTGAGAAAACTGAAGAGACGACATCACTGTTGATTGTGTAGAAGAGATAGTTGAGTTAATAACAGCACTGATAGTTGAGAATTCGGTAGACATTATGGAGAATGGGAAGAATCGACTAACCTAGATGATACCAAGCTGAAACTATTTAAGGTTTAGGTTAACCGAAGAAGAAATAGATAGAAGAAGAGAAGGGTTTAACAGAGGTTTAAACTTCTTGATATATTATTTTCACATACTCAAAAGTTACACGAGATACATATATTTATACATAGACTTCCTTGACTGCAAGGAAGGAGGGTTTCCTAACGAAACACAATTACCTAAAATACATAAAACGTGAGCCAACAGGGTATCGTGTGTCAAACACCACACGTACCAGGTCTTGAGCTAACAATCCGTGATGGCCCCAGCCTCCTCTCCTACAACTGAGCTCTAAATCAGTGAAGATGCAACAAGTTTCATAACAGAAATCATCAACTATGTCATCAGCATCCCAAGCATCGTCTTATAGCTTTTTCAACTAAAATTTGATTTTTCTTATGTCACTTGCTTCTTCTTAGCATCACAGTGTTAGGAAGAATCATCTGTAAGGTATTTTGAAGCTTTTGCATGCATCTCTGCACAAAATAAAGATAATAATGTAATATTAATATACTAGTGGATTGCCCGTGCCATAATGGCACGGGGTGAAGGGGTGTTGTTGTTATGGCTGTTATGGCTAATGCCGTTGCCGGTGTATCGAGTCACTACACCATTACTTTTTAATAGGAAAGGAAAATATTCACTCATAGCCATGCTTAATTTGATGCAAAATATGAGTTTTCAAAATTAAGATCCTCGTAAACATCCCACTAAACTCTGCTTACTGCATGCACCTTTTTAGTTTTTATCCACGTCGCAGCTTCTCAAACAGATGCTATAGTTGCTTACCACATGTTCAAATGGTCCAAAAACGTATGGCTATTCCGTAATTTCCCAGCTCAATACAAAAACGCAAGGGCTTGGGTTTTGCTTTCACTTTCGGTTCTTTCTAGTTCGGAGTATTTGCAAAAACAAATTGTTTTTCTATATACAGCTTAACCCTAACCCTCGGTCCAAATGAGCTCTATTTAATTCAAAGATTGTGGTTTTAGGAACAGTTATGGATGCACCACGAAATCGGATGGATTTAAACTGAAGTTGCTTTGTGTTCTTCTTTTCCTCCTTTCTTGTTTTCATTATTTGGTTCTCTGTATTTTATTTTAAGATGAAGCTAATGATTCGGCTATACCAATTGGGTTTTGTATTTTGTTGATGCATTTCAGGGAATATCAATTTCAACAAAATTCGAAATAGGGAGAAATGTAACAATTTCAACAGTTTCGATTTCAAATCCAATTAGAATTGGTGGTGCTGGCTGAGGGTGGTGGTGCTGGTTACGGTTGTAGTGATAGTGTTGTACGGTAGTGGTGTTGCTGAATCGAATAAGGTAAATTATGGGTAGAATTTGATTCTGGTTTGTATATGATGATTTGGTGATGGTGGTGGATCTGATGAGAGTGGTGTGGTAGAAGAAGAAGGTGGTGGTGATAGTTGAAGAGCAGAAGAGACGATAAATTGTGAAGTTGGTGGTGGAGATGGCGGCGACGATTGGTAGTAGCGGTAGTGTTTCAGTCGATTGAGAGGTGCGGGTGTTTATACATTCAATGATACTTTCAGTTTTTTTTTGTGGTGATGACAGCGGATGTTGGTTGCGGTGGTGTGAAGGTTGAAGGAGCTGGTGGAGAGATCGACATTCACCTGAGAAGAAAACATGAAAAGAAATATCTCAGATCTAACAGTATCTTTTCTTTTTACAAACGTATCCTTCTATGTTTTGTGATATTACGATGACCCAGGTAGAAAACTCAAACACGGAGGGGCAATCGCGTCATTTGGTTTAACGTATTAGTCTGTATTGCCCCTACGTTTGTAAACATTTACCTCAGTCAAGGGAGGAAAAAAATCATAGAGGGGCAGTACCGTCATTTCAATTGAGACACCAAAGTTTTGGTTACCAACACCAAACAAATCATTTTGCTTTATATTATAAAAGACTAGTGATTGCCCGTGCCATAATGGCACGGGGGCGGAAGGGGTGCTGGTGTTCTAATGGTGTATCGGGAACAATATCCATCGGTTTGTGATGAATATCTTCATAGCAGCCAGTTTTGTTTATTTTGGATTTAATTGGTTTTAGTGATTTACGTAATATTTCGCGAGCTGCCAAATTTCATAGCAGATAGTTGCTAAGAACAAACTAATATAGTTTGAAGCTGAGTTTATTCGTAAAAGGATTGATACTTGTATTTATCTGTACATCTTTTTAAATTGGTCTGCAATAATTCGCCAATGCAATCTACCATCGACAAAGAACAAAAATAATAGTCCTGTCAGTTCCAAGTGTTCCATTCGACATTACAATTAACACAAATTAAACATCAAATTGACAACCAAATTAGCCAAGAATAGACACTGCTGATAAGAGCAATAGAATCAAATTTTGGAAACAAATTAAGCCAGGACTTCTGGATACACAACATTTGTTGTTCGTGTTTAGAACTGTTCTTTGGGAGTAACACACGAATCCTCCCGGCGCTCATGCATCTGGACAGTGCAACATAGAGCTATCCATGGCTAAATACGGGGATCCTCAATGGCGGCATTGCTGAAACCTCTGGCGTTTTGTTACACTTTGGCTTGAATGTGTTCAAGGCTATATGTAAGTCCACCTATCCATGCCAGAGCTACTTAAAGTTTGCAGAAACCTTTGGTTTGCGTTTCCCTGTATTCATACATCTCATATGGCTGCAAACTCTCCTAGTTGGCAACCTAAGAAGAATTTCTCACATTGCTCAACAGAGATAGTTCTTCAGACTCTGTACATGATCAGCCAATAAAGAAAAGACTCAATCATCAAGGTAAATGGTTTGTATGGAATAAAGGAAAAATATATGGATTTTCCAATAAAATTGGTACTCACTTCAGTTAGGATATAGAAGGGATAAAGATCAACTTACTTTATCTCTTTTTTGATGTTTTTCATTTCATTTTTTCTGCTGCATCAATCACCTCACATTCAGCTGCCTATTTAAAAACATACATTATACTATATCATCTTCCAAACAGAAAACACCCACAAATTTAATCTTCACCATAATGATATGCACGCATAAAATCAAAAACAGGAGATAATCACCTTTGGAATGGGAATACATTTCTAAAATAAAACTCACCTCAGTTGTTATTATTCCTACATTGAACCGAACTACTCCGAACTCAGGTGATTCGGATACATGCCGAGAGAACATTGAACATTTATTGTGAAAACATAAGCAGCTACTTAGTCCTAAATACACACAGAAACAATGCAGACTCAACATTACTTTATATTTAATATCGGCAATGCTATTCAACAAGCTTTAATGCTCCCCACTCTCCTCCCTGATGAGGTGTCAGCCTATGTGGCACTATAGGAAGTGAAGAAAGTTTAAACACGTAAGACAAGGGTTTGACTGAAAAATTGACGGGAAATTAAAGTGCATTTTGAATTTTGAAACACATAATTTAATTTTGTACGGTTTCTCTCACCACAAAAAGTCCTACTGTATTATTGTTCTCTCTCTATTGTGTTACTATTCTCTCTGGTGAAGAAGATGAAATTAGCTAAAGAAGAAGAAAAGATGCGTATAATTGAAATTGAAGAAGAAAATTCAAATGTTGAAAATAAGGTTAGTGATTCCTATACAAAAACTCCTTTTTTTTTTTTTTTTGATCAGCCACTTTGAAAATTTCTTTGAGGTGAATCTGATATGATTTTGGGGGTTTTGGGATTTGATGTTAATGAAATGTGTTGGGTTTAAATACAGATGCTTTCTATTGATATAAAGACATTTTGGGTTTAAAAATATGGTAGCTAGACATGCCTAAGACTTGTTTGCAGAAAGTCTCACTTGCTAGATGTTGTTTACGAAATTCTTGTTGTTGATGCAGGAGGGAATCCCTACAAAGTCTGACTCCATTGATAATGATGATGTTAAACCTAATATAAAGCCAGCTGTTGGTATGGAGTTTAAAAGCATAAATGATGTATGGGAGTTTTATAAAACATTTGGAAAACAAGCTGGATTTCCGGTAATGAAAAGCACACTTAAGCATTTGGAAAACAAGCTATCATTTGCACAAATTATGAAGTCACGTATATTTTGGTAATCATGCAGCTGGAGCGTGTTTTGTAATTATGAACAAATTGCTTTGCTGCATACATCGCTTAATTTTTTGGTATATATGTATGTGTACATACGATACACTTTGATGCTTTTCAGCGTCTCAACAATGTTGCCTGTGCTTACAATTGTTATTTTTATTTTGTAAATGATAGCATCGGTATTTAAAGAATCTAAAAGGTTTGATTAATCCCCATTTTGTTATTTAAAGTTGCTGCTCATCTACTCTTTTATAAGCTTGAATGTATATGGAGATACCATTAAGACTATATTCTCTTTGAAAGGCTGAAATCACAATCACACTTCGCATAAACTACCAACAACAGTCTCTGTTAATTAGCAATTTTGCATTCTCATGTAGACAATAAGGCAAACACCTTGTAAGCATAACAAATAAATACTTCTACTTAATAAAACACGAAACTTAAATGAACCCAATTTTTGAACTAACGAGTAGAAAGTGAATACATATTCAAAATTAGCACATCAATCAAGTTAGTTGATCTAATAATCACGTTTATGCCAACAGACTATACCACATTCTCCGCTACAGAAAGTAGAAATTGAGAATGGAAAGAAAAAACTATAGAGAGAATGGAGATTTGAAGAAAGCATATATTATGTTCAAAGAGATGAAGGAGAAAAGAACGTAGTTGTCTTATATAAATTTGAGCTAATGAATTATTTCAATCCAGCCCAAATTTTTAAAAATCGTAATTTTACATTCCCGCCTAATTTTTGGTCAAACACTAAAAATTACGTGTCTTCCTCACTTTGTTTTTTTTTTATCACCACGCCGACATCTCATTAGGGAGGAGAGTGGGGAGCATTAAAGCTTGTTGAATAGCATTGCCGATTTAATATGTCTTGCACATTAAATGACTTTATGGATACTAAAATACTAACTTTTACAGGTACACTATGAATTATGTAAATTCTATGTGCATTTCTTATTTTTAATAAGACAGCTAACCGAACTTAATCACTGCAAATAAGTTATATAAGAGACCTACTTGCGATGTTTCGATATTAGGAAGGACACCATTAGAAGAGAAATTTGTGGTGATTTACCTGCATTTGGGTCAATAGCAATGTGAATTCCCTTTTCATTTTTGAAACACAAAAGAAGCGCAACAGGGGCCAAGTAGTTCTTGGTTGTGAAAGTGAGAATAATATAGAGTAATTAAGGTGATTGTGCAGGTCAGGATGGATAGCGAACATTGCCCACGTTCATGCCATTCATAATCCCATACCAATATTAAACGGTTATTTCGATTTTGTTTCTGTATCAACAAATTGAACTCATCATTTCATTAATGAGAAGATTTTAGATTCAAAATGAATTCAGAAACTCAAATTCTCTTAAGAATTCACACAAACAGGTAAGAGAACTATAATTGAATTTAAAATGGCGAGAGATTTTAAAACCGAAATGGCTAGATAAAAAGAGAGAATGAAAAAGAAAATGTACCTGCAGTAAAAGTAGGTGGAGGAGGGTGGTGGTGGCGATTCAATTTCAATCGGAAGTAATTTCAATTATGATTTGTTTATGGTATTAAATTATGAGTCGTGGGTGGTGATGGTTCTCAACTTCAATTTCAAGGAGAATTTCGATTATGATTTTTGATTGGTATATGATTCAAGTATTCAACAGTGGTGGATAGGAGGAGGTGGGGTAGGGTGGTTGTGGTGATTAAATTTCACTGAGAAGTTTTCGAAAGTTGAAAATTGAGACTACGATTCAACAGTAACTGAAGGAGTTGGAGGAGTGCGGTCTTGATGATTCTCCTTCAATCAGAAGTTGTCGAAGATTGAAGAAGAATTGATTGGGTTTCTCAGATTGAATTTCATGCGAAGTTGTCGCAGGAGGAGGATGGTGGTGATGGATTTCAATCAGAAGTTGTCGAAGGTTGAAGGATGTGGATGAGGGTTGTGGTGATGATTCTCAAGGAGGTGGAGGAGGGTGGTGGTGGTGATTCTCCTTCGATCTTCGCTGGTTTTCCTAAAAATGAATTTCGGCTAGGAAACACGGAAGAAAAAAAAAGATAAGTGCATTTTTGCCCCTGATTTTGTATCAAATTTACAAATATTTTAGCGAGAAACGAAAAAGAGGAGGGGCAGTACCGTCATTTCAAATGGGACACCAAAAATCTGGTTACCAACACCAAACAAATCATTTTGCTTTATATTATAGATGTTCACGGAAAAAACGTGTGTTTCAGGCGGCAATGAAAGCAAACAAATTCAGTTAGAAACCCAGCTGCATCCAAAATACTACACAGCTCGAATGCATCATTGTTTGGTAGGTCCTTCCTGAATATTCTGAATTTTGATTGCAACAATTTGGACTGTTCTCTAGTTAAAGTTCTTAACAATTAATTCATTACTAGATGGCTAAAAGAGGTGATCAAGACAAGAGCATGTCAACCATATCAGACAGGAAACATCCAAATTGGTAAAAACTTTGCTAAATCTTTGTAGATCAGAAACCAAATGGAAAATCAAGTGAAAAACAAACACCCAAAATCAATCCATAACTTCACCACAAGAAAAGGATGTAAGAAAAACAAATGTAATTTAGTAGCCCCATTAAAAATAACGAGCAGCAGAAACAAATGCTGAGAACCACCACCTTCAAATGTGATGTTGTCTTTGCAACAAAAATCAATGAAATAAGAAAAAGAAGACTTACTAAGGAGAGGAGAGCAATTATGGCAATAATAAAACTACATCATCGTCAGAACCTATATAGTGACTACTCACAGTTTGCACTGTCATTGAACCTTCCACTTGTTCCTCTGTACTCATCTGAATTCTCTCTGTCAATGATTCGAGTTTTGAAATGACTCTCATTTTGCTTGGCAAATGACTCGCGCACTTGGTTTTTGAATTGATTCTTTGATCCCTCAGCAGTTCCAATCCTTTCATTATTCTGCAAATACACAAAGAATCACACAAAATCAATTAGCAATCTGTGTAACATCAAAATTATTCTAAAACCAATTAGCAACCTTGTTCAAAAGTAGGAATTTCTTGAATTTTAATTTTTGGATTAACATGATGAAAACATAAATTTGTTTAACAACCAAAGTTGTCATTTTCAAATTCTAACAAAACCACAAAAAATTTGTTTCTGACTTACAAGAGACAAGAGGAATTAATTAAAATTAGTCATTAGAAACAACGTACTTAATTTCGATGTTGGCGAAGCTCTGGAAACATCTCATCCTTCAAAATATTCCGTTGATGAAAACCCCATTTCTGATTCCGCTCGTACCGAATTATATCCAAATAAACCATTTTTTCTTCCTCATTCCATCTATAACCCATTCATTAAGTGGTGGTGATGTAGATATCAACGGTGTTGGTGGGGAAGAATATGGTTAATGGAGGATTGTAAGCTTATGCCCCGCCGTAACTGGTTCGAGTGCTTGTTTGAAGTGGTTTTTTATGAGTAAGGTAATTTTGTTGAACCCTAACGCCTCTTCTTATATGGGAACAGTAAATGGCCCATATAAGACGAGGGAAGCATCAGGCCGGGCCAAATTATTGCCGGTGCTGCACAGTAATTTCAAACGTGTACGAATTTCTTCAAATGCAAAAATTTGCTATTCTTTTCTATGCAGATGCTGCATTCTATAGTTTCCTAATCCCAAAATGTAACCTCTATGAAACTACTGAAGCTGTATATACATTGTAATCATGGGCCTTGTAACCGGGCTTCACTTTGTGATATCATACATACTCCATAACTGCTTCTGGTTTTTCTACTTGGTACTCAACTTGCAAGCAAAATGGGGAACACGGCACTGTAATCCCCTGGAGAATTTTGCGTTTCAGATAAAACAGGAATCCAAGAAGTTTTTTCAAATCAAGTTCAATCGTTCAATAGGGCTAATGCTCTCGCATCCTATGCTGTCAAGCATTCTGTGGTATCAGTAATTGGTAGATTTCTTGTAAGGATGCCCCAAAGGACCAACTATACGTCTTCGGTAAAATGAAAATTATGCTTCTCCAGACTGCTAATCCTTCGAATATCTATGTAGCTGAATGATGTCTGTACTGTTTTTTTAATCAGCTGAATGATGTCTGTATTATGTGGTTCTGTTCTATGCAGACGCTTGCATTCTATAGTTCGAATAACATCCTAGTCTAAAATGTAATTATGTAAAGTCTGTCGACACAAAGTTGTCCATATCTTATTTCAATTGTATTATTATAAGGGTTCGTGCATCAGAGGAAAGCCTTAACACAGATGGGATTCGTTTGATGTACAATTTTTGAATGTCGGTATCATTGGCATATCTAGAACTTGATGTCTTCTTCTAGTTGAAAAGTGGTGCATTCACAACAAAAACATTGCAAGTTCTATTTAACCGATTGTGTCAATGGTCACACGATGGGAGTTTGGCTCATGACCTAGAAGGTGTGCAAAATGTAACTGCAAACAGTGTAGCGTATTCTCTTAGACTCAAAACGCATTAGGAATCAAATCCTAAAACAAAAGATGATTGGATTTATTTAAAACAATTACACTTGCTTCTAATAACCCAAGGAGGATTTGTAACAGGCTTTACAGAAAAAGAAAGACATTGGCTTCTGATACAGAAGCTGTGTTTAATTTCAAGTGTCTTTGTAGCTTTAAAGAAAATGTCGATGGGATTGTTGAAGATATAACTTGGCTACCAAGTTGATGATATAGACCATGATATGCTTGTAATCGGTACCCTTTGCTCGTTTGTCAATCACCTATTGAAGAAAACAGAACAGACAAATTAATAAACACAATATTAACATGAATCAATTGAAGAACAATTAAAATTAAAATGAAAAAAGAGATGTACTTTTGAGAGGAGAAATCATTATGCTGAATGAATCACAAGGGTGATTTGTGTGTGGGTATGTCAGTGAAAGAATCATTTTTGCACTGGATCAATCACAACCAGTATTTCATTCATAACCTTGATCTGAAGAATCATTTTTGCACTGGATCTCTTTGAAGTATATATGGAGACTGGATCTACATCTGTATTGGGTGGTCATTAATTACATAAGTACATACGCTAACTCTGTGTATTAAAAATTAAAAAAGACTTGAAAGTCGAAACAGATACACAAGAATTAAGTAAACAGCTAAAATCAAGACAAAATCAATGAAAATGAGTGAAACAAGACTTACTAATGAGAGGAGAAGTTACGGTTAGGAAGTTTATATGAGTTTTGAAACAGAGGTTACTTCAAAGAATCAAACAGCTAGCATCATACATATTCTAAGATAGAAATCATGCGTATTGATAGACTATCCTCATTTTCTATTGACAGGAAATATTCGGCAGGAAAGCCTAATTGTAATTACCTATACCCTAAAACACTTACACATGGTGTAATAAGTAGAAGAGTACTCATTGGACAAATTTGTCACTAACAATTTGTTACCGAGGATCATATCAGAAACAACTGAAATGTAACAAAAACCAATCCACATGAGAAAAAGTAAAACTTACTAATGAGAGGAGAAGTCATTGAGCCAACTAAAAAAATTATATCAGTGTCTGAACCTTGTGTTAATATCTGCAAATCGTCTAGCTAGCTTGAAACGAAATCGTAGGATGAGGCAAAATCACATATACCTCAAGTCTTCAAGCTGTTTCTATTGGTGTAGACGGAAGAGATTTCGTAGCAGATAATTCATCCATTATGTTATTCGCATCAAAAGCTTTTTCAACTATAAACTGATCTCATTATGTCACTTGCTTTTCCTCAGCATCGCAGTTTCAGGAAGAATCATGTGTAAGGTATTTTGAAGCTATTGCATTCCATGTTTTTTCTCATGTCTGCACCAAATAAAAATCGTGATAGAATATTTGTTAACGGAACAATTCCAAGAGGATACAAATAGTTTTCACCATATAATTGAACTAAATAAGTGTGCTGACAGTGGCAACCAAAGCAAACAAATTAAGTTAGAAACCCAGTTGCATCCAAAATACTACACAATCCTCATGAATAGAGTACACTTGGGTTGCAACAATTTGGACTGTTTTATAGTTGAAAGTTCTCAATCATCTAATACTAGAAAACCACATTGTAAACACAAACATATCAACTTTTAGGTAACCCTTATTTCAATACTTTAGTCAGAACCACTTGAAATTCATTATAACTCAGCTAATAATCTCATACGAAGAACAGCCTAAAAGGTATGTTGTCATGTCCTAGATGTCAACAAAAACAAATACTTGAAACCCAAATTAAGCTTATTCATTTATAGCGTCTTTAATAAAAAAATATTGAGCCTGTCAGCTGTCTTAAGAGTGACTAAATCATATCCAGCAGTAATTGGTGCAGAAGAAGAGACTCGCCTAGCTACTGCTGTAGTAGAAGTAGAACCACAAAAGTAAGAATTTTTTTTTGTTGATGCTTAACGGATCGGATTTGGTGATCTATTCTGCGATATACACAAAGAATCACACGGAATCAATAGTGCAAGTGGGGAAAAACTAGTTAGCAAATAGCAAGCTATGTAACTATATAACTCATCACACGGAATCCGTCAAACACAGCTCAACAGGTTCCAATTAAAATCAAATACCAACTCCAAACCCACCTCAGGAAAATCAGACTACACAAACAACACACTAGTCCAGGGTTTCAACTACAAAATTTCTTGAACTTTTACCTTTGAATTAACATGATGACAAGAAAGATTTAACAACTAAAGAACACCAATTGGATCTAAAGATGTAAGATTTACTTCGTTTTGAAAACAATGAAGTATGATGAATATGAATCTAAAGTTATAGCATCGTAAAAAAAAAAAAAACCCAAGAATCAGAATCAGAAAACTATTCTGCCAACTGATAACCTCTCAAAAAGTTATTATTAATTCATCAAGAACTTGAGAATACTTGGGTAGAATACTAATTTAAGAAAAATTAGTCATTAGAAATAAAATTTGAAACTAATCTCAGTATCTGTTTTGATACTTACTGTTCCGATGCAAGAACACGGTTAATAAAAACCTCATTTCCGATTCAGCTCATACCGACTAATATCCAAATGAAAACATTTTCCATCTTTCCATGGTATGTGAGACACAAAACCCATATTCCACTTATAACCCATTGGTGATGCTAGTGGTACTGAATAATAGTATGAAGACCGCGGCGGCGCTGTTTAGTAAAGGAGGATCAAAGAGTGAGTGACAAAGAAAGAGGCAGAGAACTGAAATGAGTTTAGGTCCAAATTTTAGGTTTTTAAGCTGCTAATTGAATTACCGAAATTACCCTTGCAATTGTTTGGTTTTGATGGTTGTGTTGAGGTACTGGACCACGATTTCGCATCCACTTGACTTCAATAACAAAAGTGCTGAGACCAAACCGCTAAACATTAACAAGACTAATTATTTTCATTTTTAAAAGAGAATGAAAAAAATTTAATACTCAACATAAGGAATGCTGCTTCCTTATGCACTTAAATTTCCAAGTTGTTTATAGAAACCATTTTTGTAGATAACTTGATCATTACTAGCCAGTTGGCGTAAGCCTTCGAAAAAAAAAAAGAAACAAAAGCTAAGCTTATTCGTTTAAACTTTAAAGTAATGTAATTACATTTGCTTCTAACCCAAGGAGGTTTCTTTACAGGCATCACAGAAAAATAAAAATATGTAGGAAAATCCATAATGCTAGCCAAAGGGAGAAATTACATATTGGCTTTGGCTTCTCATACGGTTTCTGCTTTCAATTTCAATTGTGTTTACTTTACCTTGAGGAAATATTACAGTTCTGGGTGGTAACACAAGTGACTGTAGGATTGTAGGATTGTAGGTCTTGAAATTCACTCTCTTTACGGATAACTAATGGCAGCGTATTCTTGAGCAGATTAGATTTGCATAGGCCGTGGGGAGCCAATCCTCCTAAATGAGGAACTACTAATGGCTTGTAGTCCATATATGTTGGACTACAATGTAATGGCAGTTATTCGTAGTTGTATTAAGGATAGCTATCCTAAATGGACTACAAGCATCCAGCGTATTCTTGAGCAGATTAGGAAATCGTCAAAGAACAAAAAAAAAAAAAAAAAAAAAACTATCCTAAATGGACTATTTTCTAAGCATCCAGCATTTTGTCACAAAACCAAAAAGAATTCAATAATTTTTCCAAAAGCACTTTCAAAACCTATATATGTCAATAATTTTTGAAATTGGTGTTTGGTAAAAAAAAATCAAAGTGTTTTTTACCCAAAGCACTTCCCAAATTCCTCAATTTTCAAAAGCTGGGAGGAGGAGCTTTTAAAAGGAACCCACAATTGGGGGATATCAAAACTAATTGGGGGATATACGTACAAGACAAAATAGGGATCCAAATAGCAAAGTCAATCACCCCTTATCTAAGTATTTTTTTAAATCCTAATATACCCCTCACTAATCATGTTTAGTGGTTAATAATAATTAGTAAAAAACTTAAGTATTTGGGGGATAGATTAGTGTGTGTTTTTATTTTTATTTGTGTGAGTGAGGAGTAGAAGGAGAGAAAAAAAAATTTGAATGGAATTTTTTTTTGAAAATGGAAGATGATTGTGATGAGAGAATTACCGCTAATAAGAGGTTGAAAAATTGATTTTTTTTTCTTTGAATCCACCATTGTTGCAGCTGAAAAAGCTTGGTGCTAGGCATGGTATTCAACCAAAAACCCATGCGGGCAATTGTTGGAAATGTTCATAAATTGTTTGCCACTATCCTGGGGTTCTTTGGGCTTAGCCCTCTCCTTACGATTTTTTTCTGGTTTTGATCTTCAGAATGTTGATTTTTTTCTGGTTTTGAAAAGTATGAAAAGTATCCAGAATGTTGATTTTTTTTTTCACTTGACTACCGACAATGATAGGAAATTCTCGAGCATGCCGGTATCGTGTTCCGACATATGGTCTTCATCAATTCCGGCATGGTCTTCATCACTTCCGTTTTGAATTTTTTCTGGTATTAATCAGTCCACTGCCGGTATCATGGTACCAGCATGGTCTTCATCAATTCCGGCATGGTCATCATCACTTTCAAAGATGATCCCCATCACTTCCGAATAAAAAAAAAATTTGGTTTCCAAAGTGAGGAGAAGAGAATTTGATATAGAGTGGGGGGAGTTTAGAATTTGAAAGGGAATGGGAAATATTTGGGTTTCAAAGCTCCACCCCTAAATAAGATTAATAAGAAGTGGAGATGGAAATGGGGATATGATTTTGTTTTTTGATTTTAAGTTTTTGATTTTTATTTTGTGGGAAGGGTATTTTAGTATTTTCCTAACCAATGGTCACCCCTTAGCCGAAATCATGGGTTGGGGGAAGTAATTCATATCCCCCAATTAATTCCCATATCCCCCAATTAAAAGTTCTTTAAAAGCTACAAAAGCATAAGCTTTGGTCCCACCTAAAATTAATGCATGATTTATCTTTTTTGTCCATATTTTATTTTAAAAATGACAAAAGTTACCCTTAAATTATATACAATCAATTTTTTTATTTCTTATATTTTAGTATTTAAATATTATTATTTTTTATTTTCAAACTATTTCATTTACCATTTCATTTATCAATAATAAAATATAGAAAAATGTTAAATAATTACTTAATTAATTTTAGTTTGATTTTTTGTTTGAAAATTATATATATATATATATATTTTAAAAAGTGGTTATGTAAAATAAATTTTTTTAACAATCATAATAATAGTAACAATTAGTAAATTTAGTATTATATATATTTATATTGAATAGTAAAAAAAAAATATTTTTAAAGCCAATAAAATCGAATAAAACTATTTTCAAATATATGTCTGTTTTTGTCATTTGCTACAACAACAATGGTTGGATTTGATATTTTACCAAACACACTTTGACTCTTTTTTAATCAACTTTAACTTTAGTTAATATTTTACCAAACATCAAACTGTTTTTTTCTCACAGCACAGCACAGCAACGCACAACAGAAAAGTGCTTCTACAAAATCTGCAGCAATACCAAACTAAGCCGCAATCTAATCTGCAAAAGAATACGCTGGATGCTGACATCTATCCTTGGGTTTAAAACACTCATATTTCGACTCTAGATCAAGTTTTAGAAAATTAACAATGCGGCTGCGCTTGAGCACAAAGTGGCAAACTATCAACATATCCTTGGTTAATCTCACACCAAGGACACCTTAAAAACATGTTTCCATGTATGTTATCCGGACGTAGATGTCAAAAAATGTATACCTGAAACCCAAATCTCAAATAACTTGCTCATTTGGTTTTTGCAGGACATTCACAATGGCTTCTCTTAAATGTAGCCCACACATTTATTAACCATAACCCAAAAATTTTATGCTAAAATGAAAAGCCAAAAATTAAAATGAAAAATCAAACAAGTATTAATCTTCTTTTTACTCAAAATCAAAAAAACCCTAACTTTTTTTCTTAATCATACTTAAAATAAAATTATCATTGTTCTTTCAATATTCTCACAAATTGAACAATGATATATAAATCCTAGTTCTTACTTTATCTCCAAAACAAAATAGATTCTAATTCTTAATCTTCTAAAATAATTATTTCTTAGTCATGATGACATTAAAATTGATCGGGGCGTATTCTCTAAAAGAAACTCCACAACAACATCAATCAAAATGGAATAAACTAAGATTTTGTTATTTACCTAGATTTCCATAAACATAATCAATAAAACAAAAAAACAAAATCTCTAAGATGATGTTTTTTCTTCTCAATCATGATTACACTAAGATTGATTGAGGATATTGATTATTTTTCAAAAACATTAATTATGTCGAATATGTTACATAGATTTAATTAGATAATTAACTTGTTTTCTTTGTTGATGTTGATTTAGGGATTGATGATTGTCTTTTTATTTTGGGCTATATATAATAATTTATATATAATTTTTGGGCTATATGGAATGATTATAAAGGACTGTTTGGTTATTTTAAGCACTTATTTTAATGGGCTATGGTTAATAAATGTGTGGGCTATGTTTAAGAGAAGCCTTCACAATAGCACTGACCAGGTGCACAATACTAGAAAATTAATTTTATCCATAAAGAGAGTGAATTTCTTAATACTTACAAATGGTTTTAATGACAAGAATGTTTCTCTGTTATATTTGTGCACTTCAGATTCCATTTTCTTCTTCAACTTGTGCACCTAGTAGTCCAATTCTCCATTTCTAGATCTCCGCTCCCTCTCATGATCCATCTGCTGTAACTCGATGTGTAGCTCATTTTCAGCCTTTGTGTTCTGTTGTCTTCCACTAGCATTTGTGTTGTATTTTCTAATCAAATTACTGAAAATTAGTACATTCAGCATTTGTGATAATATATTTATAGCTCAGGAAATCATTCATTCTTTAAAAAAGAAAAAAGTTAAACATGCTGGAATGGGGATCAAAATTGATATGTCTAAAGCATTTGATAGAGTCAAATGGGACTTCTTGATGGAAGCCCTCAAAGCCTTTAGTTTTGACAGCTCTTTTTGTAACCCCATTTACCAATGTATCTCAACCACATCTATAGTCGTTTTACTCAATGGGAATCACCACTTTCTTCAAACCTACTAGAGGGCTCAGACAAGGAGATCCTTTATCTCCTTATTTATTCGTTATTTGTATGGAGTTTTTTTTTTCTAGACTGCTCTTAACTAAAGAACAAGAGAAAAGTATTCATGGTATAAGAATTACACCTAAGAATAGCCCAATCTCCCATCTCTTTTTTGCTGATGATTGCCTTTTATTTATTAGAGAAGACCTTAAAGAGTGTCATTCAATTCTTCAGATTATTGAGACATTTAGTAAAGATTCTGGGAAAATAATTAACTTTGATAAATCTGGATTTTTCTTCAGTAAAAAGGTCCAACCTAAATACCAGAGATTGCTATCTAAGTTATTAAAAATAAAAAAAAATTAACCTAAAGGATTCTTATCTAGGTGCTCCTCTGTTCATAGATAAAGCAAAGATAAAACCCTTTGTAGGAATAATTAAGAAAATGGAAAACAAAGTACTAGGTTGGAAAGGAAAATTGTTAGCTCAGGCTAGTAAAATGATCCTCAACAAGGCAACTTTAGCCAGTATGGCAAGTTACCAAATGAGTTGCTTCATAATACCTAAGAAGATTACTAACAAAATACATGCACTACAGAGAGACTTTTGGTGGGGAAAAGAGGATAATCACAAAGGATATTACCCAGTTTCTTACTCTGGCCTTTGTAAACCCATCAGTAAGGGTGGTTTAGGTTTCAGAATTGCGCATAAATTTAACCTAGCACTTATAGCAAAACTAGCTTGGAGAGTGCTTACTGAACCTACATTCCTTTGGGTAACTCAACTAAAACCAAAATACTTTAGAAATAATTCAGCTTTTAGAGTCAAAAAAACCACTACTAGTTCTTGGATCTGGAAATGTATTAGCAAAGGTATCAAATTGATTGAACAAAATAGTATCCTGAAGTAGGGGATGGTCTTAGATAAATATCCTGAGGACAACTGGATTCCCAAACTAGTAGGGAATCTCAGACAATATAAAAATGCTAGAAATGCTCATTTAACACTTGTGAAGGACATTATTGATCCAATCACTAAAAAGTGGAATTCTTCTCTGATTTATTCATCTTTCCCTAGCATGATAGCTAAGAAAATCTGCAACATCATAATGGCACATGGCAACAACAGAAACAGTATCCCAGATAAACTCAGGTGGCTCCTAACTACTTCAGGAAAATTTACTGTTAAATTCAATGTATATGAAATTAAATGAAAGAACTATTGCTTTTGTTAAAAACTTTTTCCAGAATGGCCTGCTTGATGCTAGACTGAACAAAACTTACATTGATTTGATTTCTAAGGTAAGTACTCCTACCACTGTTAAAGAGTATAGACCTATCAGTTTGTGTAACTTTAGTATGAAAATAATCACTAAGATTATCACAAACAGATTGAGGCCCATCCTAGGAAAAATTATTTCTCAAAATCAGCATGCTTTTATACTGTAGATACTTGTTTGACTCTTATAATTTGTAATGAAATTATCCATTCTTTTAAATATAAAAAAGGAGTGAAAGGGTGGATGGCCCTAAAGCTTGACTTTGACAAAGCCTATGATAGGATAGGTTGAGAGTTTATTCATAAAATCTTGCATCTCGCAGGGTTTAATCACCAATTCATTGATTGGATTATGAAATGCATTACTTCAGTGTCCTTTCAAGTTTTATCAACGGTTGTCCTCGTACTAGTTTTTCTCCTACCAATGGTTTGAGACAAGGGGACCCTTTGTCCCCTTATCTTTTTATCTTATGTCTAGAAGCTCTGACTAGGCTGTTGAATAAAGGAATTAATGATAAAACTTTATCTGGTTTTGCTGCTGCTATGGGAGCTCCCCAAATCATTCATTATCTATTTGCTGATGATAATATCATTTTTTTGAAGGCTTGTTACAAAAATGCAGTGAATCTTAGATTGTTGTTAGATAAGTTTTGTGCTTGGACTAGTTAGGGAATTAATTAATGATGGTAAATCTACCATGATGACATCCTCCAACTTGGGAAGAATCTTTACTAAGGGTATGGCTAATGCCTTAAGGGTGCAAGTGGCTACTAATCCAGATAACTACCTTGGTATTCTCAAGAACGCAAATAATGTTGCAGAGGTTTGGGCCATTAGAGATGGGATTCGTTTGGCTATGGAGCTGGGGATTGCTGATTTGGAGGTGGAAAGTGACTCAGAATTTGCAAATTCAACTATGCAAAGGGACGACCAAACCTCAATGGGAAACTAGGAGGCTCATCAGGGAAATCAACAATATGAAAGGCTACTTCTCCCAACTGAATTTCAGTCACAGATTTAGAGAAGCTAATAATGTTGCCGACAGACTTGCTAAAGATGGAACTGCCAAGGAAAATGAAGGAATTTGAATAGGAGATTTACCTAGTTTTATTGTTCATTTATTTCAAAACGATATAAGGGGAGTTATTACTGCTAGACTGGTTAATTGCAGCTCTAGCTAGTCTTTTCTAGAGGCCTTCTTATCAAAAAAAAAAAAAAAAAACACCAAAAAATTTCTTCCAAAGATCGTTATCGCTCCATCTTAACAAAATACCTAAATTTTTACTCTAAGAAAATTTTCAACTGCACATTAGGGTGAGAATGCTAATTTATTTCTCTTTTCCTCCACAAAGTCCAGCGAATGTCAAAATAAAATCCCAATAGAAGTTACTCCCTCCGTCCTAAATTATTAGTCCGCTTTGACCAAGTCAAGATATTAAGGAGACTGGAGGAGTGTACAAAACTACCGCTACTAAATGATATATTATTACTAAAATTAAAAGGAGCATATGGAGTATGTAAGAAAATACATTGGTAATTATAATATTTATAGAATTTTTAAATAGAAGATAAAAATAAAGATTTTTATGGATTGATTTAGTAGATTTGTTTCTTATTAAGGAAGATATCATATAATATTTAGATTTTTTAGGAAATATAAAATTTAATATTCTAATTTATACAGAAGAGGTTTTAGTTGGTAGCCGCGCAACAAGCTGAGCACCAACCCCTTTTTGAATAACAACACCTAACTGTGAAAATAAAACTACCAAGACCACTACCAGCGTCATGACTAAGTAAACAATTTTTCGTACGCTTGAAAAACAAACAAATTATCACTAAGTTCCCTAAGGTGGTAAAGGCTAGCACACCCAAACCATAGCCATGCGAAGTGCATACATTCAAATATTTAGAACGTTTACGCGAGATCGCTTTTTGAGATAGCCCGGCTCCGGGACGAATGTACGAACACCATCTCCAAGAAGGGGGAGACTCTGTGACATCCATACACACATCTTGGCCAAGTTTCCCGCTTGAGAACAAGGATATCCGCCGGACGTAAATCCTTATTATTCTCGACACAAAGCCCAAGGCAACCTCCTTGCGAGCATGGACACCAGCTTTGAAATGATATTTGCAATTACATCACGTACCAAGTCGTGGGCGAAACTTCGACCGACATCATTAGCACAATGAAGCGCGTGGTCACCAAATATATCCATAGGCCTATTGCAACAAGAGCACAAACCATCCTCAACGAATAAAGGGATACCAAGGCGATAACAAACTACTGCTCTGAACTGTCCGGGGCCAAGGCACTGATCATAATTATAAAAATTTGAATGATGTATTTGACAGTTTGACTAAAAAATATGACTATAAACAAAAATTGGACAGTTTGAGAGACGAAAATATAATAGATGACACAAATTTTAAGACCCAGGAATACTTATTTCCTCACTCCCAAATTAATTGAGCTAATTGGTTTTAAATTTTGTTTTACAAATTGAGCTATTTCAATTAAAATGGATAAATTTCCAAAATTCCTCCTCTCCTTAAATTTTCACTCGTTCGTTCCGCCTCCCTCTCCCTTCATTTCTTTTCTGGTCTCACTCTCTATCTCTCGGTCGTCATATCACCACCACCAGAAGAAAACCAGGGACTTCATTTCTCATCAACCATCACGGAATTTCCAAACGAAACTTTGTCTTCTACCACGATAACCAGCATCATTTTCATTTTCTCATCTTCATCTTCTCTGATGTGAGTATTTTCTAACTTCGATTTTTAATTGAATCTGACAAAAAAATTTATTTACCAATCAAAAAAATTGAATCTGACAAAAAAATTGCATTTTCGGTATAAACCTAACATATTCTTTGTGGGTTTTTGATTGTATGAATAAATCTTCCAAAATTTGAAGTTGATTCTGATATAGGGTTTAGATCAAAATTTCCATTTTTGCTTCATTTTTCATGTTGAGATGCTAATTTTTTTTTTTCTGTAAATCAAAGAGATAAATTGACAAATTGTTCATCAATCCATGTTCCAATTTTTCCAATCCTTGTGCAATTCTATTGCCATTTGCGATCCGGGTGTTGGTTCTATGGTTCGTTCGAATTGGTTAAAATTGGTTTATGAAATTTTATGAAAATCTGTTTGTTCAAATTGGTTTATGAAATCTCTATGAATATGGAAAGCAGAATACTTTTGAGTTTATAATATGAAATCTCCATGACATGGTTTAACTTTAAGAATGTACCCTATGATCTTCTATTCTTCTTTGATAACAAGGTGCAGTTTTATTCATTTCACCTGTACAAATACTAAATGAGTGTTGTGATTACATAACAGGGCAAGTTCTGTTAGATGGGCATGACATAAAAAAGACACTGAAGTTAAAATGGTTGAGGCAACGAATAGGACTTGTGAGTCAAGAGCCAGCTCTACTTGCAATCACCATCAGAGAAAACATGCTCTTGGAAAGAAGTGATGCTACACAGGTGGAGATTGAAGAGGCAGCAAGAGTAGCTAATGCCCACTCTTTTATCATCAAACTTCCTCTTGGTTATGATACTCAGGTTTGTGTTTCCACACAACCTCTTGGTCAGGCTTTTTTCACTTAAAATAATGAGTTCGAACAAATTATCATGCTTTCATTATGGTCTCCATCTCTGCCTTTTAGGGGATTTAGAATTCCTGTTTACTGTTTGAAAGGTTGCAACTTAACGTGGATCCTTCTGTAATCATAATTTAAGACTAATTAAAAGTGGATAGACATTTTATGCTTGTTGTTAATCTTTTCTTCGGTAATCAAATCTACTGATGTTATACATTTTATATCTGTGACTTGCATTGGGTACGTCTCCTCTCAACTGTGAGTTATATACTAGGAGTGAAACTATTGTCACTTGAGAGCATTATAAAGATTATTATCGTTAATAAACAGACTTGAAGTTAATCATAAGCAACGGAATGATTGGGATGTTTATTTTTTTCTAACATATATGCGTTTAGATCTTTCTCTCATACCTATAACAATCTCATCAGTAGTTTTACGTTATTGCTTCATACTTGTAAACACATCTAAACATTTAGATCTTTCTCTCATACCTCTCATACCTTTTGTCTTATGGCCCTCCTAAAGAGGATATACCTTTGGATTGTAAAAATTTGGATTATTCTGTTGCTAAAATTCTTAATTATTCATACTAGATAACCACATCTAAACATTTAAGTAACCCTTAATCTAGATGCCATTGGACGTTCATACCTTCTGCCTTTCTGGTAACAAAATAAATTGGAGTTGGAACTTTTGCTTTCTGTTTCATCATTCTTATTGCTTTTGGAATTTTCTCGTATAAAAAAATTGGCTCTGCCCTTTTGCGAATCCTAGTGCTCAAAATAATGGTCAAGCATCGCACACTCTAATCTAGTAGGAAATTTGGAATTTAATATAAAATGTACTATCGGTTCTGTAGAACTGACAATACAGAAATGATCTTACAATCATTCTACTTGCACCGACTGTTACACACACTCCGTATCGTATCGTCTACCACTTTTTGTTTTTCTCCCAAATGTAATGTAACCCTCTCTCTTGCAGCAGCGAAAATGAGCGTTCCATCTCGTACCAGTTCTAAACTAAAGCAAAGAGATGAAGCAACATCCCTGTTGTTAAATCTTCCTGAAGAAGTCCATGATGAGATCTTTCATAAGTTACCGGGGAAATCCATCTTGGTATCCAGGTGTGTCTGTAAGCTTTTCTATAATCTACTTTCTAAACCTAATTTCATCAAAAACCATGTCAATAGCACTAATCAAAGTAAGAACAAGAACCCTAAACTCTTGTTTAGTCAATTCTCGGGAGGTAAGCCCCCTCTGATTTACTCTATACCTATAGATTATCCTTCAATTTCATCACCACCACCATCAGATGGAGCTGCTCTGACCATTTGAATCTACCAGAACTTATGTTTTTAAATTTTGGGGTTCATGTAATGGCTTGATTTGCTAAGCATACTTAGTACTGATAGACCTCAAAATAGAATTATTTTGGAAACTAAATTCTGTATTTTGAACCCATTGACAAGAGAATTCAAGGAATTTAAAGAGCCTGAATCATGTCTCTGAGATTCATTGAGAGCAAGGGCTATGGAGTGAGAGCCCTCATTGGATTTGAAAGAGTTTGATCAAAATAGATCAAATTTGATGTTACTGTGGGATGAGAGCTCT
Organism: Papaver armeniacum; assembly: GCA_023531295.1. NCBI lineage: Eukaryota > Viridiplantae > Streptophyta > Magnoliopsida > Ranunculales > Papaveraceae > Papaver > Papaver armeniacum. Next base: position 1,008,705 of record JAJJWW010016481.1, on the reverse strand, counting down.
CACCCATACAGCCTAAATCATTCATACACTCATTCAGTCGGATGAGTGTCCGAAAGTCCTCACTAGGAGGCTAAAGATGTGCCGCTTATTAAAAACATGTCCAAAACGGCTGAACTTTTGCCGTTTCAATTGATTTTCTAGTTTTTTATTTTATTTAAACTCTTTTTGTGCGGGCCCACTAGAGTTTTATAAAAAAAAAATACGTAAGAGGCACATGTTGTGCCGTTTAGGGAGAAAAATTCTCTCCAAACGGCTGAACTTCAGCCTCCTAGTCTATAAATCTATTCGTCCACGGTCATAAAATCACTCTTTCAGCTAGACTCTCACTGGTTTTGGCAGTGAATGAGTGTTAAAAACACTCACTCCATAGCCCTTGGTCTGATGCAGTAGCCCTTACCTGTTATTGCAGGGGCATATCATTTTTTTTTTTCCTTCTTTGATGTTTTAGGAACTGTCAAACCAATTTGAATGGTTCAGAATTTCAGATTGGTTTTTTATTTTTCTGGTTGTTGCTATATAATGATTTCTGTATCTGGTTGTTTATTTAGATTTTTGAAAAAAAAAAATGTTATGTACTAACCATTACTGTGACTCCTATTTTGACAAGGTCTCACTCAGCACGATGGTTGTATACTCCAGTGCTATAAAAGACCAGCAGGTTATGACCGAAAACAGAATGGTGCGAACTTTGGCCGGACCTCATTGTTTGCATCTGTTTGTAAACCATATTTGCTGCTGGATTTTGTGGTCAGTGCTATTCTTATAACAAATTTAAAACTATGTATGTATAGGACCTACAGGTAGTTGTTGCATATTGAGTTTACCTGCAAATGGACTAAATGCAAGAACAGTTGAGTTAGCAATATCCTCAGTGCAGTCAGCTAGAATCTTTATGTACATGGTTTTGTTGTTGGCATCAGAGAATAGGTAAAATAACGTTTTAGCATCATGTGCATTTAGATGGCATTGAATTATTATTATTGGGCATGTCTCCTCTCTGTCTATCTTTCCTCTCCTTTTTTGTTGCAGTTATATATTTGAATCTTCAACTACAACATCACTTTAGTTAATAATGAAAAGCAAGTCAAATAGAAATGAGTTACTAGGGGTTATTTATCTTTCGCAACATTTGACGCTTTCTATGTGTGATCTGATTTTTGGTACATTGGGTGTATCCACTGTGGAACATTCTGGTGAAAAGTTTTGCTTGTTCTGGATATCCTAATTGTAAAAGTTCACCCTGTAAAAGAAGATCGAACGGTGCACCCTGTCACTAGAGGCATATTCATCCTCTTGCCATAATTGGTACATTTTAGCGGGATCGCCAGTGGGTGGGTAACTTAGACTTGTGTGGGTTTCCAACACTTTTGATGGGTGGCATGGCCATCACATGAGATCCTATCACTCCAACCCTTTTGTCCATTTCAACTTTGTTTTAGTGTTTACAACAATGCTTCAAGTTCAAATGCAAGGCCTGCCTTTTAAGGGTGGTCCAAAAAAATCATGCCCAGTTACATATATAACTTTTCTTCTCAAGGATCAGGAAGGTAAAGATTAAAGAGCTGATTTTCATATACTGACCACCTAATGGTGAAGCTTATATGGGACTAGCTTTAGAAAAACATGTTTTGTCCCAGATAGTATGACTTAGAAGAACATGCCAAGGTAACATATTGCAGATTAGCTTATGTCTAATGTGACCCACACCCACTAATGAGCTTCTATAATTTTCTGTCTTATAGACCCACATCAAAATTTTCTTAGACCACTTAATGTTCTAAGCTTGCTCATTGTAATGTTTGGGTTTCGATTGCTATTTAATATTTTCTTCCAGAAATATCTTTTGTAGACTTGTAAAATACTCCTCCAGATCCATATACCTGATGGCCTAAAAGATTCTGTGAGTAGGTCTTTTTTGTAAAAATATCTTGCTCTTGTGGCTTGTACGCTTGTACCCATATTGTATTGGGTTCTGGTAGCCATTTCCAGGCTAGCTTGGATAACATGGCAAGGTTAAAAAGATTGGGATTTTTAAGGCAAAGAGAATTCCAGGCTGTAAAGTAGTTACCTTTTGAGTTTGCTTTGTTCCACCAGTATTGTCTGTGGATTTGATTCGAAGTTGTATAGTGGATCGTTGCATTATGAAATGGTGCCATTGAATTCAGAACAGACTGAATTTGATTGTATAGTACTTTGCCAGCTGTCCAGCTTATGTTCTTCTGTGTGATTTTGTTTTGAGTACTTTGAATGTATACATTGTGGGACATTCTGGTGAAAAGTTTTGCTTGTTCTTGAATCTTGATATGTTAATGACATGCATCTTTTACCATCCTTACTGCTGCAAATGAGTGTAAAGTTACAAAATCTAACCGAGTCAGTAGGATCTCTATGAACACAGTTCTTTCGTTGGCATGATACAATAGACTAGATCATTTCCATTTAAATGGAATAATACTTTTATGAGGATTTTAATGGTACTTTCTCTCATCAACAGAAAGATTGGCGGAGACCGAAGGAAGGAGCTTGAAGATATCTTTGGTGGTGGTGGTGGATCTCTATCGATAGGTTGGTACTTGGTACATCATTCATTTTCTAATCCTCATTCTTTTAATTAAATTGTTTTTTGAGATGATTAATGATGTTGGCTGTTTTGATTAGTGACTTTTAATTTTGTTTTATTTATTATTATTATTTGGGGATTTAGGGCTTTCTAATAAATTGGGTCTCATCTCATGAATCATGTCTTTGGGAACTACTTCTTCCATCATTGGAATTACACAGACTTCCTTTTATCTAAACAAGAAATTGCAATTTGTCTAGAAATTTAGGTACTTTGAGTTTACTAATTGAAACAAATTTTGACTGAGTAAATGCAGTTTTAGGTGGTTGACCTTCATCATCATGTTCTAGTTATAATGCTTAATAGTTTAGTAGAAAATTGGCTAGTCGATTAGAGCAGTTTGATACGTGAGCTGCATTTATGATTTGGTATTTGTGAATGAAGATGAGATCATGAGCCTTAAATTTTATACCATCCATTGCTTTATCATCAACGTCTTCACTGATTTTTTGCCCACTGATAAGCTGCCTCGGCTTCCTTTAGTTCAAGTTGTTCTATAGTGTTACAATCCAGTGCTCTCCCTCTTGCTTCTTTTGTTTTTCCTTCGGAATCCCCCAGTGTTATTCCTATTCCCGAGTCTGTGATGGGCTCCATCATATGGCAATGTTGATGTGTGCTGTCATAAATCTGTAGTTATTATCAGTCTTAACTCTTCATCATTCATTGGATTGTAGTATAACAGCTTCATTATGTCATAGTCACTTCTGATTGTGGTGATTATTCCATTGACACAGTGCACAATTTTGTTGGCCGTTTGAGCACTGTTCTGCTTCTCACATCTCACTTTCCAGATGTGCCAGCTTACAATATATACTGCATCAGACTTGACCCTTCCACTATCCTTCCATCTCTTCCATATTATGCAAACCACGAGTTGAGTCATTCATGAAAGTTAGTAGTTCCATTGGCAACAAATTGTATATCAAAGTTAAGGTGCATCCGCACTAGTTTAGCAAATCCATATCAAAATGTTTCTTCCCCTTGATTGCATAAAGTGCATATGGAATTGATATTTGGTAAGATTTTTGCAACTCTTGCACTATTTGGAAGGATAGTGTGAGCAGCTTTCCAAACGAAAGCTTTGATAGAAGGGGTTACTTGCATTAGTCTTTGAGAATGATACATCGTCAAAGCCTTAGTAATCTATTAGTAAGTCTCTCCATGTTCTCCTTTTGGATCTGGAATTTTGGTTTCCTTGGAGCTTTTGCTTTTGATGTGTCAGCTCTACAATCCTCTGTAGATTACACCAAACTCTGGAATATGTGAACTTGAGATATAAAACATCGGACGCTAACTAATTTTTTTTTGATTTGCATACAGGGGCGGAAGACATCAAACGACTCGTTATACCGAGAGAAGACAGAAATGGCTAAGGTTATGATATGGGCAACAGCTGAGGACTTGGCAAGGAATAGAGGAAGAGTGCTTTCTCTGTACCGTCGGTTGTACTAAGAAGCCTCAACTCTCCCAAACCTCCCGTGAACTTAACAGCAAGATTGGCCCATGCTTGAGCTATCTTCCTGCTGGGCGCAGAAGAGGAGGAATCCCTGCACAACACTGAGGACCTTATTGATACTGGAGAGTAGACTTTCCCTCTTAAGAAAAGGAGAAACATCCAATGAATGCACCTCTCTCATGCTTTGTTATACATAATTTGTTAGTTTTTGATAGATTTAATAGTCCTTGAAATTTTATTTGCTCAAGTCAAAAGCTGTATAAGAGAACATATAGCTTTTAGAAGATGACTTGGCAATATTTTCAGATGTTCATACTTTCTGACAACTGTAATATGATGAGAGTAAAAATAATAACAAAAAAATTTGACTTGAATTTTTGCTTTCTGTTTCATCGTCTTGCTTTTGGAAGTTGAACTTTCATGTAAGACAGAAATTTAACATAGATAACAATTTCTGCAAAGATAGTGTCAAGCCTAGACACTCTCCATTGTTGGGCAAGTGCATAGAAAAATGAACTGCGAACCAGAATGGTATTGTGAAAATGAACTTTCCGTTGCGCGAAACTGACAGTACAAAATGATCTCTCGCTTGATAAATCCTTACACGGCTGAGAGTCACTTGTTCCTGTATATAAAATATACCATAACACTTGCAACAAAGTACTGTATATTTCCAATTTCTTGAACCCTGTTTATTTCCTTTTCATCTTGCAGCAGCAGCAAAAATGAGTACCAGATCCAAACTCAAGCAAAGAGAAGAAGCAGTATCTCTGATGTTAAATCTTCCAGAAAAAGTCTTTGATGAGATCCTTCTGAAGCTACCAGCGAAATCCATCTTGGTGTGTATGTAAGCTTTTTTATAATCCATCTTGATTTATCAAAAAGAAGTATTCTGAGCAAGAACAGCAACCCGAAACTCTTGTTTAGTCAATCTTCGGGAGTTAAGCGCCCTCTGATTCACTCTATACCCATATATTATCCTTCAATTTCACCATCATATGGAGCTGTTCTGATAAATTACCCATTTGAATCTACCAGAATTTATCTTCTGGAATTTTTGGGTTCATGTAATGCCTTGATTTGCTTAAGAATAGTTAGTATTGATAGAGCTAATTATCACAAGGAATTTTTTGTGGAGACAAAATTCTGTGTTCTGAACCCATTGACAAGAGAATTTAAGGAATTTAAAAAGCCTGAAAAAAGTTACCTGTGGACTTGGTTATGATGGCAACATTTATGATTACAAACTAGCGATGATATCAAATTATGAAGGAGATTGTTGCTACAAAATTGATGTTTACACAGTGAAATCAGATTAATGAAGTAGTAGTATTCAGGGTAGTGTGGGTGGGATTGCCAGTGGGTGGGTAATTTCAAACTTGTGTGGGCTGGCAATGATGTTGATTGGGATTTGGGAGGCATTGCCATCACTCAAGAGCCTTGGACTCCGACCCTTTTGTCCATTTCAATCTTGTGTGTTGTGTATAATTTACAATGCTCCGAATGTGAGCCCGCCTTCTAAGGGTGATTTAGAACCATAATGTCTAGGTATAGAAAATTGAGCTGCTCTACGCATACTGACCACCTAATAGTGGAACTTAAATGAGCCTAGCTTTAGAAAACCATGTTTTGTCCCAGATACGAAAGCTTAGAAGAACATGCCAAGGTACACATTTGCAGATTGCTATGAATTTTTTTCTTCCAGAAATGTCCTTTGTAGTCCTTGTAAAATACTGCTCCAGATCCATATACCCGATGCCTTGAAAGAACCTTTTGAGTTTGTTTGATTCAACTTGCAGCTTATATTTTCCTATGTGAGTTGGTTTTGGGCACTTACACTGTTTATATTGTGGAACATTCTGGTGAAAAGTTTTGCCTGTTCTGAATATCTTAATGACATGCATCTGTTAGCATCCTTACCTGCATATGAGTATAAACTTGAAGAAATCAATGAATGGGAGAAATTTTTATCATTGTCAGATAGAGATCGTATCTGGCGAAAAAGAAAAATGGAGTTCGCCAGAACTGCAATATGAAAAAAAATCAATATTGATGCTTCTTTTGATACAAATTCAAACTCAAAATTTGTATGGGCTGCCATCGATGTTGATTGGGAGGCATTGCCATTACTCAAGAGCCTGCCACTCCGACCCTTTCGTCCACTTCAATTTTGTATGTCGTTTACAAAATTAGGATGCTTTAATGTGAGGCTTACCTTGTAAGGGTGATTTAGATGATAATGTCTAGGTATAGAAAATTGAACTGCTCTACATATACTGACCACCTAATGGTCAAGCTTATATGGGATTATCTTTAGAAATACATGTTTCGTCTGAGACAGTATGACTTAGAGGAACATGCCATGGTACACATTAGCAGATTAGTTTCTGTCTAGTGTGACCCACTAATGAGCCTCGTAACATCTATATTTTTCTAAACCCCTGTATATTCTTGTTACTTAGTATCTCTTGCTTTGGTACATAAAAAATTCCAGCAGTTCGTCTTCTCTTCAGCAATTATTGTCTCACAATTCACTGGATTTTTTGATTGAATATGACACTAGAGTTTTCAAAGTTCATGCTGGACATCCAACTTTTCATATACCACTTAATGTTCTTAAAAAACCCAAAAAAATATTGAATCAAATTGTCACGGGTAAATGCAGTTTTAGGTAACTAACTTTCATCATATGCTAGTTGAATGTGAGTTGTTGCTGCTTGAGTGAAACTCTGTACCTTGTCAGTCGGCATTTGCCATGTTTTATTTGCTTGCTTGTCTTTTTCAATGATACATCGATCGTCAAAGCCTTAGTCAGGGCTGTAGTTGTGTTTCTTTATGCTCTCATTTTGGATCTTGATTTTGCAGAAGCTGTATGAGTTGTTTTTCTTTTATTTCTAATTTGCAGGCAAGATATAGAAGAACCGTGATCCACTGCTTACTTTATTAGTGGTGTGAACTACCTGATGCAGAACTAATCAACTTAATAAGCTTACATAGTTTGCGTAAAATTGTGCTTTATTAGAATTTTGATTTTCTTGGAGCTTTTGCTTTTGATGTGTCAGCTCCAGAATACTCCCACTAGTGGAAAATCAAAATAAAAAGTCTGCCAAAAAAAGCCTTACAATCACTAAAAAGGACTGCTTCTGGGAGCCCTAAATTTGTAGTCTTATTTCTCAAAAAGACTGTGCCTGGGAGCAGTTGAATCTTTACAGAAACGACTACCTTGAGAAGTAGTACTTCTATTACTGATAGAAGCAGACTTTTATATTGAACATATTTTACAAAAAAAATTTTGAAATGATTCGGCTGAATCAAGAGCTGATTCAGCTGAATGAAAAGTAAAAGCTGATATAGCTGAATGAAAAGTAAAAGCTGAATCATGATTAAATTAATATTTACTTCAAACTGTATTAATCAAAGATTACATTGATAATAACTTCGAAACTGAATTTGTTTTTTGACAGTTCACAACTCACAACAACTTCATAAATTTTTTTTTTCTATTACACGCTTAACTACCAGAAAGTTTCGGACGAAGTTGAAGGCAAACCTTCACCATCCATGCCTTCGTTTAAGGCATCGAAGTTGAAAGCTACTCTCAATTGCAAGCAGGAATCGAGAACATGTTTCTAGTTCAAAGAAAGTATATGATAAATGTGATAGCCAACACAGGAGAGTCCATCATGACCAACAGTTTGGCATGACATCAAATCATTGTCTGCATAAAAGGGAGTTGGCTGTCAAATTAGAGATATTAGATTTAGAACAGCACCTTAATGAAAGAATAAAAGTAAATGAAGAGAAAAGAAAGAGCATTACCCATAAAAAGAAGCATCTAACATTATCATACAAGAACAACGAATATATGTTTCGGATAAAACACCACATCCCTTCAATTCTATGGTGCAGCAATGGCAAGTGCCTTCAATTTAGGGGATATACCAAAATCAAGCCGGTACCAACCTTCAATTCTATGCCGTTAGACTCTGTAAAAAAGTTGAAGTCATGTTCAGCAAGTACAAAAAAATCAACCATTAAGCATGTTAAGATCATAATCTATTAGTTTACAAACCTCGCAATTATCGAGGACCAGTGACTAGAGCACTGTACAACCACCCTATCACTAAAAATTCCACAACTAGAATCATCAGAGATTCGCAATCAGTAAGTTCAACTTCTGGCAAACAAATGCATTTCAACACCAGAGTCTTCAAGGTTTCCTGCTTTTGCAACACCAACTTCTGCACAACCACAAAACCACAACTTCTGATCCTGAACTTTCAAGAAGTCTGTAAGAGGAGAACATAAGAAATATGGTAGCTTTCACTCAGACAAAACTGAAGTGAGTTTTATGTAAGTTGATGCAATAAGCGATGCAATTTATACATTTTACAAGAGGCGAGGGAAAATTTCAATGGACATGATTACATCACAAGAATGGGAATACTAACCTCAAAAGAGATGTAGTAACAATAGGATGATGTGCTCATTCCCATGATCTTCTGAATTTAAAGGTCCCACTTTCGCAAAATTGATTATCCTTCCTAACACACTCAGAATAATAAGCGTTATGATAGTCCCTGTAGAACAGTACCTAATGAGATAAGTCAGGTATAAGTAATAGTTGGTAAGTAAAAATAACAGCATGGAGTCAGGTACAGAGTTGGAAGCTATTAATTAGAAGTAACCTCCTCAATGTATCAACAATAAAATCAGAATAACCAATTACAGGTTGTAAAAAACCATCTCACCACTTCAAACCCATAACTTGCATCAACCAGTAACAACACAACATCAATATACTTTGCAGCATCAATCAGGCCACTAATATCATATCAGGGCGTTCCACAAATTGTAGCCTTCTTTTTTCACCTACAAAACAGGGACTTCCCAACCTACAACAACATACACAAATGATTAATTTTATTCTTAAGTGGTGACTAAAAAGCTAATCGCTCAAATAGCAAGAGAGTGTATGAACAAGCTGACTTCAAATGAAAGAGTCAAATGCAATCGCTCAATTAATACAGTCATCAAGCATGTAATTGAGATATCAAACAAGGCAATCTTAAAAATTGTGAGTGGTACATTTCGAGTGATGCCTGATTCTGTAAAAAACAATAAGGATACAATATCCTATAACATTTTAAACCCACACCAAATTCTATTTTCCATTGAAATATAACAGACTCGAAACATATTGTATCCTTCTCTTCCTTTTAAGGACCAAAAAAAGTAGTGGAGGACAACAAACTTACCTATTTATTCCAAGAAAATGAAATACAATAACTAGATAGCTTCGCGAGAAAGAAAAATGAATAGTATAAACCTCTTTTGATATTCTTTTAAGCACTTTAGAAATGCTACTCATGAAATCTATCCTGCCACATTCATTTATCGAACCAAAAACATGTTTAATTACCCTCTAATCCCCATGATGTGCAAACAGATCACAAAGATTTTAACGTCAGTCCAATTGAAATATTAAACGGAAACTCAATAAAAGGTGCTTGTGGACATAGTTTCAAGAAACTAATCGAACCCTTACTGAATGGAGATCCAACATCACTCATTATAGCTCTGTTGTATATTACAATAACAACAAAAAATGTAACTGAGCGTGTTAGCTAGAGCACCAATTACCCCAAGTTGTAACCTTGGTAATGTTTCTCTCAACTTTTTTTCAAGAAAGAAGTAAAAACACACATCTTTAATTCTGTTCAGTGATTCAGACAAATATATGTAAACCAACTCAGTATATCACCACACCTATAACCTGTAAAACAACTGAAAAATATATGCATAAACAAAATACCTTGCAGACATTTTGCTCTCCCTTTGCGTTCCCAAAACGTCAATCTAGTAGATGCTGCATGATCCAGTACGTGCCCTCCGGCAGGTTTCTTTATATTAAAGATAGAGATGAATAAGCCTCTTGTTGAATCATCTATAACTGCAATCATCCCATTTAACGTGAACTTGCAATCTTAAAAAGCAGTGTTAAATTTTTGGATCATTTAAAAGCAAAAAATAAAATACGGACACAAAAAAAAAGGGTAAATGTAAATATGAAAAGATGGATGAAGTAGATACAACCTAAAAGTTCTCCCAAAGCAGAGCTTCCACTAGTAATTTTAATGACCTGCTTCCCCTGTTAACAATAAAAATATCAACGGTCCAGATATTTTAACCAATTTCAACAAATTTCACCCAAAAGGATTTCAACAAACAACAATCAACTAAAATTAAAGAGGATCTTACTTCAAGCAAGCCGTCGCTTCTAGTAATTTAACATAGGAATGACCAAGTCCATATTCTGAAATGAAAAAAAACGAAAGAAAAATTATACAATCAACGATCCAGCATCTCAACAATAAAACCCTAACTCTGTACACAACATTAACAATACTTCAAAAAAATTAAGACTTAAACTGAAAAAATCAACTCGGTAAATACACGATTCTTCTGAAATTCGAGTCGAAGATGAAAAAAATGAAAGAAAAATTATACAATCAACGAATCCAGCATCTCAGCAATAAAACCCTATGTCTGTATACAACATTAACAATACTTCGAAATATTAAGACTTAAATCGAAAAATTAAACTCAGTAAATACATGATTCTTGTAAAATTCGAGTGGAAGATGCATGATTCTTCTGAAATTTAACTCAATATTTATCACAGTTGAATCTGAACCAAAAATAAAATCAATAAGTATCAATCCTAATTTGATATCGCATAATAAAACCCTAAAACTCCTAACCAGCAAGAACTTTGAAAAGAAAAACTATAAACCCTTAAATTGAAACAACAAACAAGAAGAAGAAAAGAAGCCCTGGTTTTAAATCATAAAAAAAAAAAAAAAAAAAAAAAAACTATTATAACACCAGAAACCATACTATACAGATCTAAAATTACTTTATTACAGATTTAGTAAGAGATAGTAGAGATAATTGTTAAAGTATCGCGGAGTTTACTCTGGTGTTTAATGAGATGGAGGCAAGTTTTGGAGTTAAATTTCAGAGAGAAGTGATGGAGAGAAGTGAGGCTGTGAGAGAGAACAGAGGGAGAAGAGACAGATCGATAGAGATAAGTTTTAGGTGGTTTTCTTGTTTATTTTTAGAAAATTATAGAAACAATTTTCCACCTCAGTGTTAATTGAAGTGGGACCATGAGAACTATTTCTTTCGCAGTCTTAATATAAATCCACGTGGTAGCTTTTTGTTTCCTAAACTGCCCCCTTGTATTAAGACTGTCATGGGAGCTTGGTTTTTTTTCTTCCCATTTTTCATTATAGAAATGACTACCTTTGGAAGCCCCATATATAAAGAAAGCCCTTGGAAGTCTTATTCATAAATCCCAATCAGACTTAAAATATCCATTTTCCATTAGTGTCCGTAGTTTACACCAATCTCTGTGCATGAACTTTAGATATGAAACATCGGATGCTGTCTAACAAGTTTTTGATTTGCATACAGGGGTGGAAGACATCAAATGACTCAATTTATTGAGAGAAGACAGCTATCTCATTGTTACTAGGCTAGGGAATACTGCCAAGGGTCTGATATGGCCGGAAAGGAGTCCTTTCTCTATACCGTCAGATCCTAAAAATCCTCAATTCTTCACATGAAGTTAGCAGCAAGATTGACCAAGAAAACCGAGGCTCCTTCTTTCTTCATGCTGGGCGCTGAAGAGGAATCCCTGCACATTCTTAATACCAGAGTGCGCTCTCACTCTTAATACATCCGATGAGTTACTGAACCTCTCTCATGCTATGCTATTTGCTATTTTCATGCGTAGAAGAAGATTCTGCTTGTCTTAGGATATATCTCAACATTCATTTCTTGCCTCTCTGCAACATTAGTTTTATACTTAAAGAGAGATTCTTTTTTTCTTTTTTTCTTTCATAGCCATTTGCAGTCTTTCATTAGTGAAGATCAAAGACTGCTCGGTCTTAGTGGACAAGATTGGTTTATCACCCATAACCCGTTGTCAATTTTGTGTAATCTTTTGACAAGATCGGCTGCAATGTTTATTTGAAATTCATGTATATCAAATTTAATTGTTGATGTCAAATTCTGGTTTGGTTGTTGGTAAACTGATTTTTTTTTTCTTTTCTTGTTTAGGCTTAAATATAATCACCTTCATTCTGTTGGATATTTTCAATATCTTAGAAAAATAAAATGGTTTTCTGTTTTGGTTTGCCGCTATGACGGGGAAGTGTTATGTGTTGGATAGACACAATGGATGTTAGTTGGAGATGAAGAGACACCTTTAATAGGTGTGATGGTTCATAAAAGACAACATTCCCAATAGACACCTTATGTGTCTTTTGGAAGTGAAGAGGCATCTCCAATAGGCATGAATATCCCTATAAATAGTGAAGGCATTCTCCCATTCTCAACAATCAATTCAACCTCGTTTTCTCTCTTTCTAAAGCATCATCGAAATTCTTTCTAGTGTGTTCTTGATTGGGTCAAGGGGTGCAAACCTTGAATCCAATTTCTCTCACAGAGGGCTTTCATTGTATCCTCGAAGGTATTATTTCGCATACCGTTGCAATCGCCAATTGATATTGGGAGGGTAGAAATAATCGTCTAAAAGAAATCTTATGAGCCTTGAAAGCTTTTGAGTACAACAATTTCTTTTAGTGTTATCATCCTCTGTTTTTACCCAAATTTTCCAACAGTTTTAGACGATTAAATTCGACAGAGGATGAAAGTTTTATTCAATTTTATAAGAACGTTTCCTGGTTGATTTTTGGAATGAAAGAAGTTGGTTCTTATTTTCCATACACTAGATACGTGGGATAATGGGATTAGGTTTTCTCGACGATTTGAGGTATCTTTCGTCCGTAGAAGAAACAAGGATGAGTGATGCACCGATACATCTATTGAAGAGATGAAGACAAAGAACTAAGTAGTGCCTTGGTGGAACATGATTTTGTCATCATGTTTAAGATAAGTATCTAATTTCTTTATCCACTGACATATTGAGTTTTTGATATCACTTAATATGTGTTTCTCCGATTCTTATGATGATGGTGTGATTCATGCACTTTTGAAATGACTAATGACTTAAGCATTAAAATTTTGATTATTAGTAAGACTAATAGCATGAATATGATTGCATCCATTTGTGTATTTCCCAAGAACTAACTATTGGAATTTGAAACCCAAGATTCATGCATTAAATTTATCTGTATGAATTGACGTTTGCTTATATGCGAAGAATACTAGTCACATATGTATGCATGCACTAGAAATTTTATATTTCTCAGATTTTTTAAAATCGGGAGACATGAGATATTCTCCCATTATATGCCATTTAATGCGAAGGAAATGATGCATAAAAGTTTCTAAACGAAAGCGTGTTTCATGACATTTAGTTGCATTTATGCACTTGAAAATTATTATGAAATGGGGGAGAATTTGTATGAGAATGTCATATAAAATTTTCTAGTCGGTAGGTTATTTTATAACCAAAATCATCAATAATTGTTGAGATAACAAATTTTATGATATGAGTATAATTCTTGCAAAAAGAATTATAGGTTCCAAAATTTGGAAGTTGGCATGTCTTAAATGACATCGAAAAATGGAATACCGGTGAATATGTAACGTATTGGAAGATTGGGCGTGCAACCAAATATCCAATGATGAGGTGTTACGATATTACCGATGCATAAATTTTGAACAATTGCATTATATAATGCAAAAATGTTAAATAGACATTGTCTATGTTTTTGGGTATAAATTTGTAGAAGATTTGACATGAGTAGAGGAGTTACTAATCGTAATAATGTTCTTGTTGAAACAAAAAGTAAGTTGCCTACAAATTTTCTATTCCTCTAGTGTATGCAAGTCTATAATGACTCCTTGTGAATTAACGGTAAATGTTAATTAGGATCACTGGAGAAGTTACAATTATTTTGTAAAATCAAATAGGAACATTTTTAATAATGCTGTTGATAGGTGTAGAATACACCGTATTTACTATATAGAGTTTATGCTTTCTTTGCTATTTTTCGTGTGAATTATGTATCTTATGTTTGCTTTTGAGTTATCAGGTGCAATGGAGTCGCACGGAGGGAAAGAAGAAGAAATTGTCCAATTTGAGCAAAAAGGCGAAATTGTCATCTCACGAAGCGAGCTATATGTGGAGCGTGGAAACGCGCAAGGGAGCGGAAGAGAATTAGGTCAAGCGGTTACCCGGAACCGACAGGCCAAAGCAATGGAGATGGCCCTTATATAATGAGGGGTGCCTAAAGTCAATGTAGTTACCCCTTAGCTATCTTACCCGGTGGTGTTATCCCTTTTCATTCTCTTACACAATTTAATGAGAAATCATTTCTCATGATTTGACACGAAATCGAGAGAAAATGGAGGCACACCCGAAATCGGATCGAGAGAGAGAGAGCTTCAGAGAGATTAGTTTTTTTCTTTCATCCCCGAACCGATTCTTTGTTAATGGCAAGAATGGGAAGTTCGAATGGAGATTGATGGCAAGAGTCGATGTGGGATTGATATTGGGAGAAAGGGCTCAGGGGATCGAAGTTGTTATACTTGAGAGAAAGGTTCCCTGAAGAGCTCGATTTCAAGAAATTGAAGAAGGGTTTTTGAGTTTGAGTTCGAGTGAAGAGAAGTTGTTGTTCTTGTGCCTTAATGGAGAGTACAGTCCGGGGTTATGAGCCCGTGATGAAGAACAAGAAGCGGGATCGAAAGATTCACTGGGAGACTTATTATTGATGGTTAGGGTGAAACTAAGGTTTGCAGGCTTTATGAGAACCGAGGAAGAAGAGAGTTACGTGGTTGTTGAGATTTGGGTCTTGGTGGTTACGAGGGATAGAGAACCTTAGATGATGTGTTGATGTGGTTTCGGTGATGAATTGGGAGGAGCTCTGTTTGATTTAAAATACAAAGGCTGGGTTGACACGATTTAGTGAGCTTGTGGTGAAGAATTTGATGATGTCTATATCCCGAGAGATGAATTTATTGTTCGGATGGCTCAGGTGTTCTTTGGGAGCTAATGGTGTTGCACTTGGTGGCTTGTTTTTCGGTCTTTGTGGTGTTGTTGGAGCTGAGCTATAAAGCTAGTCGGTAAACCCTACGGTGGATGTGGAGAATGGCGAGGAGCTGAACTAATTGCAAGGGGCTGGAGAAGGAAGGAGTTGATGGTCGAGTATGGATGGGAATGGCTCAATTGCGGGTAAACAAACGTGGTGAGGCTGATTGTTGAATGGTTCGGTTGCGGAGTGAGGTTCGGTGATTAAGAATCGCCCGTGGCTTGGTGGTGTTGACTTGTTTGTGAACCACAATTGAGGACTATGTATCTTTGAGTTAATGAGGCTTGTGCCATAGTTCTTTGGTGGTGACACTAATTGCAGGCATTGGTAGAAGTTGCAAAGGCTGATTACAACTTTCGGATGGAAATGCGGTGAGGGTAATGTTGTTTGAAAGGTGATTGATTCTCACAGGGTTGTTGGTGAGGTGATGGTTCAATACTATGAGCTTAGGTTGCAGGTGGAAGTGATTACAAGGCCCGAGATGTAGCCGTGAGTTGTGAATTTGTGGCACAGGAGCATGGAGTTACGTATTCATGCCGTGCAACCAGCCAGGGAATGATGCTATGAACCCCACTCATCCGGGCAGACCCGAACCGAGCCTGACAATTTCTCCCATCGGGGCTGACCCGATCCAACATGGTCGAGTTTGACCCTTGACTATGACTCAACCCGTCGACCCTGTGACTGGGGATAACTCTGGCGGAAACTTTGACCATGACGATCAACCGAGCCGATTTCCGCCGTTGACTTTCCTGGCGATTTCCGGTCACAATACCAGGATTCCGGCGACGATTTTTGGGGCGTATTTTCTACACGGGTTTCTCATCCTTGTGGGCTTGGTGGACTCTCACCTAATGGACTTTGAAGACTAAACCTAATTTTGGAAGGAGAGAAAGGCTATAAAAGGGAGGTTTTCTACAACACATAGGATATCGTATCTTTTTACTGGGAATTCTTTTGGGAGAGCCACTTTTGTTTACACTTCTAGGGTTTGGTTTTGTTCTTCTTCTTCCTTGTTTATTATTGAATATTGATGATGATGAACTCCATAGCTATGAGTAGCTAAACACCTTATTGGTTATGGGATAAAAGTTGATTTCTCAACATGCTTTTGATTCAATGAATTAGTTTTGTCTCGCAATTATTGTTTGTGATTCACAATTAATATGTTATAAGATTTGAAAACTTGTTAGGTTGAGTCCCAATCAATCCGATTTGTGTTCATCTCTAGAGCTATATTAGGGTTTTCAATACGAAAAAGTTGTTTATCCCTGATTCTAAGTAGCATAATTGTGGTTAGTGCTTGTAGTGATACATCCTATTAGTCACAAGTGAATCATAACTTTTGTTAAAACGTCTAGTGCTTTTACACATTCGTTTGCATTGATGAGTCTTATTCCATAAATCTTAATGCTCTTAGGGAGTTAAACTTAATTGTGCTTTTACACTTTAGGTTGCTTTAAACCTAAGAATTCACATATGCATCTTTTAATGTGGTTGTGATGAAAACGGAATTAACGGGTTATACTTGCGATCAAGATATCCTAGGACTCTTAATAAATACGAGATTAAAATACCAATTCTAATCATTGATGAAAATACATGTTTGTGAATGATACTATCCCTTGACCAATATCTTCTCCTTATTGATTTCTCAAACTATTTACTTTGCTTTCAACTATTTTTAGTTCTTAAACAACAAACATACCTTGGGTTACTTTAGAAGCTGAAATTTACATAACAACAAAACGCCTCTCTCGTGGATACGAACTCTTCCTTACCTTGTGCTTCATTTAAATTTAGTGCGTAAGAAAGTGAAATTATTTTTGACTGATTGACACACTAGTCAAATTTTGGCGCCAGATTCTTGGGAGGCATACGGCTTGTTATTAAGTTTTTAGTTTCTTTTTACAATTTACGCTTTATCTTTGCTTTTGATTCTTGTCTTGTTTCTCACTTGTTTGCGAGAATTGTTTGCGGGTGCATAATCTACGGCTTCTAAGGATTGGAATTATCCAAGGTGCGGGATAGCTACTAGACGCGGCCAATACTCCAACCAAGTAAAGGCACAACGGACGAGCACGAGGAGGAAGTAGGAGAAGAGAGATTTTCCAACATCGAGAAGACGAAACAATGGGTGATGCAAATCGTTCACTCAAGGACTTAGCCTTCATAGGCTTGATACACAACAGGGGTGTATTCAAACGAACTCTACTTTTGAGATAAAGCGGGGTTGCTTAGAGAATTACCAAAATTCCATGGCATGGTGAATGAAGATCCTAACAAACATCTTTTGGACTTCCACACCATTGTCACGCTATGCTTCGAAGAAATGTTGAGGCGGATGGTGCAATGTTGAAGGTTTTCCGTTTCTCTTTAATGGACAAGTCTTAAGGATTGGTTGTACTATTTACCTCCCGGAAGTGTCACGACATGGAATGGGTTGAAGAAACTCTTTTGGAGAGATATTTTCCTGCATCAAAGAGCTACTCAAATTCGCAAAGAAATTTGTGGGATGAAGCAAAAACGTGGGAGAATCTTATATGAATGTTGGGAACGATACAAGAGATTGGTTGCAAGCTGCCCTCACCACCAATTTAGTGACGCTATGATCATCCAATACTTCTATGAAGGACTTCAATCTAGTGATAGGAATCTTATTGACGCGCTGGGTGGTGGTGCACTAGTTAGCAAGACGGTGGCACAAGCTAGGGAGTTGATTGAAAACATGGCAGCGAACTCACAACAATTTAAGTCGTGGTTCGGATGTGATTCTAAGAAGGGTGAATGAAGTGAGCGAGGTGGAGGAACTTCGTCAACAAATGGGTAACATGACAAAGCAATGTTGCAACAAGTGGCATCCGCTAGTTATACCAACTTCTTCTCAATCTTATGAAGACGAGCAAGCTAATGCGATCTTTAGAATCAACCAAGACGGTATGATCCCTACTCCAACACTTACAATCCGGGATGGAGATCACCCCAATTTTAGCTATGCTAACAAACAAGGAGCGGTTCAACAACCTACCTTCAACTCTTCAAGTGATTTCAACCTCAACAACAACAATTCCAGCCGAGACAACAATTTCAGCAACCTCAAGCACAACAATCACAAAATCAAGGTGCTGATATTGATGCAAAGCTTCAAACTTTTATGCAAGGTATTTCCACCATGTTTAAAGAGAGTCAACAAGAGACTAAGAGTGCTATTAAGGAGTTGCAAACACAAATGGGCTCCATGGCGGTTGATATCAACAATTTGAAGGCACAAAATAGTGGGAGACTCCTTCTCAACCTATTAATCCAAAAGAGGGTGTCAATGCTATTACGTTGAGAAGCGGTACACAACTTGTGCAACCCGAAATTCTTTGATTCGGGCGTGGTGGAAACACCAAAGGAACTGTTTTGGAGGAGAAAACCGAGGATTCTCCCCAAACTTCTCGAGGTACCTATTTCTAACTCTAAAACTCCTGTTTCTACTTATGTTCCTCCTTTACCTTTTCCTCATAGATTTGCAAGTTCTAAGAAGGCGGAACTAGGAAAAGGAGATTTTAGACGTTCTCAAAAAGATTCATGTGAATATACCACTCATTGATGCTATCAAGCAAGTTCCAAAGTATGCAAAGGTGTTGAAGGACTTGTGTACCAACAAACAAAGGCTCAAAGGTAATGAAGTGCTTAGTGTGGGGGAGAATGCCTCGCAATCTTACAACACAAACTCCCACTTAAGTGCAAGGATCCTAGTTTTGACATTCACATCACAATTGGTAACAAAACTTTTCACAAAGCTATGTTGGATTTAAAGCGCTTAGTTAATGTTATGCCTGCATACAATGTACAATTCACTTGATCTTGGTCCTCTTAAAAAGGCTGAAATTGTATTGCAATTAGCCGATCGCTCTAATGTTTACCCAATGGGTATTGTTGAGGATGTTCTTGTGCGGGTTAATCAACTTGTATTTCAGCGGACTTTTGTGTGTTAGAGATGGATGAAGGTGCACCGGACTCGTCTCTTCCATTGCTTCTTGGGCGTCCTTTCATGAAAACGGCGAAAACCATAATTGATGTGGATAAGGGAACGCTAACTATGGAGTTTGATGGAGAAACAATACGTTTCAACATTTTCGAGACGATGAGATATCCTAGCGATGTCCACTCTTGTTTCTCCATTGATGTGATGGATACATTGGCACAACAAATGTTTGAATTAAACGGTGATGATGCTTTGGAAACCGTGTTAACTACATCCATAGATAATGGTGTAGAGTGTGGTAATGAAGTCAAGGAAGCTCTTGGTGATCTTAATTCACTCCAAGGATGCCCGAAAACTCATAATATCTCTTTTATTTCTTTACCATGCAGTGATGAAAAGCTTGTACCTTCAATTGTTAAATCTCCACAGTTTAGATTGAAACCTCTTCCCAGACCCACCCAAAGTACTTGTACTTGGGTGATAATGAAGAGTTACCGGTGATTGTTTCTAACAAGCTTAGTGATTTACAGGAGCAAAAACTTCTAAGGGTGCTAAGGAAGTACAAGACGGCCATAGGATGGACAATTCTTGGATATCAAGGGTATTAGCCCCCCGTTTGTATGCACAAAAATTCGTTTGGAGGATGACGCAAAGCCTAAAGAGGGACGCGCAACGCCGTTTGAATCCTCCCATGATGGAAGTTGTGAAAAGGAGATACTCAAGCTTTTGGAAGTGGGTGTTATCTACCCCATATCCGATAGCAAGTGGGTGTAACCCGTACAAGTTGTACCAAAGAAATCGGGTGTGACGGTGGTGGAGAATGATAAGAATGAACTTGTCCCAACTCGTGTGCAAACCTGTTGGAGGGTTTGTATTGATTATAGAAAATTGAATGCCACCACTAGAAAAGATCACTTTCCTTTACCTTTTATTGATCAAATGCTTGAACGTTTAGCGGGACACTCATACTATTGCTTTCTTGATGGCTATTCGAGGTTATAATCGATTGTGATAGCACCGGAGGACCAAGAGAAAACCACTTTCACTTGTCCTTTCGGTACTTTTGCTTATAGAAGGATGCCTTTTGGCCTATGCAATGCTCCTGGCTACTTTTCAAAGGTGTATGGTGAGTATCTTTTCAGAATATGTTGAAAACATAATCGAAGTGTTCATGGATGACTTTAGTGTCTTTGGTGATTCTTTTGACCTTTGCTTGAACAATTTGTCTCTAATCCTTGAACGATGTGTTGAAACAAATCTTGTGCTAAATTGGGAGAAGTGCCATTTCATGGTAACTCATGGCATAGTTTTAGGCCATATTATATCTTCTAAAGGTTTGGAAGTCGATAAATCTAAGATAGACCTTATTAGTGCTCTAACCCCTCCCACTACGGTGAGGGAGATACGTTCTTTTCTTGGTCATGCGGGTTTCTATCGTAGGTTCATCAAGGATTTTTCCAAAATAGCGTCACCACTTTGTAACTTATTGCAAAAGATGTGGTTTTAACTTTGATGAAAAATGTATGGCGGCATTCAATCGTTTGAAAGAGCTTTTGATTTCTACCCTATCATTAAACCACCGGATTGGAGTAAGCCGTTTGAACTCATGTGTGATGCTAGTGATTATGCGGTTGGTGCGGTGCTTGGGCAACGTGTGGGGAGGCTTCCTCATGCTATCTATTATGCTTAGAACGTTAAATGAGGCTCAACAAAACTACACAACCACTGAAAAGGAGTTATTAGCCATTGTTTTTGCTTTAGAAAAGTTTCGCTCTTATCTAATTGGTACAAAAGTTGTTGTTTTTTCTGATCATGCAGCGCTTAAGTACTTGCTTACAAAGAAAGAGGCGAAACCGAGGCTCATACGATGGATATTACTCTTGCAAGAGTTTGATATTTAAATCAAAGACAAGAAAGGGATTGAGAACACCGTTGCGGATCATTTGAGCCGACTTGCTGTGGACAAGGAGACTATCCCGTTGCGTGAAAGTTTCCGGATGAGCAACTTTTCTCGATTGCCTTTGGAGAACCATGGTATCCGATATTGTCAATTACTTAGTTTCTAAACAAATCCTACGAACTTGTCTCGTCTTTGAGAGGACAAACTTAAGAGGTTAGGGAACCAATACATATGGGATGATCCATACTTATGGAAACATGGTAGTGACCAAGTAATACGAAGGTGCGTGCCCGAATCGAATTTAACTCTATCTTGTCTTTTTGTCACTCTTATGCTTGCGGAGGACATTTTGGGAGTAAGAGAAACCGCGCACAAGGTACTTGAAAGTGGTTTTTATTGGCCAACTTTGTTTAAGGATGCACATATATTTTGTACAACTTGTGATAGGTGTCAAAGAACCAGCAATCTAGGTGTCCCAAATCAAATGCCACAAACTTTTATTCAATTTATTGAAGTTTTTGATGTATGGGGTATTGATTTTATGGGGCCTTTTTGTCAACTCCCATGGGAATTTTATATCTTACTTGCGGTTGATTATGTCTCGAAATGGGTGGAAGCTAAAGCCACCCCAACTAATGATTCTAAAGTTGTTTCAGATTTCGTACAAGCTAATATTTTTGCAAGGTTTGGAATTCCAAGGGCGATAATTAGCGATGGGGTTCTCACTTCAAAAATGAGTTCTTGCAAAGCTTGTTAAGGAAGTATAATGTGTCGCATAAGATTGCAACACCTTATCATCCCCAAACCAATGGACAAGCCGAGGTGTCTAACCTAGGAGGTGAAATCAATTCTAGAAAAGGCGGTGAACCCAACAAGGAAGGATTGGAGCATGCGACTCAATGATGCTTTGTGGGCGTATAGAACCGCATATAAAACACCTATTGGAATGTCTCCTTTTAGGCTTGTGTATGGTAAACCTTGTCACTTACCCGTGGAAATTGAGCATAAGGCGTTTTGGGCTATTAAACAATGCAACATGGAGATGGATGGGGCTGGAAAGCAAAGGAAGTTACAACTCCAAGAGCTAGAGGAGCTCCGCAATGATGCATTTGAAAGTTCACGGATTTACAAAGAAAAGACGAAAGCATTCCATGATAACATGATTTCTAGAAACAATTTTGCATAGAGGCGTAAGTGCTTTTGTTTAATTCTCGCTTGCATTTATTTCGGGTAAATTAAGGTCACGATGGATCGGACCTTTTATTGTTATTAATGTGTTTTCTCATGGTGCGGTGGAAATTCGTAGCATAGCTACGGGGAAAGAACTTAAAGTGAATGGGCACCTGTTGAAACCATATTATGAGAACTTCACTTCCGAAGTGGTGGAAGGAGTTAACTTTGTGGATGTGCTCCCTCCTGGAGGAGTCATAGAAAGCAAGGAGATAGTCGGTGACGACTTTTAAACCAAGCGCTAATTGGGAGGCAACCCAACGGATGAGTATTTCTTGTCTTGTATTTATTTCTTTTCTTGTTTTTAGTTTTTCTTGTTTTGTTTTCTTTGTTTTTGCTGATTTCTTATTAGGATTTCCCACCTTGACTTACTTTGGATGATTCAATTTACATTGAGGACAATGTAAAGTTTAAGTGTGGGGGGAGCATTTATATGTTTTTAGTTTGTTTTATATAAAAAAAAAAAAAAATAGAAAAATAGAAAAAAATGAAAAATTTGTGCTTTTTGAACTCCGAAATCTAGAAACTTGTGCCTTTAGGATGACACCATTAGTGGATGGAACCATTTTGAATGCGGGGAGTTGAGGAACCAATTAACTAAAAGGGAAAAATATAGCTCGAAATCACAAATTAACATGATAGTTGTTACCATATCTCGGAATATCACCATATCACATTCTATTTTTATTTTTCCATATTTATCTATTGTTCTCTAAGTGCTTTGGTGGGTCACTAAAAATCGACGTGTTATTACTGCTAGGATGAAATAGAGTGGTTGAGTTACTAAATGAAAAAAAAAAAAAAAAAAAAAAAAAAAAAAAAAAAAAAAAAAAAAAAAAATGAATAATATATGAAAAAAAAAAAAAGGACCGATCATTTAGACCAAAACGGAATAAAAAGACACTTGGGAATAGCAGTATGTGTGAAACGTAGTCCCTGTCTCCGTCGCCTAAACAAGCGTGGAATGCAGGATCCAAGGCAACTATCATGTACTTGCGACAAGAAGCATGCGCTTGGATCCAAAAGATCTAATCATGCCGTCTAAAAAAATTGGATCCAGTTTGATCCAATCCTATAAAAAAAAAAAAATTATTATTGTGTTGAATAAAGTCACTTTTGGTTCCCTTGTATATGCCAATTGATTTGATGTAGCATTCAGCACTAAGTAGCTCAATCCAATAGGATTAGGTTCATCTTAAACATGACCTTGACATGATATGGAAACATCGAACACTTGTGAATATCCGCCAACATCTACATCTTTATCCATCTTCTTTAATCTTTTCATTGTGATTGTGGTTGTTAGTTTTAGGTATTGTGGCTTGTTCAATTATCTAATTAGAGTTTATTTACTAATATTTGAATTGAATTTGCAAGGTATCTCCTCCTGTAGTCAATTTGGATTCATTCGTTGATTTGTCACAAATAGATGGAGTTTGAAATATAGGTTTTGTAGGTATATCTCTAGTAAACCTTCACGAGACTATAACTCGTCCACTAGGGACATTTAGTGGTTTAAAGGCTTGTTATTTACGCTAAAAGTGACCGTAGCCTCGACGACACGGAGTTGTTGTATTTTATTATTTTGTTTGATTTGCTCGGAGACAAGCAAAGTCTAAGTGTGGGGGAATCGATAGGTGTAGAAATACACCGTATTTACTATATAGAGTTTATGCTTTCTTTGCTATTTTTCGTGTGAATTATGTATCTTATGTTTGCTTTTGAGTTATCGGGTGCAATGGAGTCGCACGGAGGAAAGAAGAAGAAATTGTCAATTTGAGCAAAAAGGGCGAAATTGTCATCTCACGGGCGAGCTATATGTGGAGCGGTGAAACGCGAGGAGCGGAAGAGGGTAGAGAATTTGTCGGTTTGACCAGGAACCGATGGGCCAAAGCAATGGAGATGGCCCTTATATAATGAGGGGTGCCTAAAGTCAATGTAGTTACCCCTTAGCTATCTTACCGGGTGGTTTTATCCCTTTTCATTCTCTTACACAATTTAATGAGAAATCATTTCTCATGATTTGACACGAAATCGAGAGAAAATGGAGGCACACACAGAAATCGGATCGAGAGAGAGAGAGAGCTTCGAGAGAGATTAGTTTTTTCTTTCATCCCCCGAACCAGATTCTTTGTTAATGGCAAGAATGGGAAGTTCGAATGGAGATTGATGGCGAGTCGATGTGGGATTGATATTGGGAGAAAGGGCTCGGGGATCGAAGTTGTTATCTCTTTGAGAGAAAGGGTTCACTGAAGAGCTCGATTTCAAGAAATTGAAGAAGGGTTTTTGAGTTTGAGTTCGAGTGAAGAGAAGTTGTTGTTCTTGTGCCTTAATGGAGGAGTACCAGTCCCGGGGTTATGAGCCCGTGATGAAGAACAAGCGGTCGAAAGATTCACCGGGAGACTTATTATTGATGGTTAGGGGTGAAACTAAGGTTTCTTTGTGGGCTTTATGAGAACCGGAGGAAGAAGAGAGTTACGTGGTTTGTTGAGATTTGGGTCTTGGTGGTTACGTGGATAGAGAACCTTAGATGATGTGTTGATGTGGTTTCGGTGATGAATTGGGAGGAGCTCTTTACATTTGATTTACGAAATACAAAGGTTGGGTCAGTTGACACGATTTAGTGAGCTTGTGGTGAAGAATTTGATGATGTCTATATCCCGAGAGATGAATTTATTGTTCGGATAGCTCTGGTGTTCTTTGGCTTGAGCTAATGGTGTTGCACTTGGTGGCTTGTTTTTGATCTTTGTGGTGTTGTTGGAGCCGGAGCCGTAAAGCTAGTCATGTTGCAGGGTGGGTGGTGTCGATGGCCTTTGAATGGGAAGAGCTGCAACTAATTACTGAGGCCTTGAGAAGGAAGGAGTTGATGGTCGGAGTATGGATGGGAAATGGCTCATGGGTAAACAAATGTGGGTTCATGAGGCTGGTTGCTTGAATGAGTTGCATTGGAGGTTCGTTGGATTAAGATACAGTTTGTGGCTTGTGGTGTTGACTTGTTTGTGAACCACAATTGCAGGACTATGTATCTTTGAGTTAATGAGGCGAGGCTATATCTTTGTGGTGACACTAATTGCAGGGCTGTAGAAGTTGCAGCTGGAACTAACAGGGTGGCGAGAAAAGCCGTGATTCTCTTGTTGCCGGGAGGTGATGGTTCATACTATGAGCTAAGGTTGCGAGGTGGAAGTGATTACAAGGCCCGAGATGTACCGTGAGTTGTGAATTTGTGCGAGAAGCATGGAGTTACAGTCATGTCATCTTGTCTAGCTAAGTTGTACTGGTGATGAACTTTGACTATATCCGCACCCCGAACCGAGCCTCGACTTTCTCGGTGACGACCCGATCCAACCTGCGATCAGCTTGACCGTGACCGACTCAACTCATTGACCGGTGGCCGGGCGGACTTTGCCGTCACCTGAGCCGATTTCCGGCGACTTCCTGGCGATTCCGGCCACAATACCAGATTCGCGACGATTTTTGGGGCGTATTTTCTACACGGGTTTCTCATCCTTGTGGGCTTGGTGGACTCTCACCTAATGGACTTTGAAGACTAAACCTAATTTTGGAAGGAGAGAAAGGCTATAAAAGGGAGGTTTTCTACAACACATAGGATATCGTATCTTTTTGCTTGGGAATTCTTTTGGGTAGAGCCACTTTTGTTTACACTTCTAGGGTTTGGTTTTGTTCTTCTTCTTCCTTGTTTATTATTGAATATTGATGATGATGAACTCCATAGCTATGAGTAGCTAAACACCTTATTGGTTATGGGATAAAAGTTGATTTCTCAACATGCTTTTGATTCAATGAATTAGTTTTGTCTCAGTAATTATTGTTTGTGATTCACAATTAATAGTGTTATAAGATTTGAAAACTTGTTAGGTTGAGTCCGAATCAATCCGATTTGTGTTCATCTCTAGAGCTATATTAGGGTTTTCAATACGAAAAGTTGTTTATCCCGATTCTAAGTGGCATAATTGTGGTTAGTGCTTGTAGTGATACATCCTATTAGTCACAAGTGAATCATAACTTTTGTTAAAACGTCTAGTGCTTTTACACATTCGTTTGCATTGATGAGTCTTATTCCATAAATCTTAATGCTCTTAGGGAGTTAAACTTAATTGTGCTTTTACACTTTAGGTTGCTTTCTACGAAGAATTCACATATGCATCTTTTAATGTGGTTGTGATGAAAACAGGAATTAACGGGTTATACTTGCGATCAAGATATCCTAGGACTCTTAATAAATACGAGATTAAAATACCAATTCTAATCATTGATGAAAATACATGTTTGTGAATGATACTATCCCTTGACCAATATCTTCTCCTTATTGATTTCTCAAACTATTTACTTTGCTTTCAACTATTTTTAGTTCTTAAACAACAAACATACCTTGGGTTACTTTAGAAACTAAATTTACATAACAACAAACGCCTCTCTGTGGATACGAACTCTTCCTTACCTTGTGCTTCATTTAAATTTAGTGCGTAAGAAAGTGAAATTATTTTTGACGGATTGACACACGGTCAGCTGTCAAAATTGATTGCATAAATGGATGCAATTAATGAGGATGAATGGCTTAGAACCTAACTTGCAGAGATCTCATTTTTGGAAGAAGCCATCTCAAGCGGTCTTGATTAATTGTGAATCGGGTATGATCTATAACGTCTCTAACAAAGACTTATAATGAAAGGTCAAGACATAGAAGTCTTGTACATGGAACGGTAAGTCAATTATTCAAGAAAGGAGTAATTGCAGTTAACCATTGAAACGGAGAAGAACTTGGAAGACCTATCTATGAAAAGTCTCCCAAAGGAAATGTTTTCAATAAAGTATAAAGAAATGGGACTAAGGTCTGTGAAGGAAGGTTGATCTCCCATAGCAGAAACCCAACCTATGTTTTGAAAAAGATAAACAAGGTTCAATGTGGTACCAACAAGTTATGGAAGAGATTATGGAGCACTAATATAAAACTTCCCATTTCTAATTAGTGCTGGTTTCGCAAGAAAACAGATGGATATAAATCCTTAATGAGTCCTGATTAGTAAAGGTGTATCGCAGAAACACCTTCGAGACTTACCTATATGAGTATGGAAATCGGCTGTTTCCTAAGAGAAGAAGACCGTTCTCTAAAGAAGACTCATGAATCAAGGATATAAGCACATGGCCATTAACGTGCAGCTCTACAGAACACATGATTTATGAAATCAATATGTGTGGAGACTCCTTTATCATAAGGGATACTTGGTTCAAGACTCCGGTTTCACCATGAATCTCGATAAGGCTTTGAGTTTCTTACACTAAGTGAAGGTTCAAATCCAAAAGATACCTATCATTTATGTGTTGATTTCAATGATGATGCTTAGTCTCAATTGTGCTTGAACTACGTTGGCTTGATCCCGCTGGCGTACGTAGGCGGTCACTTGTGTGATGCGGCCACTTCGATTTAAAATTTTGTTTTATTTTTTATTTTCATGTTTTTGGTTATTGAAAATAGGGGAGATTGTTGGATATTTTCAATATCTTAGAAAAATAAAATGGTTTTCTGTTTTGGTTTGCTTGTATGACGGAAGTGTTATGTGTTGGATAAACACAATGGATGTTAGTTGGAGATGAAGAGACACCTTTAATAGGTGTGATGGTTCATAAAAGACAACAATTCCCAATAGACACCTTATGTGTCTTTTGGAAGTGAAGAGGCATCTCCAATAGGCATGAATATCCCTATAAATAGTGAAGGCATTCTCCCATTCTCAACAATCAATTCAACCTGTTTTCTCTCTTTCTAAAGCATCATCATAATTCTTTCTAGTGTTTTCTTGATTGGGTCAAGGGGTGCAAACCTTGAATCCAATTTCTCTATTAATAGGGCTTTCATTGTATCCCCAAGGCATTATTTCGCATACTTTGCAATCGCCAATTGATATTGGTAGGGTAGAAATAATCGTCTAAAAAGAAATCTTATGAGCCTTGAAAGCTTTTGAGTACAACAATTTCTTTTAGTGTTATCATCCTATGTTTTTACCCAAATTTTCCAACACATTCTGACCCAGGTGAATTCTTCTCTAGTTTACTACTTGCAATTTCTCAATCTAATTGCCCAATTTGTAGATTTCCTATTCTGTTGCAGAACTCAGTGGGAAATTTAAGCTTGCAAGGAAAACCTCATTCATATAACTTTTCCTCATGCTACTGGAATTATTCAGTTCTTACAACTTCCATTTGTTTCTTTTGTATGCTTTGTGAAACATTCATAACAAATTTACTCCTCCAGTGCCTAGATTCTGAATGTTCTTTTCATATGTCGAGTTTAAATTTTTAAATTTTGGGTATCTCATACTGTTCAACTACAAAAGAAATGCTTTTCATAATTTCTAGTGCAAGTCTATTAGTTTCTCGTATCTAAGACAAGTACATCACAAGATTAGGGATACCGATGTTTATTGTGATTATAGTACGGTCGGATTGAGTAGTTCTTGTGACTCGAATTCTCACAGACTTTACTACAACTACATGTTGGGTTTTGAGAGCTCACCTCAATGATGCTTTCATTAGTGCCTAAGAAGAATTTACTCAAACTATCGATTGTGCTACAAAATCATCCGATTTGCACACGACAATATATATGAACATGGTCTTGAGACGAACAAGATACTGATGTCAGTAATAGCTTGATAACAAAAAGTATTTGCTATGCATTTGTAATTCAAATTCTGGCATTGCAGGGTAAGACCCAACATTTACAGAGAACTAAATTGCGGCATCAAAATTTAATATAAGATGCTCATGATGAAATTCAAGAAATCGCTTGAGTATCCTAAAACCAGTGCGGAGGAAGTAATCAAATTACTCAAAATTAGTACATTCGGTGTTTCATAGTAGAAAAGAATATTACATATAAAACCCAAGGTACAAAATTATGTCAGAGGAAAGAATCAAAACCATGAACGGCGAATCAAATCATAAGTTTCAAAGTTGAAGAAATTGTTGATAAGACATTACATAGTAACATAAATTAAACGGTTAAGTTTTCGGTCCACAACTAATAAATTTTTAATCTTGCAACTCTGGATTCATCAACTCTTCTGACATTTCTTTTTGGATGAATTGGGCAAGTTAACAAGTGCAAAACTTGCTTTTTGAAGAAAGATTCAAACCCGAATTTCATAAACATAAGTTCAAAATAACTAGATTTAATCTCAGGATATTTTCTTAATGAATACGTGAAGGAAGTCAATTTTGCATATTTTCTTGATCATATTTTTCTGTGGATAACCATTACGTCTTCACAAAACATGGAGTACACCCCAACTTCCAACTATAATCAACCACATACAAAACTGTACTGCAATGTTCATGTTGAATAAAAGTTTGTTCAATAATTTTTTATCAAACAATGCAAATTAAATTTTATTTATCAATCAAATTGCCGTAATTAGTTCAACAAAAGTTAAGTTCTCAAACATGCTTGAAACCATGATGCTGTACATTGAAATGGTAGTTTTTGCTCAAACCTACAAGTATCATGTCGAGTGCAAATTTGTTCACTCCTCTAACGAGTGTATATTTCACATATTCTTGATTGGTTGATTATTTAACGGATGGTCCCATGAACCTTCATGTTTAGAATCACGACCCTCGTTACATAACTCCTTAAATTAAATCAAGGGTAGAAATTAAAATGTGAAATATACACTCGTTAAGGAGTGTGCGCGAATTCGCACTCGTATCATGTCAAACCTCACATTGTAACATTGAACAACCATGATGTGACGCTGACGAAGCTTGATTTCATACTTTTAATTTGATAATTGATGCCAAATACTAGTTTTTGGTTGCTGGTGCATATAGGTTGTGCGATAGATTTCATGATAAATAGACTTTTTTTGTATATGGGCTTTTTACAAAAATAGGCCTATTTTTTGGCACTTTTCAATTCTAGGCAATTTTTTTTATTTATTGCTAGACTAGGCAAGTTTTGACCAAAAGTGATGGATGGAAAGTTAGCACCGTTAGGTGTAACTAAAAAGACCTAAAAGTCCTTTGAATCGGTTATTTTGGCCCAACAACCCATGTTGACTCTGTATATGTCACCACATATTGCTTATGTGGCACTACTTATGTGGAGCTGCTTGCGTGGAACTTCTTACGTGGCTCTGCTCGCTGCATCTGCATCTCTCTCTTTTGTAGCTTCATCTCAACTGATAAACAATCCACAACCCCAAATCAGTTTCACACAATACCACCAGTGCCATATTCCTTCTCAGTCAATACCTCATGTCGTACATCCCTGTAGATTACCACCACTTGCAGCTCACTTCTCAGCTCATTCATTGTAGACTTTAACACCATATTTACCTACTTCTTAGTTCCTGCAAACTTCCCAGTATCACACTTGCAGGAAATATTCATTGTGATCCGTCTGACCTTGTCTTCTCAAGCCAAAACCACCACTCCAATACACATTCATTTCATTGCTTAATTAATCCATTCTCGCACCTTGTAAACAATAGCACCAAAGACTTTCTTCCCTAGCTCAAGACCTCAAGATACAACTCAACTGAGTTCCATGCAAGTTTCTTCCATCACCATTCCTTTGTAATGCTCAATTTACCAAAATAATCAATCCACCCGAACCGCCATACAACTCTTCTCGACTACCTATTCCTTGTAACAAGTATCCTTGATTCTGCACAATAGTGCACCTAACATACATCTATACCAACTCAAGGCCATTGCAATTGTCATATTCTCACTCAAAGACACTCAATCCCCGCTTTCGCCTTCCTTGGTCATATATGTCACCTGCAACACCACCATTTCTGAAAAACCCGCAGCTCCCTCTCTTCCTACTCCATGCGTGATTGCAAAAAATCACCACACTGCAAATTCAAACACCGACCCATTCTCAATTCATCTCACTCACAATCTAGCTAGCGATCTCAGTTCAACCTTACGGGAGCATAATTCTTCTTCCATTTCTCACTTCTTTGAATTCCTTTCATCTCATATCCCGAGAACCCCATTTAATCATCACCTTCTCATCAAATCCAGTCTCCACAAGCATCTCCTTAAGCTTCAACCCGATGAACCACCACAAAGCAGAGACTATTTCCTCCATTTTCTCGGCCTCGTGGATCCCTCATTCTCTTGTCTGAAAATTAGTCAAATAAACACACAAATTCGTGCCATCTTGCTGCCAATTTCAGATTTGAATCCATACCCAGTCTTCTAATTCATCCGTTGAGCCTTAAACTCATAACAGATTCCATTTCTTTACTGCTTGTACATATCACAAACCAAGATATTCAACTCAAACACAGAAAAACCCTAACCTGTTGATGAATCAGTAATTGATGGCGAACCCAAACTTCAATTTCATTAATCTTTAATCAATCACCAAATTACAAGATCATCCGTTTTGATTCTTCATCTCATCACATAAATCCTAATTTCTCGGTCTTCTCAATCAAACCCTAATTGATTCACACTACCACACAATTACCACCTGGACCCATCTACTTATTATCGAATTCGAACTCGGTTCCATCCGATTCATTCACACCGTCAACTTCAAGCAAAACCCATTCATAATCGTTTCCACATCACGATTTCTTCGCCGGATTCAATCGAAACAATGCAGACCCTAGCAAAACCCATTCGATAATAACTATGATTACGATGCCGCAATGCGGTGAAGTAGCTCAATCAATGAATGAATGAATGTGTGGTTCTGAGAACACCACGAAACACTTGAAGAATGAGATATGGAAGAAGAACAGAGATATGGAAGAGAGTCTCTTCAAGAGACGAATATAAGATGGACGCTGAGAAATATTAGAAATCATGGCCGTTAATAATCACCGAGATTTCTGCATCTTAGATGGACGCTGGAGAAGTCTACACATGTGGCAATAATGACTATGAACGTCCATCTTAGTCATTCTTCGAGATTTCCAGATCTTAGATTAGGATTTCAGATTGACACATGTGGGCAAGGGCATTTCAGTAATATTACCACATCTATGAGATATCCCCCATGATATTTTGGCGAGATATTGGCAAGTCAACGCGATAAATTGACCGAGATAGTTAAAGTGGATGGAATCCGTTTAACTTGCCTAGTCTAGCAAGAAATAAAAAAAATTGCCTAGAAAATGAAAATGAGGGTATGGAGGAGGCTCATTTCTTAAATATAATCCTTTTTATATCTTGTCTGGTTTTGAAATAATCTTCATTCCGATATAAGTGGAATCTTAAAGAGTCTACAATTTTGAACATTCTCAACCTCATTGCCCAGATTGAAAGCTTCATTAAAAAAAAGGGGCCAAAACCAAAAACGCAACCAATCCTCAGATGAGACCGGTGGGAAATATGGCTCATCCTTAGCTTCATGTGACTGGAAAAAGGAAACCTTGAATAATTTCTTGTTCGGTCTATTAGTACCTGTATTACAGACGGTAGATCACAAGATTAGGATTACTACTGACCAGAGAGGGATTTCGTTTTCCCTCAAGATTTTTAGCTCTCTTTAACAATAATCTTTTAAGATGTTTGAAATATTAAAGTTGTACTTAGTCGTCATTCTTTTTTCCAGGGACAAACAGCCTAGGTTAGTTATAAGAAAAACCGAGTAGTGTTAGGATATACGGAGGATTTTCCAGGATTTAAAATCCTCGATGAGAAGTCTTTTTTTTTACTCCCTCCGTCCCACTATTAGATGACCTACTTGGTCTAAGATCTTGTCCCATCATTAGTTGACCTATTTCACTAATCAAGGGATATCTCTAAAACTACCCTTTTGATGGATTATCGGTATCATAAGAAATATGTATAATTTGATATTCATGTTTATACTTGTTACGTAGGTGTTTTAAAATGATTTTCAACAGTACAAAATTTACGAAAATCTATGGTATAGTTTGAGAGATAAATGATTTCTAAATTTTACAAATTATTATCCATAAGGGTATAGTTGTAAAAAATACTTAAAACACTCATTTCATTCATTGCCTTAAGAATTGTGCAAACTTCAACTAGGTCATCTAATAGTGGGACGGAGGGAGTACATCTCTTCGGACAAAGTGAATTTTCCTCATGGGTGGAAAGGCATCATCAACAGCAGCAGCAGAGAAAAGTGAACATTCTAGTTCATACCCGAAATTCGTAAACCAAACCATGATACTCCTAGAAATTTCATACCCTAATTAATTGGTACAGCCTTCTATCAGAAACATTCTCACCAAGGTTGGTTAATCATTCTCTGCACAGCCTTCTATTAGAAAGTTCAGTTATCTACATTATTAGAGTTTTGTAAAGTTGATCACCACCATGGACGTATAGTATCCTCGACTGTGTTCTGTCCTCACCTCCTCGGTCGACCATTACCACTAATCCTGATAATATTAATAATGATTCATATTTTTATATTATACCCGCGTGGAGTATGGTTTCCATGACAGAATGGAAAATACACAAGTTGGATCCACATATTGCAAACTTCATATCACGGCGCGGGCCTCCAAAGGTCCTTTGTTTTAAAGGTAGGTTATATGTAATGTTCATGGATTTAATGTACCATGATGATCACCAAGATAACCACCTAGAGATCGAAAAAATTACCAAGGATACCCGATTTGACCATTTCTATTAAGTTATTCCATGTGAAAAAGAGTTCTTGTTTCCATCTGTAGGAGGAAAATCAAAATTTCGTGACTCACATTATGTGGAATCTCATGATGAACTTTTCAGGGTAGGCTTAATTTACAATGGACACGGTGAATTTCTCACTACTGGAATGGGAGAAGTTGAATAGTTTCGGAGATCGATCATGTTTTATTTGTTGGCAGTAGCACCACAGGTTGTTGCTGAATTGGGCATCACAAGTGGTTGCTTGTATTAAGTCTGTGCAAATTCCAAAGTGAAAGTACTGGTAATACAATTGCTTTACCGTGTCTAAAGCCAATGGAACAATTTGCATGCGATTTCGGGGTTATAATGCATGTTAATGTGCAGGAAAGAGTACTATATATCTAGGCAGAGATGAAGAAAAAAGCTTCTTAACGTCACTAGAAATTGAGACGAGTGATACTACTGGTGCCAATGATGAGAATCAAGGTGGAAATAGTAATGCGGGAGAAGTGGAAATTCCATGTTACTGGTATAATCTCAATGAAGACATTGTGAGGTTGATAGCAAATCATCTTCATGGATCAGATTATAAGCATTCTCGTTCAGTGTGTAAAGAAAATAGAGTGATAATGCCTAAAGTACCCGCAACATCATACTTATCTCCATGGTTGGTGTTCTCTAGAGAACACAATTACACTATCTATCATCAATACTTCTTTATATAAAGGGGAATGATTATGCTGATGTGTCGTGACCAAAATCAATTTCGAGTTTTCTGGAGATATAGAATGCCATGTGGCAGCATTGTCAGCAAGCAACTGTACATAAGGAAACGATACGTCTTTTGGTCATCGAGTCATTATCATCCTAACGGAATGCACGTCTTTTGGTCATCGACTCATTATCATCCTAACGGAATGCATGAAAAGATTCAGCCAAATGACTGTTTGCAGAATATACGAGAAGATAGGTTTTCCCTCACCATATACTAGTACGACCGTTGCCACGGTGGGAGGGCCGACCGAAGAAGAATCTGAAGATGGGGTTTGTCGGCGACTACTTTCATCCCATTTAAGAAAAGGTGATACTTTCACTTCGGTTCGGAAAAAGTGATACTTTCGTCTCGTTTCGGAAAAAGTGATACTTTCTCCCCTTTTCGGAAAAAATGATACTTTCGCCCCGTTTCAGAAAAAGTGATACTTTTTCAGTCCCACTTTTCAGTCCAACTTTTGACACAAAGCTCTCAAACATCATTATATTAACATCAAAGTAAATTTTGCCTGAGATCCGTACCTGCTAAACATTAAGCATCTTTATCAATTCAGAACAAGCTCGTTTGATTGGGATTAATTAACTGCTTGTTCTTCCTTCTACTTATATGTTCGCCACTTCTGCTTTAGCAATAGCCTCGATGACTTGTCCTTAATGCCCCTTTCCCGATTTTTTTATATCTCTTCAGGTGTACAATTAACTTCTCCTTGAGCCTGCACACATTACTAAGACACTCAGATATCACAAAAGACCTTCATGCAACTATAAAAATCTACGAGCCATTTCCTGTAGATGATCATGACTACACAAATTTAGAACCTCTAGACCATATTCTAGAGAGATCACCTTGCCTGAGACCCCTCGAACTCCTAAAATTAGCACCCGGTAACCCATTGACCAAAACGGAGAAGTGTGCATGTGAAATGCAAGATCGAATCCAGTTCCTCCAAGTGAATCCAAATCCCATCCTCTCCATTACCTTAAGTATAAATTTCCAATTCACCTTATCGTACGCTTTTCCACATCCAGCTTCAACACCCATCCAGCTTCTTTCTGTTTCACCCTGCTGTCCATACACTCATTAGCGAGTAAGATGACCCCTTGTCTCCTTTTTTATTTACCATGGTTATGGAAGGATTCTGTCGGATGATCGATAAAACTGAAGAAAATGAAATTTTATCTGGTTTTAAGGTAACTCTTGATGGACCCGCCTTATTGCACTTGCTTGTTGCTGATGACACTTTACTCTTTAGCGCAAACAAGAACCAGAGTTTACATACCATTAGGGCAATTTTAACCTGTTTCGAGTTAGTGTCGGGATTAAGTATAAATCTAACGAAAAGCACAATAATTAGTATTGGAATTACGACACAAGATGAGGTTGTGGAAGATCTTATCGGCTGTACACTTGAAGACTTACCTTTCAAGTATTTGGGAATGACAACGAGGGCTCGATATAGGTGCAAGAAGATTTGGGACTCGGTTCTTATTAAGAGTGTAGATAAAATATAGCAGTGGAAAGAAGGTACCTCTCATATGGGGGGAGATTGGTTCTTATTAAGAGTGTTTTGTGTTCACTCGCTGTCTACTTGATGTCTGCTTTCA
Source organism: Papaver armeniacum (assembly GCA_023531295.1). NCBI lineage: Eukaryota > Viridiplantae > Streptophyta > Magnoliopsida > Ranunculales > Papaveraceae > Papaver > Papaver armeniacum. Next base: position 972,456 of record JAJJWW010016481.1, on the reverse strand, counting down.
CAATACCACCTCCTGTAGCAAAGAAGATCGAAAGAGCAATGAGAACTTTCCTTTGGGGAACAAACGATGGCAGGAATAGAATGACACTGGTGGCGTGGCACAAAGTTTGTCATAGTCAACAAGAGGGAGGGTTGGGCATAAAAGTTATATCTGCGATGAATGATGCTCCATTGTGCAAGTGGCTATGGAGATTCTCAACTGAGCCGGAGGCGCTGTGGAGAAGAATTATGGAGGATAAGTATGGGTGTGACAGTAATGGTTGGGATGCTAAGCAAACTAAGCTACCGTATGGCATGGGGTTGTGGAGAGGGATCTATAATAGAAGTGATAAATTCAAACTTGGAATTCAGCATAAGGATGGAAACGGGAGAAAAATTCTGGGTGGATAGATGTCTAGCCAATGAGGTGCTCAAGGACAAGTTCCCAAATTTATACGAAGTCACTAGAAAGCAAGGGTGCTGGGTAAGCGAATTGGCTACAAGCAACACAAAAGGGTGGACCAATTGGAACTTGGATCTTAAAAGGAGACTCACATATATGGAGATTAATGAGGCGACAACTCTATCTCATCTATTAGAAGGAGTTACCTTAAGTGATGATGAAGATACTAGAAGGCTGGAGATGGGAGGCTAACGGGTTTTTCAGTTAAATCTTGCTACCAAGGGATGGCAAAGAGCTCAGGTATCTTTTTTCCTTCTGCTAAAATATGGAAATCCTTAGTACCAACAAAGGTTTCCTTCTTTGTTTGGTTAATTCATCATAAATCTATATTAACTCAAGATAATCTCACTAAGAAGGGATGGCGCTTAGCAAATAGATGTATCTTACGCAAGTCTAATGAAGAAACCATCGATCACCTCTTCATTCATTGCCCTAAGATATATGATGTTTGGATGTTCTTCATGAATGAATTTTAACGGGATTGGGGTTATAAGTGAAACTGCTACAAACTTTTTGTCGAGCAATGGGCTCACGGCCTCACCGACATCGGTAGGAGGCTTTGGGAGTTGCTACCCTTTGCTTTCGTTTGGGGAGTGTGGAAACAAAGAAATAAGTGCATTTTTCAAGACTCCGAGTACTCGCAAGAAAAATTAATTATGAAGATTAAGGCTTTCTTATTGTATTGGACTTCTACAACCGTATCTTTTAGAGGCATTAATTTTCAGATTCTTCATTATAATTGGGGTCTTGTAGTTAATAGGCAGTAGCTAGTATTTGTTAGTTCAGGATATCCTTTATTTGGGGCGGTCTTGTTGGCTTAGGCTGTTGACCAACTTGGCCTTGAACCTATTGAACTTTCTTTGTGTTATGGAGCAGCAATGCCAGACCATCTTTTCTTTCTTCTCCTCTTCTACACTTCCCCTTCACTTTCTGTAACATTTCTTGTTTCTTAATGAAATTCTTTGTTGTATTGATCAAAAAAAAATATTCTAGAGAGATATAACTAGCAATAACCACATTAATTAAGCGAATAACTAACTGTTAGCACATCACATAATTGGTGTTTTAAGACAGCAATTTAGAAATGAATTAAGACCAGAATAAACTTATAGTACTCCTCCCCTGGAAAATCAAATAACTACAGCCTTCAATGACAAAGAAGAATCACCTAAATTTGTACTCTTAACATACCTATGATCTTCGTCTTGTCTGCTGTCCCCGAAAATGAGATTTTACCTAAAAACAACATACCTTGATGGAAACCACAGGAAAAGAGATATTAAACGCTAAGCTAATCCGCTCATACCGATCTATTGTCCAAATAAAACTAATTGTTTCTTCTCTTCTTCTTGTGATTCTTCATCTGTATTTGTAGGTTTCTTCTTCTTCTTCCATATCTTCTTCTTGATTCTTGATATTCCTTTCCTTCCTCAATCTACAGATAGTCGTCTAAGCTTTTTCACTTCACTATGTATTTTGGTGATTTTATAATTAAGTTTCATTTTTGAGCCGCAAATGGCAGATCTCCGTCTTGTCTACTGTCCCCGAAAATGATTTTACCTAAAAACAACAGACCTTCATGGAAACCACAGGAAAAGAGCTATTAGACGCTAAGCTAATCCGCTCATACTCATCTATTGTCCAAATAAAACCAATTGTTTCTTCTTCTTCTTGTGATTCTGCATTTGTATTTGTACTATTCTTCTTCTTCTTCCATATCTTCTTCTTGATTCTTGATCTTCCTTTCCTTCCTCAATCTACAGCTCGTCGTCTATGCTTTTTCACTATTTTGGTGATTTTCTAATTAAGTTTCATTTTTGAGCCGCAAACGGCAGATCTCCATAGAAGGGTATATCATTTTTGGAATGTTGATAATTTTAAGGGAGTAGGGTTTTAAGGATAATTACACCCCAATTTTTCTTGTTATATTCACCAATGACTACCAGATAAGGGCAACTCCTATGTTAAATCAATAGTTGTTTCCTTGCTTCCACCATTTGGTTCCATAAAGTGATCTAGCTAGCAAAGGTTGTGAAAGCGGACAGTGTGCAGAAGATGGATACAGTTGAAATCCAAGAAATTACAATAACAACACAGTGAAGGAAATGGTGAATATCAATCTTGTTATTAGATACAGTTGTGCTGCCTTATGTTTTTATGTTTTGTTAATACTCCTTTGTTAATGTCTGCAGGATTATTAGCTTCATGCTTATGTTGTGGAGGAAGATGGAGGGATACCAAATTTAAAAGTAAGAGGAGAATCAAGTTTGAGTTTCAGATGATTATCGATGACTAACATCTTTAAATCCTATTATAGTATTATTTCAGTTTCATTGGCGAGATCCAGTTTTGAACTTACTTTAAACAATAAATGTTTGTAGATTTTGAACTACGAAATGATTCAATACAGGGTAGGATTTGTTTTCTCAAATGTTTGGGTATTGTGACATTTGATGCGCTTTGGTAATCAGCGACGCATGTCATAAGACAGACGCAACTACCGAACATCTAATCTGTTTACTTGGCTTGGCATCTTATTTGGTTCCTGCACAAGGCCACAAGCACAGGATAGCTGAGGGAAAATGTACTTGTGTAAATCGTCTAAAGCCGATTCATAACTTTCGCTTAGTTGGTGTTACAACCATATAATGATTGGCAAGGTTGAACTGCTAATTAATGTCATACAACCATGTAATGATTGGCAAGTGTTGATAACATCTTTTATTTGATGGCATATTCAGTTCTGGGGTTACCTAAAGCAAAGGATCTTAATAGAATATAGATTTTAAAATATGAGTTGGTTCAGCACGTGCTAGGATTCGTTTTTGTCATGGGGTCCGTATTTGGGAAATGCTAGAAACACCCAGCTCGGAGAACCTAGTCACTTCCTCTATAAATGTACTTTGCGTGTTCTGCTGGTGCTTCTTCATGATCTTCCAGAGTTCCATTGCAGTTATCATTACAGCTGCTGCAGTGTCATCCCGTCAAGCTGCATCCAGATGGGCCATGTCATTCTCAGTGCATTTTCTTGCAACATGAGGCTGGCCAATCCTTTAACTCAAACTTGAAGATTGATTTGTTAGCAGAAATAGGCTAATCACCATGCATTTTCTTTGATCTTGATGCTGCTGTAAAAGCAAAATAGATGAAGAGTGATATTGACGATATCTGAAGACAATGCAACAAGGACCATCATATTTGACAGAAATAGACTGCTGCTTTCTCAGGGCGAGGTAGCACTGGATGGGACCTCGTACAATGGTACCATTGATGAATTTTCTTATTCCATGTGTTGGCATACAGGCAGGATATCCAGCAACTACAGACCATGACATCACCTTCACGAGATGTGCACCTGAGATTGGAAATCTGTTTGAATCTATATCAAGATCTTGTTGGGGGCCTAAAACTCCAGATGAAAGTTTGGTATCTAATGGCGCGTACTGATCCTTCTTCGATCTTTAATCTGCATTGAGTTATTGGTCAATCATTTTATGTGAATTGTATATTTTACCCTTGTTAATCGCATCTTTAATTACTGTACTCTGGCCATTTTTGATTATAGTGTGAAATCTGAAACAACTTTTTGATTCTTGTTATAGTAACTGAATCATTTTATACAAAGCTCCTATAACCCGGTGTATATGCACTGGAAGAAGTTATAAACTTCGTATTTTCTAACGGAAGTTATGTGTTCTCACATGTAAACTTTTTTTTTTCTGGTACTGTTATATCTGAGCTTGAGACTCTAAAACCAACACATATAGTTATGAGTTTTTGACATCACTGAAGATCCAACCAGCCTGCATCACAAGGGAGATGAAATTCATGAACCCCAAGGTTCATATCCTCTGCATATTCATACATCAAACAAAAATCAACACAGCTGTTACTGTTAGTTTATTTTCAGCTAGCTTGCCATAAATCCTTAATTTCGTCACCTTTTTATTCATCTTCACTTTGTTGTTCTTTTCATTAATCAGCATCACTCAGTTCTCTCTAGAGCTTTATTTAAATCCTCTTTGAACGACTCTTCAAATCGCTTACCATCATCGTTCATGACAACAAGGCAACCAACATAAAATGGGCCCAACGAACATATAAGGGAAAAGCCCAAAACCACGACATAATAGTCTGAGAAAAGTTTCATTTTACACTTTCAGTTTTAGTTTGAACACTAATTTGGGGCATACAAGAAAATTTGGGGGCATACAGACTTGTGATGGCACCCAATGAAAATTATAAGGGCTGCCCTAATGCTGCCTAAGTTATTATAATACCCTGCATAGTTTAAATTACATTACTACCCTTTCACTTAATTAAATTTTAATCCTAAAACTCTCCCACTAAATAACCCATCCCCTAATTAACTAACCACCCACTAATTAACTCACTAACCGTTACTAATTAACCCTTCTCTCTCACTCTTCTTCTCATCTTCTTCTCCAAAAACACAAACGAAATTCTGAAAATTTCTTTGTTCGATTAAACACATTAATGGCACCTCGTGTTAAGCGATGCCCTAGAAATATGGTGCCAAATCCTGGTGTTGCTTCTGTAGCATTTCAATCTAGGGTTTTTGGAAAAGATGGTGATGAAGAGGATAGTGGATTGATTGGTGTTGGAGTGCGAGAAATAAAGCCTGATTCTTTAAAATTGCACATAGAAAGGTATTTCCCACAAACCCATTGCTTGGTTTTTCATATTTCGTTGAGTTCTGACATGTAATCGATGATTCCTCTGGGTTTTGAAGTTCCGGAGTAGTGTTCGGCTGAAATTTAAGAAATGAACTTTATTTTTTTTTCTGAGATGAAGAAATAGTTCGCTTATGTTTTGAAAATCGATTATACCAACCCTCGTGTTTCGGCTTATAATATTTTTGTATGATAATGCACCAATCATTGGGCACATTGTTCGGCTCATTTTGATAAATATCGAATGTGCCGAACTTTACTCGTGTATGGCCAATAGTTTCCTATAAACTTGTCCATTTATAGGTGACTTATCACATTGTTTAGCGAGAGTCATATTTATTTAGTTTGGAAAATTAATTAAGGTGTATCATTTGTTTTAGCACCCATCCTAGGTAAAATTCAAAGAGAAGCTTAAAAGGAGAACAATGGAAGTGACTCCTTCTAATTCAAGAACTCCCAAACCTCAAAGTGGTAGCACCAAAAACTTGCATGCAGGGAAAAGGCGAAATGACACGGATGGATGTTTCCTGTAGAATAAGAGGATGATAATGATGAAAATAAGGGTGTAGTATGAGGTGATGATGAAGATGGTGGTGGAGGGGGAGGACGAGATGATGTATATGGTGGTGATCGCGAACCTCTAACTTGATTTTTCTTCTCAAAATTGATGCATGTCGTTTTAGACCTTTGGATGTATTTTTTATGATGTGGAAGATATTATGAATGATAAAATATGGTGTAAAGAGATGATAAAGATTGAAAGATCTCTTCTTAAGGATTTTCTCATATAAAGATCTCAAAGTTAGGCTTTAGAATCCTTTCGAAACCGTTTCTCCTTGAGATAAAAGTCAATTTTTCCCATCATCAAAGTTTCGAGTTCGGATAATACCTTGCCAACCTTTCCCGGCCGAACCCGACAAATGAAATTTACCTTAGGTGGTTGTCAGGTTCGGCTGACTCGATTAGATTACTTTGAAGACGGACTTATCTCTGTAAACACTTTGAAAATCTTGCTTTGTAGGCTCCAGGTTTGGCTAACTCGTGATGATGAGTTATCAACCGAACTTATCTCTGTACTCTCAAGTTTTTAGATTTTATTTTGGCCATAACTTCTTCGTCCTATGTCGGAATGGCCTCATTCTTTTTGCGTTGTTTTCGTATTTTCATTCTCTTGAAGATGAAGATAATATATCATTGATTTGAATGAGTTTAATTTGGATGTTGATGTTCTCCATTAGTAGACTTCACTATCGTTTGGGGTTAGGTTCGGCTCATTCGCAATACTATTTGAAAGACGATCTTTGAAGTTCGGCTCATTAGCACATCCTAGTTAAGCCGAACCATGGAATTTATTTGGTGGGAAAATAACTATATGACAATTTGGCTTACAAAGAATTCAATCGTACAAATCAATCAAGTATTATTTATCAAGGTTCGGCATACAAATTATCTCCCAGAACCTAACTCCTCATTTTGCCCGAATTACATACAAAAATCAAAACTTTTGGTGAATTCAAGCTACAAAACGGACATTAAACAACGTCTACAACCATACCTATGTATTATTAGCATTGGGTTCCTCATCCATGTACTCATCTTGGGGATTTGGCTCCAAAAAGTCATCATCTTAAGCTTGAGAAAAAAGTTGAGTTTGAGATTGAGTTTGGGTAAAATCATTTTCATTATCCAACAAATAAGTCATCTCCGGATCTCCATCGTAATTGATATGTTAGCTTTACATGATGAAGATTCACCTTTCTCACTCGAATTTGTATCACACATCTCTCAAATCACAAAGATCACAAAGAAAAAAAAATTCCTCCTCTCCTTCTTCTTTCCTCCGTCTTCTTTTTCTAAAATAACTCACTAACTATCTTTAAAAAGAAAATTATTATTCTAAATTAACACTAAACTAACTACAATCATTAACAACTAATTAATCAGATTTACACTAATTTAACACTAATCTCATAAGGGTATTTTCGTATTTTTGAAAAGAGGGGGATAAGGGATACCCTAAAAATACTATTGGCCCCCTTTTTTTGTCTTATTCCACATGTCCCCAAATTTTCTTTTATGCCCCAAATTAGGGTTCTTTCGTTTCTTTAGTGAAAACCCCAGGAGGATGAGGGTTGTTGGTTCTTTGCTTCTCTTCTTCTTCTTAGATCTGAACTCCATACCAAGGGGTTTCATGTTTTCTACTCTAGATTGACTAATTTTTAGGTCCCCACTTCAAATTCGCTGAAATAGAAGCTCAAGATCAGAATAATCAAAATCCACAAATACTGGCTTCTTATGGATCTAAAAAATAGTTTTATTTGGGAATCTGGTGGATGGAAAAACAACATATTTCAATGAAATCAATGCAGCAAAATGATTTTGTTGCATGCTTAGTTATAACGGCTACCTTGTGCCTGCCCTTAGTTCTGCACTTGAGTGCCTAGGGGGGTTAGTTTATCTGTTATTTAGAAACTCATCCTACCTCTCAATTTGTTGCACGTGCCTCCCATCTGTTGGGTAATCATTAGGGTTATGAATGATTGGTATACATTTGTAAGAGAAGTGTCTTCTCAGGTTATGAACAATTAATAAGAAAACCCTAATGGTGCACATTTGTTCCACGTGATCGAAATTTGGCTGAATCTTTGATTTAAGAGTTACTATTCTCCAAAGGGCGGAACTAGACTTTGGTTATGGGGAGGACTTGACTCTTGTTTTTGGGTTGGCTTAAGGGTAAAATTTACACATATTATTTCCCAACTCAAAAGGGCTATGAAAATAATATCTTTATGTTTTGTTAGGGGCTTGCTTAAGCCAGCCTAGTCCAAGGATAGTTCCACCCTACTATTCTCTAATTATCCATTTATCTGTCATCTTTGATTGTTAATCATTGTAAGTATACAACATATTTCTCCTCTCAAAACAATCGTTGTTAATCGTTGACGGCAAAGTGATGGATTTGAAAGCTGAAATGGAGAAAGTTGAAGTGAAAGATGGAGATCTTGTTGGAACTATTGGTTCGTTGGAGAAGGATGATAATATCTTTGAAACAAAGTCGCAGAAGAAAACAAGGAAACGGATGAAGCATTAGAAGGCTTATTGCTTGAGAAAAGTTTGATTGAGGAAGAATTGGTTGATTCGGGAAGATGTTCGAGGAATGGAAACGAGGGAAGGAAGAAATCATTGATCGGAAGAATCAAATTGAGAAGAAATCATCACAGAGAAGAAATCATGTGAGGCTCACAAAGGAATGAAAACCCTAGGGTTGATAATTTCTTCTTTTATGTTAATCACAAATTGGTTAAAAAGACCAAAATCAATAATTTCCTATGAAAAGACATTTAGATTTTGATACTGTTTAAATGGACAAAAATATAAAAATAGCTAGGATGTAACCAGTTTCATCCTACCCATTTTCAAATTCTTTTTCTTATTTTTAATTTACACTCAGGGATGCATCCAGTTTCATCCTCGCTAATTTTTGTTTAAGCAAGGATGAATCCAGTTTCATCCTTGCTATTTTTTGTGTCCATTTCACCCATAATAATTTTTACTCGTCCATTTGAACCATGTTTTAAATTTTTGGACAAATGACCCATTTTCCGTATGTTAATAGGGTTGACAATAATACCAACCTAAGTAATAGCAATTGTTTATATTTGTTGGTGGACACCATGCCAGTGACAAACGTTAACTATACTTTTTGGAAGACCAATATTACATTCTTCAAAAACGATTGATGAGTAAGGCTTCTATCTATTTCTTAATTTCATTATTCATGTGTTAGTTTATGAGTTTGAACTCTAATTTTGTCTTCTCAGCATCTATTTCAGGTGTTAGTATAACAAAGAATAAACTAAATGTCTTGGAGGTTAATAAGGATGATTATCGACGTGCGGGAAGACAATCCAATTCATAGTTGGAAACTAACATCAGGGCAAGCTTTCCAAAGTTCTATCCTTGAGGACAATGATCTTTTGAGGAGGAGGTATTGTCATGTAACGATCTAGCCCCATGAAGTAATGAGGGGTGTACTCATTTGCATGGTTATGGCTAGGTATTAATTAGGGAGTAAGTAGTTTAATTAATGTTTAATTAGCCGTTTAATTTTAGTAAGAAGCTTTAGTGATGAAAACGGCCAGATCTGTGCATCTTTTTTAATTTAGGATTTTGTGTTTGTCACTACTTAAGCATAAGTTGTACGCTTTGTTGGTAGATAATGAAAGATAAGAATAGACTGAACTCGGGGAATGAATCGGACGACTGACCGCACTGGCTCCTAAGAATAGAAGGTCCAAAAATAAAAATATTGATTATATACATATATATACACGCACAACAAGTATTCTCTTTGTTCATCATTATATAATTTAGCAAATTTGAACTGTTAACATGAGAATGTACTAATTATATATGTATTGGTATTAAGATTTTTGCATTACTAAAAATAAACATCTTGCATGCGTCATATAAGAAATATCTTACACAATATAAGTGTCCTAAAAAATTATTGTTTATCAAATATGATTTTAATGATAATTTTTATAATAAATGTGATGCATGTGATAAATTTTACATTTCAAAATGAAATTTGATATATTTTGCAATTGTATTTGAATAATATTTTGTTTTTCTAGCGTTTTGTTTGTTGATTTTCTTATTTGGAATCACGATTTAGTTTTTCTTATTACTAATATATTGGAAGTTCTGAAGTTTTTGTTTTATAAGATGATAGTTTTTTATCACCGTCTGATTAATATGCATATAAGTGGAAAAGAAAAAAACCACTAATTTCATTTTTCTTCGTAGTGGTAATAGCACTCTTTCAAAAAGTTCACCATTAATGAAGATTTAAAAGTTCAATAATAAGGAAACTTGAGAAGTATATACTCATAGTTCGTTCTTAACTTATGTTCTAATATGCAATTCTTTAATTCATGCATACCAAAACAGTTTTCAATCAAAAAATTAATTAATACTAAAGAATAACATTCTATGTGAAATGAAGATTTCAAGAGAAGATGATTTTTATGATTGGTTTCACATCTCGTGATATATTTGTGCACACATCTTGATCGGTTGGGATCTGACTAAATATTTTCTTAAATTTGATATACTTGTGACTTTCTAGTTGTATAGATCGACATTTCTTTGTAGCCCTCTTTGGGATCTATTTAGATTGATTGCAAATCGATCTATTTACTTCTGAAATAAAATTTGGATTGATCTAATCCGACAAATGAGTTTAATTGTTCAAATAAAAAAGCCTTTCGTCCCCAACCTCAACATATTTTTATTCTTAAAGATTGCTAGAGTAGTTACCAAACAACTTTTGTCCTTTAGTGTTTGGAAGATGATCAAAATGAGTTGAGTGCTAAAGTCTTTACATCGGTAAAGCAACTCAAGATAGTGAATTCTATCTTGGGATTCACGTGCTTTGGTCAAATGGTTGTGGGTCTTGAATACGAGGGAACTAAGTAACTAGGGGTAGATTACTTGGTCTCAACTATACGAAGGTGGTTTTTGTTCGTGAAGCTTCCCAACTTATACTCCTTGTTGATCGCAACGAAGTATCATTCATGCAAATAACAATTTATTGATTAAAATGAATGTTGTGTCTCATAAAATCTTTGGCTAACGCCATTCTTTCCATGTTTGAAAGAATTCAACAACAAATTCTTCCGACGTAATTTTAGGTAATTATGCCCATTACAAATCGATAATCATACACATATGTAGACATACACAACGACATAGAATAATCCCCATAGATTGATTCAACAAGTTTATTTTTACTTGGATATATAGAGACATGTCTCATTGTATACGAATGATGAACAACTATATTTTCTCAACAAGAAATAAAGAAAAATAACTCAAGAATAAAATCTACTAAATCATTAGGTTTATCAAGATTTAAAAACATACCAATAATATCTTGCGAACGATGTGGAACCTCTTTAACCTTATTCTCTTCTTTCTATCTTTTGAGTAGTAAATTCCATAAATTCTAGGATCCACTAATATATATAATCAAAACACGTTAGTATTTTCCTTAATACTAGGACTAATCCTATTTAAATGTAAAGACTAAATCAATTAAAAAAACTAAACAAATTGCGTTAATAATTTGAATGTGTTTGACACATTCAAATTCCAACACCCTCCATGAATGTGTCAACCATAAATCTTCTTCCATCATTATAATGACAACGCCATACCATCATCATCATCATTATCATCATCATCATCATTATCATACCATCATCATCATCATCATCATCATCATTATCATGTTTGTATCCACAATAAAACTAATTAATCATATTTTGTTTCCACTGAGAATTGTGCATGCTCCTCCCTTGACTTGTCACGACAATATTTTTCAATATGACCAAATATGTTGCAGTTGTAACACTGTATTGCCTTTTTTATTATCTTTAAATAACATTCTTAAGTAGAATGATTATTTCTCTTACAAATTGAACATGATGGATTTCCACCTTTCTTACCCCCAAATGCTTTCTTTTAAGTTCTTCATTTTCCGACCTATTTAATCTTTGTTCATGTGCTTGAAGAGAACCCATAAAATAACTAAAAGTATATTATGATAAATCTTTTGATTCTTCAATAAAAGAAATAACATGATCACATTTGTGTGAAAGAGAACATAATACCCTTTCCTCGAGTTTAAATCATATTTCTTCACCATAAGCTCTAATCGCATTAACGATCCACGATAACATTATCAAGAAAACTTTGAACCGAGCCAAATATTTCCCATATATAAACTTTCGAATTGACGACTTGATTGTTTGTTGCTTTACCATAATTGTTATCCGTACCTTCAAATTGTTCTTTCATAAGATACCATGCCTCATTTGTTGTTTTACATAAAGAATTCTTTGGAAAAATTTTGTCATATATACACCTTCTTGTATAACATACAATGCTTTAGCAACCTTTCTCACCTTCTCTTTGTACTCTTTTTCTACTCTAGAGTTTCCCTTTCAGATTGATTCCAATAAATCAAATGCAATAAAAATTGCTTTTCATTTAATTGACCCGAAAATTGTAATTATCACCTTTGAATATAGAGATATTTGTTTGCGCTTAAGCTCCTTTAGTGCCATTAGATGCCGAGGATCTCCTGCTCTAATACCAAATACGATTTTGAGCAGATAATATAAATGGAAATAAGGAAATATGGAAGATATTTTTATTTCCTAAGTTTTGAGAAAAGTATATAGGTTAAGATAATAAACATATATCTTTAAGTAAAATCATCTTTATTATTATTTTTTCTTCGATGATAAATTTCCTTAAAAAGCCATTACAAATCCTAAGACATTAAACCAATATTGACATCTAATATCCACGAATACATAATCAAAACACGTTAACAACAGACTGTACCCGTGGCTAGGGTAACCCCATCTCCCCCCCCAACCCCCCGCAATAAAAAAAAACTCAATAATCATAGTAACACCCCTAGTTTTCTCCTGCATTTAGTATTTAGCCCACCAAATTTTAGTGTTTATTCCCCCAAATTTTTAAGAATTTTTTATAGCCCCCTTCCATACAGGTTTTTGATGCCAGGGCTCCATCCACATCATATAAGCATGTGTCCCCTCTTTTTATGTTTACACGAAATGTGGGTACACGAAATAGGCTCGCCACATGGAAAGAAGAAGTATGGAGATCTCACTCAAATATCCTAGTCAGGGACTAGTCAATTCGAATGTCAGAGTTACCTCTTCATTGGCCGGCCTGCATGAAACCTTGAGTTCAACCGGAGGAATGAGGGAGAAATGAGATATGTGAAGGAAGGCTCGGCGTGATGAGAGGTGGCCGTCGGAAGAAAACGGAGGGAACTTGAACCAGAAGTCTTGAATGAATCTGCGAGACATGAGGACGCTGATAAACAATTCGCGAAGAGGCGGGCAGAGTGCAAATTAAGGAGGCAATATAAGAGGCCGATAAATCTCCATTTACCTACGAGATAATGTATGCGATATCCCGAGGAGAAATGCGGTGTTGCCAACGCTCCCAAGCATATTCAAAGGATCCAAAGTGTTGTGCAACACCAAACAATACACTCTATCATTGATGCGATGGGGACGAAATGATGCGGTGCTTTTCGATACTTTCCCGCGAGCTTGGAAAGGAAGCATTGGATTGGTTTGATGGGCTACAGAAAGATCAATTTCATCGTTCAAAGACTTGCAGAGAATATTCTTGACCACTTATATAACTAACAATGTGCTAAGGCCGGGGATCGAGACTCTGTTCAACTTGCGAAGGAGACCTTCGGAAAGCCTGCGAGGATTGGCAACAAGGTGGAGAATAGTATGCAGCGAGCTTGTAGGGAGAGTCGTCGAGAAAAATTTCATCCTAGCTTTCGTAAACGCGTTGATCCCGATCGACCTCTTTGTACACTCAAATATTTATCATCCGAACCTCTTTGACGATGAATGAATTAAGAGAGTACCAAGATGAGTACATAGCGTTGGAAGAAAAGCAAAGGCAAGAAAGCGAAGTAGCACCGATTCCAACGAAGGAAGGGAATACAAGGCTATTACCAAGAGCAGTGCATGTCGTGGAGGATGATCCCAAGTATGAAAAAGGAGATCCTTGAACCCTAGTCCCAAAGAAATCTTTTGGCCGTATCAGCGGAGACCAAGAATGGATCGATCAACAAAGATACGAAGAATCAAGATGAAGAAATTATGAGCCACGAAGTTACAACCCGGGTATCAACAAAGAAAAATCAGTGGTCCCAAATTTGGAGAGGGAGGCCAAATGCACCACCTTTTGAAGACGTGAATTATACTTCGTCTGATAGAGTAGGGAAAACTCGCACATTTCCTAGAAAACTATGTGCCACCACCACCACCTCGTGACAATCAGCGAACATACTGAATTGAAATAGATTGGGGAGCACAAAGGAAGAATCGCAAATACGATAATACATGCAACGAAGATCATCCGAGACTTTCCATGACAATATACTCAAAAGAGTGCATAAGAGGGACTTTGAAGGAAACGAAATATTCAACGTCCACAATGAATGAACCATTAGAGGAATGCGAGGAAAAGAGAAATAACATTCTCGTGAATGACGCACTAGAAGGAGAAATTTATACAAATCTTTGGTTGTAACTCGAATTTTGGGAAATACTCCAAGTGGGAGAAGATCAAACCGAGAAAGGAAAATCGGGCAATTGACAGAATCTTGGCGGATACGAGATCTCGGTTGACATACTCTTTTACCCCGCATTTAGAACCATGGGATATAAAGACTCTAGATCTCATGCCATCGACATACAACATATAAACCGGTTTAACGGGGTTGCATCTAAGCCAAAGGGGCTAGTTGTAAACATTTTTGTTGGCGAGCTGAAACAAAAGTCACAGTTTGGATGATAGACATAGACTTACCTTACAATGATCTCATATGAAGACCATGGATACAAGGATAAAAGGGATTGCATCTACATATCATTAAGCCTTACTTGGTTTCCTATGCCAAGTGCAATTGGCGAGATAATGGGAGATATCAAGGACGCTCAAGATTGTATTAAAAAGGATATCCATAACTATGAAAGAGAAACTAAGAAAGAAAATAGAAATGAGAAAAGGAAAGAATGCGAGGGAAATAAGAGCATAGCAAACATGGTATTCACAATTGAGATAAGTGAGGGCCAATAACGGCCCGAAAGACATAAAAGATGCGGAAAACGACGACTAATGATGAAAAAGGAACAGCGAGATGACTCTCGAAAAGGGAGGCCAAGTTGAAATAAAGCAAAGTGGAAAGGCGAAGAAGGGAAAGGCAACTTTGAAGGAAGCGAGGTAGCGAAGTGAGAAACAAACCCCTCATTGTCAAGGAAAACAAACTCCACGAGGAGGAGCAAAGACCAACACCTAAAGGCACAAAAATGTATTGACACAAGAGGCTTAGGAAGCGTTGAGCTGATTCTCTAGATGAAGGGAAAAAGCTTGCAAGAGGAAGAGATGGAACGATTAAAGAAGAAACTCTATCAAGAAAGGCCAAAAAGGAGGACTTGATAAGGAGCGCATAAGGTTGGAAAGGCAAAACGAGAAGCTTGTAGTTAAGAATAATAATTTAAAGAGAAAACAAGCGAGAGAGCAGTGCACGAAGAGAAAAATATGCTCCATAAAACACGTTAGTACTGAAGGACATCGTGAATACCTAAGAAAATCATGGGGCTAGGGGAACAATATGAACAGAAAGACCAAGAAGAGAGACATAAAGAATAGCGAAAATCCAGAAAAATATCCGCAAAGAATCGATGATGACCGGTGTGAAAAACAAAGACTTCCAAAGGATGATAATGATAAACAACATCCCGGTGAGAAGAAAGCAAAATGGATTGCAGCCAAAATTGATAAACAAATGTAAACCATGCAAGCCTGAAATAACAAAGACTATTTTCACAAAACAAAGGGAAAATGAAAGTCTGCGAAGTCTCGTGGCGACGTGGGATGATGTTTATAGAGAACTAAAAGGAAGGATTTCGCAGGAAGATTTGGTACGCTCGTTTATCTATGCTACGTCAACTAGACAACCATTATTCGCAACATTAAGTTCAAAGTCGGGAATGAAGTGAAGATGAAGGAGTTAAAAGATATCAACTGAGCACATTCGCAAGGAAGAATAACACTGATGGTCAAGGGAGGTCCGGGGAAGCAAGATGAATGTACTTGTTTTAATCTATCAATTGATAATGTATCAAATTTTCAAAAGGATAACAATGAAATTTTGATGAATTTTGATGAGTCCTATTATGAATATGAATTTTCAAATTTACAAAATAACCAAAGAGAAATAAGACCTCACATTAGGAGGCAAATAAGATTCACGAGATAAGCAGTTTCTAGGGAAACTTAAAACCTTCGCCAAGGAAGGCTGAGAATCCACGACATGCACCCTAGTTCGCATAAAAGTGCAAGAGGCAAGACCTAACGCATATCGTGAACAACTCTCAGACAGAAAGCTAGGGTCAATGATAATACCTATCCACCGAGGGTCCCTTTTATGATGGCCTTCGGTAAGGGTGTAATATGACCAAGGCGCCACGTATTCGGTTGAGCTGAAGGTGCCTGGGACGTCTGCAACAAGCATCACCATGTCCATATGGAAAGTCTTGGCTACGATGCACTCGATACAAAAGAAACCTCACTTAGGGTGTGACTTCGTAATCCCAAGCAATATCGGCGAAGGAAATAAGAAGTCACGAAAAAAACTGAATGTCGTAATAACTAGACGTGAGGAGACCAACATGCATGTTAGGGTTAACCTCCTTGAAGGGGCAATCAGGGGGAGTATAAAGGGATGGCACCCTACAGATTAGGGAGTTGTGTGACCAAAAAAGACGGCAATGTCATGGGACTAACATTCAGGGGAATGACTAGACCTGTCGCATTGTCGCGAGATGGGGACCATACAAATGCTAAGACAAGGTTGATGGATTATTATTTGAAAGAGTAATAAGCGCTTGAGACTTCGTCGAATTAAAATCCTTTAAAAAGGATGGGGCAAAATAAGACCTTAATTAGGAGGCAAACTAAGACCTTGTATAGAGCAACACATAACAATCAGAAAGTAAAGAAGAACTAAATACTGCGAGATTATTCGTGGATTTCACGAGAAAAGAAGAAAAATGCGATAAGATAGCAAAGGCAAGGCTATCATGGGAAAATGATAATTTGACTTGTATGACTTTGTCTTGATCAGCTAAATGCTCAACAACAACAAGAGGCAAGTATATACTTTTACATTTTATGTTCTTCTTTATTTAAGCATTATCCTTGCAAGACTTAGCGTTTCACCCCGAGAAAGGCAAAGACAAGAGGCAAAGGCAAGAGCAAACGAAATAAGAAATTCGAAGATAAAGACAACGTGGGAGGTGAAGACGAAATACAAAATAAGATATGGCGAGATGCTTCATGAACCAAAAGGAAGGGAAGGATGTAGCAAGGATGAGGCACAACCGGGAAGGTTTAAATTAACTCTAAAACACACAAAAGAATAAGAGGCAAGTATATACTTTAAATTTCATTATTCTTTTGAGTTTTCCCTCGGTAAGTATATACTTGATATAAAATATATACTTGGAAAAACGCAAAATTATGATATTGATATAAAATTCAACCAAAGTGCTACCCGAAGAAGTTAAAATGTTTTGCCTCCCAAGCTTGGGAGCGCCCAGAAAGATAAATTGTTTCCAAAGAATTCAAACATAAAACTAAATTATCAAAGGAAGAAAACTAAGACTGTTGTTGAGGGGAGATGTCGTCAGCAACTGTTGTCTTGGGGATTTCATCACCCGCCTCGCCAAGACCAAGCACTCCGCACTTGCAGAGGCACCCCGGACTTTTCCTCCTCAACCTTCGTGTCATCAATCTCCCGCTCATCGCCATCTTCAAAGTGAGCCTATCTTCTTCACCCGAGATGACCCTATCATCCATTGGTTGCTGCGTCATCGTAGAACACCTCCAGAGGAAAAGTGGGATGAGGAAGACCACGCCCATCGCAGTAAATTTCCAAAAGAGAGATCGTAGTTTTGAGTGTTCTTGCGAGCTAACTTCGCTACCTTTGCAGAAGTTTCGATCATCTCGTCCATATCAGCATTCAAATTGCCGACCTCATTCTGGAGGCGAGAGACTTTTGTGTGAAACGTATCCCTTTCACGAGAAAGGCGAAGGACTTGGGTCTTATGGCGCTCTTCATACTCTGCATAAAACCAAACAAAACTCCATTATAAGCTAGAAATTTGACGTAATCAAGAGAATTTCGCGCTGCACCTAAAGCAACCTTCTATCTGCAAGATAGTGGTATTCAAGGTTTCTTGGACATTGGTATGCAAGTGATCCAGCCTGGAAATTGCTAAATATGACTCATGAAGTCGGTCACACAATTCTTGATATGCATTGTCCCAACCTTTACCATGACCATACTTCGAAGTATCTTTGTCAGATTGAATGACAAGAGCCCCTTGCTTTTTGCGAGGGATCCGCAAACTTTACTTGAGATGAAGATTTGACGGACTTTTAGGTGAGACGAGCTATCTAGCCGAGCTGAAGGAGTTCCACTTTCTTCTTCAAGCATTCAAATATCTTCGTTTAAACCAGACTACTTTATTACGAGATCTGTGAAGATCAACGACAACCTTATTTTTACTATTAATCAAGCGCTCGTTATCTTCTTCTAGTCTCTTATAGGCAGCTAACGAAGAGGAATTAAGGTGCCTCGAGGTGGTGAGAGAAATGCTGACTTGTTGAAGTTCAATCTTGAGGCGCTCATTCCCGTCGTGAAGATGATAATTCAGTTCCTCATTACGAGAACAATCAGTAGATAAACGGTCCTCTTGCGAATAAAGGGTCTCAACCTTCTCATTCAAAATCTGGTTCTCAGATACATAACGATCACTCGGGTCACGAGTTTGATTCTCGGCACGAAGATCTTCCAAATGAGGCGTACACTTGGAGGCCCCAATTTGACGTTGCATGCATCGAACTTGACGAAATACCAAATAAGAAAATAACAAAAATGAAAATAAAGAAAAGGAGATCAAAGATGAGGGAACTTACTCTGGAGCTTTTCAAACTTCTCGTCTTGCTTGCGCGAGTGCTCCTTTTCTTCTTGAAGCTCCTTTGTTAAGGCTTTGATTTGAGCCTCGACCTTCTTTGCTTTCTCGCGAACAAGTCTAATTTCCATGAGGCTGGCCATGTGACAATTGACTTCCTACGAAGTGAAGCATAAAAGATTAGAAAATAAGTCTCAGAACAGGAAGGAGGAACAACATAAGAAAATAAAAGCTTACCTGGTTCATCAAAGCCGCATGTTGTTGAAGAGACAAGTTCATGGAGGCATTTAGCAGCACGGACGACTCTTGAGAGAGGAAGTCATCAGAACTAAATGTTACCAGAGATTCTAAGGCACGAGATCTCGTGGCTGGATCTTCGCGATCTTTTTCATAGACCTCTTGGAGGAATTTCATATCTGGATCATAAAGAGGGTTAGACAGCACCGACGAAGACGCCTGCTTCTTCTTCTGGCCGGCAGAAGGATCCTCTGCGACTTTCTTGGTACGCTCAACAGCGGGATGAACAGGAGGAACAGCTATTTTGGGAAAGGTAGTTATGCGAGACTGAGGGGGTTGAAGCTTGGGAGGAGTAGAGATTTGTGAGTATGGTAGATTTAGGGACTGAAGTGAAAGCAACCAGATCCTAGACCTTTCTTTTCCTTATATGCTCTCCAGAAAGAGGGGCACCAGTCTGAGAAATATCCAGTTCAGCATGGAGGATGGCTAAAAGGTTGAAATGAACAAGGAAATAATAACAACAACGAAGTAAAGATACATGAGAAGGAGGAGGAGGAGGAGTAGAGTGGTCACGCCTTTTTCTCCCCTTTGTTGACCCCGAAGTAGATTGCTTAACAAGGAGAGTATTGTCCTGCGAGGAGTAAGAGATTAGAATTTAAGGTTATCACAAAGGGAGGATAATAGGTGATGTAAATACCTGATTGGGAGTTGACGACTTAACAAAAGTAACATCCTTTTCCTTAAACGTTTTGAGAAGACCAAATACGGGCATCACGAGCGACGAAAGAAAAGGGAACATGAGAATTAATCGAATCCCAAAGCAAGGTAAATCTTAAAGAAGGAAATCATAACTCTACCTGCACAGACCACTGAAATCTCCAGGGATCACAACCCGCGAGATAGCAATGTTTAGGAAGAGGGCCTTGGCGAGGAGCCCCTTTTTCGTCGAAACCCCAAACGAAAGGGCCACCTACTACCAAAGGGAACGTCGCCCAATCATCATCTCGAGAGAGGCGAAGTTGGGAGTCCACATCTAACAGAAGAGCCTTGGTTGGAGCCTAGATGACATTGCGAACAAGCTCAATGCCCCATTCCCTGTGTTCTCTCATACTTGTGAACTTAGTCAATAGTTGGCCACGAAAGAATCCACGTTGAAATCGCGAGAATCGAATTTGTCAGCCACTGACGAGACTTGCGAAGTGCGCTATTATTTGAACGAATCTTAAACTCGTTGGAGACGCAAATTGCATTGCCAGAGAGTTGAAACACCCCATACTGCAACTTACTCAGAATCTCAAGGAAGATGGGGTTAGAAGAATCATAGAGCGGGAAAGATAACCTGACCCTTTAATCGACCAATAGTGACAATCATCTTTTCGTCCGTCCAAGTATCCGACTGAATCCACCTATAATTCAGTTCCATGTCCTGAGTAGCGGAAATGGGAGGATTCACAGAAGAATCGACTGCAGGAACTAGGGTTAAACCCATATCTTGGAAATCTGCTTGGAATTACTCAAGGGATTTAAGAGTGGGAGATGAAGAAACTTTCTTGGGAGCCATGATAATGTAAGAGGAATAGAGGGTTAAGAAAGGTAATAACCATTGCAGAGAATACAGGGAAAGTGCAAAGGCAGATAAACACAGAGAGTAAGAATGGGAAAAGAAACCCCAGATCTAAGTCAGATTGGATATAAATAGCACAAAAAAGATGACCGGCGTAGTGGGTTGACGACAATTCGAGGTACGAAAACCAGCAATAAACGGTTACCCAGAGAACGTGGTCACGTGGAGGCAGGAAAACAGTGAACGTGGCGGTTAGGGAAACTGAAGCGGTTCTTAATCCATTCTCGTATGGTTCGAATGGAATAAGAAAAGGCAAAATGTGGGTACACGAAATAGTATAGCCACGTGTCAAACATGGAAGAAGAAGTATGGCTGGAGATCTCACTCAAAGATCCTAGTCAGGGACTTGTCAGTTCGAATTTCAGAGTTACCTCGTCACTGGTCAGTCCTGCAAAGTATAACGAGGATGCATATAAAAGCGAGGAGACTCACCCGAAGAACCTAAGATACGAAGAGTACCCAACAAGATATCAACGAAGAAACTGAAAGAGCGATGTACGGTAACTTTGCTGAAAATACAAGCCGCGAAGTAGATAAATTATGGAGCAAGAAAAGAGACAGGTGTCCCGACAAACCCATGTGAAGGAAGCGAAAGAAGGGGAAAAACTTTATGGAAAATGGTCTGGGCGAAGTATAAAGCATCCCCGCGAGAACACAGCGAAGTAAAATGAGTTGTGCCCCATTAGGGTTAGTTGTATAAATAGAGGTCCCTGGACAATGTGGAGGATCGAATTTTGGAAGGGTAGGAGAGCTTAGTCTAGAGAGAGTGAGATTAGGGTTTCCTTGTGTTCAAAAGTTGTACTTTCATTACTTTGTATGATTCATCAATAAAGATTTTAGGTTCATATTATAAAACATGTCTTAGATCTTGGTTACTTTCTTTTGGGTGTACTCTTTGGATTTCCAGAGTTACACGTAATGAGAGTTAGTTTTAACTAAAAATCTACCCTACTTCTTCACTCAAAAAATATCAAAACTATTTTTCCCTAAAAACTAGCCCCCTATGAATCCCCTGAAAAGCAAAAAACATAAATAAATAAATAAAAATTTTCAAGACGTGGAAAAAAAAGAAGAAGGGCCACATACTTCTATGATGTGACCCGACCACATCGTAGCTACTCCTGTTTTTTGATCCGCCACTAGGACTAATCCTACTTAATGTAAAGACTAAATCAATTAAAGAAACTATGCAGATTGAGTTAATAATTTGAACATATTTGACACATTCAAATTCCAACAACGAGGAAGCCATATATTATGTTTGTGAACTCGATTGCTAATCGAATGTTGGGTTCCAAGTAAAGTTTACAATTTCTAAACGACTGGTATGTTTGGGAAGGGAAAAATTAAGGCAATGATGACTGAATTTGAGCTACGATGTAATTTGGTCATGCTTAATTACTTAAAATCATTTGAACTTGGTGTTATATCGTATCGGACAATTAATAAATTCGAAACAGTCCCAATAATCCATTGTTGGACTAGCTTTCGGGGTTTTAATTTGCACCAATTTCTCAAGACGGCTTGGAGACATACAAACTTAAACGACACTAGCAATGTCATCCACTGAAACAAGACTTCTAGTGCTGCAACTTGATCTTAGTAAACTTCTGTAACAACAAATTGAGGAGACTAGGGATTAGGATGGTTAAGGTATCTCAAAATCTTGGAGTCTCTAAGTTCCAAAGAGACTACAAATTACTAAAATTATGTAACAACAAATTGAGGAGACTAGGGATAAAGATGGTTAAGGTATCTCAAAATCTTAGAGTCTTTGAGTTCGAAAGGGAATACAGATTAACTATAAAATTAGTCAGGTTACTCATGAGTCAACCATATCTAAGCAACTTGGATTGTATGTCTAGAGAAATGATTTTGCTGGTTTACTGAAATATATGTGCGTTTTGTTTCCGCATCAAACTCAACAACACCAATGATTGAAATAATATATGGCTCTTGTAAAATACTAGTAATTACGTTTGATTGCATATAAACTACATAATAATTTTATTAAATTTCAAAATTGCATTAAAGATAAAGACTCAAAAGAGGAGTTAAAACACAATTTGGAAACTCGGTTTCTTATATTAACCAGGAACGCAAATTCCAAATTAGGATGTGATCAGGTTATTTGCTTTTGGTTTCTGTCTACAAACCCATGGCTGGATTTCAATCTCCGGTCAAGCTGAGAACCCAATCAATTTCAATCTCCGGTCAACTAAATTAGATATTGAGGAGACTAGGGGTTAAGATGGTTTAGGTATCTCAAAATCTTAGGGTCTTTGAGTTCGAAAGAGAATACAAATTAACAACAAAAGTAGCAAGGTTCCTCATGAGTCGACCCTATGTTGTAAAAGCCGAGCGCCTTTGGGGCTTAAGCGCCATAGGCGCACTAAGCGTGGGCTGGCGCCTGGCAAAAAAGATTAATCATAGTCACAAGGGAGACCGTCGTGTTATGTGTTCTGCCTAGAGGGACAATTTCCTCTTATAGATTTTGATGTGCATTTTTTTGGGTAAATTATTTCAAGCATTAATTGGTTAGTTAGTGCACTAACACTCTGGGTTTGGAGTAGTTTTTGTACATATCTATGTTCCTGATGAACTCTGGGTTTGGAGTTACAAGGGAGCTATATATTACGTTGGGGAACTCGAGTTTTGATCCAACGTTAGGTTAATCATAGTCATATCTACCATTTCTTAGCAACTGGTAT
The DNA here is from genome assembly GCA_023531295.1 of Papaver armeniacum. NCBI lineage: Eukaryota > Viridiplantae > Streptophyta > Magnoliopsida > Ranunculales > Papaveraceae > Papaver > Papaver armeniacum. The sequence continues at coordinate 949,136 of JAJJWW010016481.1, read as the reverse complement.
CTCTATTATGGAAAAATTGAGGCCATGATAAATTAATTTGAGCAATGGTTCCATCTGGCAATGCGTCATTCGAACCTTGTGTTACATCGTGTCCGACAATAATGAAACAGTTCAATAATTTTCTGTTAACGCTAGCTTTGTGGGTTTTGCACTTGTAGGTCAATTGATCATCCATTTGCTGCCATCATTTTCTTCGAGGGTGAGACTTCAGACAGAGCCGGCCTGAGAGTGTGCAGGAGGGGCGGCGCACAGGACCCACCTAAAGACAAGCCTTTTGTCAAGCGCAAAAAATAAGCCCAGTTATGTCACTTATGTAAATTAGGCGGCGTCTACTTTTTATTCTTATTTCTTCCTCTATTCAGTCAATCTGTTGGTGGAAAAATTTGTTAAAAAATCCCCAAACTTTTCTTAAACAAAACCTTACCAACCGAACCCTCTCTTAATCAATTTTGCAGCATCAACCATGTCTTCCTCGGTAAGGGATGATCAGACAGGTAAGCATTGGCCTTGTTAAATGTGGAGACCATTCTTCCAACTACAAGGAGGATGTCCGCTTTGTCCAACAAATACTCAATAACTCTTATCTGGCATGAAGCCTTAAACGACTTAATTGCAGCAAATGGCCTCTTGAGACAACAAGATAGTCAAGTTCCTAACAACAATTATAAACATAGTGTTTGTACCATGAGTAAAATTGTCACATATTGGGCCAAAATGTTGCCTGGGCCACTGTTCAACCGTCATCGAAGCCCGCGAACCAGTCAACCGAGGAGGCCCACCAGCCTGCCCAGTATTACATAAATTCAATGACCGGTCAATGGTCAAAGTCAACACCCGGTCAACGGTCAAAGGTCAAAGTCAACACCCGGTCAATGGTCAAAGTCAACCGTTGGTCAACCTTCAAAGTCATGTTGCAGGTCGCACCTCAAGCCAATTTCCAGTCATGTTGCAAGAAGTGCTGCCAACCAATTTCCAACTAAGTATTCCGCCACAATGTCATCCTATTTTAGCCATGTTGTCGGTTGTGCCACCAACCAGATTTTGAGCCATGTTGCCGGATGCGGCGTCAATCCATACTTGCCCATTCTGCACTTCCAACCATCAATCTAGTCTGCCGAATGTTGAATTAATATAAGAGGCAGTTTCATGGGGTTTTATGCAGAATTAATGCAATGGAGATTATGGCCAGCAGGCATACAGGACAGTTGCATGCAGTATTAATTCCAGCAGTTTCATGCAGAATTTAACATGGAGGCATGAATAAGTAGTTTCATGCAGAATTAAACAGGGAGGCATGAATGATCAGTTAATGCCATTTAAGTTTATATTGAAATTAAGTATTCAACTATATAAATAGGGAGGAAGGCAAGCTAATTAAACTATATAAATAATGGATGTAGGAAATCCATGTCGAACCACGTAAATCCCGAGTCTCTTTTATTTGTTCTTCAATTCGTCTCCTTGCCCTAAATACACACCAAATGGTCGATTCAATCGTGTTTCGTGCCCAAAAGTAATTTCGAATCACGAACATTGGCACCGACTAAGGGGACTACGAGAAAAGGAAACATGTTTTCCCATTGAGAAAAGTAGTACAAAAATGCTTCAAAATCGTGTCCGTGAAAGAGCAGTTTGAATGTCTTGAAAAATCATTATTGCGGTCGATTGATCGTAATCGCCGCGATGCGGTTTGATCGCAAAGAATCGCAATCCACTGATCGCTGGCTGGGCCGCATACCATATAATCGCGGAATCTGCGAGTCGATTGATCGGCAACCGCCGCAATCCCAGATTCACGATTCGGGATTTGCTAAAACTATTATATTCGGAAACCAGTGAAACTGCATCAATATTAAAACTAGAGGTGTAAAATGTGCCGGCCCGGCACAGCCCACCCCACGAAGTCACGTGCTTAGCGTGTTTGCGTCTTTGAGTTTCGGGTCTTAGGATTGACGTCTTTGTCTTTGTGCTAAATGGCGTGCCGTCTTTGTGTTGTGCGAGGAAAAATAAACGTCTTTGTGTCGTCTTTGTCTTTGTGCTAGCACACGTATTTTATGTTCTCCAAAATAAATATTTTGAGATATTTTAGTTAGTACATGTATTATTATAGAAATAAATTAGCATATCGAAGATAAAATGTCAATAATTGGCTAAAACAATGATTTGTTTGTGAAATATTCATCAAATGTGATGTATTGTGTAGTATTTTATGCATGACGTGGCGTGCTTTCTTCGCGTGCTGGGCTGGGCTGGGCCGTGTGCTAACACGTGCAGCGTCTTTATCTTCAGCCGTGTGCCTATTTTGTTTGGCACAAGACAACACATTAAACAAAAAGTGCTGTGCCTGGTCTTTGGGCTTGGTCCACGTCTTTGGCCGTGCTAGGCCGGTCACGTGCTGGGCCGTGTTGTGCTCGAATTTTAACGTGTTGTGCTGTGCCATAAACGTGCTGGCCCGTCCCAATTTACACCTCTAATTAAGACTGATGAAACCACCCCTAGAACGTTCGGTCCATGGTAATATATGGCGTAAAAAAATCATCAAAATTGTTGCAGGATGTTCGATCCGCAGCATGATAAAACGACTCATTGCTTGATACAATTTTTGAGACATAGGTTTTAGTTTTCTAAACTGATCAACTTTCTGCATCACATTTCATCTCCCCCTTATCAAATATAATGGGTCATCACCCATCCGGCCCAAATCTATTGGGTACATGTAAGTAGCCCTACAGCCCTAACCCTAAGTATAAAATGGAAAAGCTTGAGTGAGACTATTCCAAAGTTCACAGATGCAGCAGAGAGAGTATGAAATGAGTTGATAGATCTTAAGTTATTGGTGGATCCAAATACTAAAACAAGATAATCAAACATATTCTCTATTTTCTGTGAAAGACATGGAGGTGTTAGGAAGAAAAATTACCAATAAATTGAAGTTGTTGTTGAAGAATCAGGTAATCGGAAGAGAAATAAGACAAAGGAAAGAATATAAAATGGTTTTATTTGTTGATCTTGAGAATCAGTATGAGCGGAATCGGAAAGTGTAACAATCTCACGAAAACAGCTGCTATGGAAGGCCAGCCTGTTGCAAGTAGAGCCGATAAGCAATCGTGTGTCAGCAATTCTGTAACCTGCTTAGGCGTCATAATCTTCTTGTATTTGGTTTGTCAATTTGCTGGCCATTTTCCAACACGTCTTTAAGATGTCAACAAGAAGAAGTGTAACGGTTTAAGGTAGGGATGCACAAGACCCACCCACGATACCCATACCCGCCCGTACCCGTTAAACCCGTGGGTTTTTTGTCCATACCCACCCGTTGTGGGTGCGGGGTTGGTTAAGAAAAAAAAAACCCGCTGTCTGTGGGTGCGAGGTTGGTTTTAGGTCATACCCGCCCGAAAACCGCTCAATATACACCGTTGATTACAGCTAATCCTTCACTGGCCTTGAGAAGTTCAGCTAGCATCCTAGACCACCTCTTTTGTCCCTTTCTCTAAGAGACTTCACGTTTTCAATGGTTGTTGGTGTCTTGTGTGTGAACATATCCAAAGAGGTGCCAATTTAAGAGCTGGCCTTCTAAACGTTCAGAGATTTCTTTACCATCAAAAATACAACAGAAGCGTATTGGATTTGCTATCACTATAATTAGCTGCACGCGTCATGAAATATATTAAAGCGGACTCCATGGATTCTAATCTTGAAAATTTCAATGTGGTGCAGCAGATTATAGTGAACTCCTCCTCCTCCTGATCAGTATATCTAATTTTTGGATTATATCTAATTATTGTGTTTAAACCCAAACCCCGGCCTACCAGCGTGGTGGGTAACAAAACCCGCCATTGTTTGTGGGTGCGGGGTTGGTTATGAAAAAATAACCCGCAGCCTGTGGGTGCGAGGTTGGTTTGAGCTTATACCCGCCCATACCCGCCCATGTGCAGCCCTAGTTTAAGGTACGTGTGTAATTTCACTGGCAACTGCCATTTAACTTATCAAATTTTTAATTTTAAAGTTTTGTAGCAAGTAATTTATGTAGAAAATTATACCTGGCATCTAATAATTTTGTTACAAATAGATTGGCAAGTGTATTGGACATGACAATTTGGATCACTATATTCACAATTTTGCTTAGTTTTAGATTTAATGCCAGGTATTGGTTTTTTATTTTACTTTAGGTGCCAGGTAGAATCTTTAATAGTATATGTCCACTCAATTCCTGCCAGACTCCCCCACCCTTTAAGAAGACAGGAAGATTAGATTTTGATTAACCATAGAATTATTGGGTAAGTTATCAAAACCATCTCTTTAAATTATGTTTGCTTGTTTTGTGTGCCATATGATTTAATTGTGTGACTTGTACATTGAATGACCAGTTCACTGTTGTATCTACTTCAGGATTTGTTCGTACTAGATGAATGTTATGGAAAAGCTACCCTGTGTATTGCATTGTGGAATATTTAGGAACAAGAAAGCTAAATGGAAAAGACATCACTATACACCCCACGACGTGGATTAGAAGGATCTTCTAAAATTTTGGACTACTAAAGATCATCAGGTACATTCACAACTCTTTCATGTTCTCCCAGTAATTTCTTCTTAGATTAATGTCTAATTAATTCTGTATCCATAAGGATCCTTCAGATTTAGGCATCAACAATTTTTGTTTACCGTGTATATTTATATTCTTCAGTGCCATTTAGCTAATTTTATATGTTAAGCCCTTCTCAAGGTAATGACATTGATGCTCCTGTTTGAGAATTTATGGGAGGTGGAAATTCTAATGTTTCTACTGCACTGGTTTTGGTTTGCATTTATGTCACGCCTTTGATCGTTTGGTTACTTGGTTTGATGCTAGGTACGTTCATTGTGATCCTATAAAAAATATGTTGTAGATAACCTTGGTCGATTAATATATGCTAGTTTAAACACAGAGGCAATTTATGGGTTTGGTCTGTAGAATAGTTAAATGAAAACAATGGTGCCTGAACCTAGTGAGGTGTTGTTCTCCATAGGAGTGCTCCTACATTTCTTTAAAGTAAGAGTTTGACTCTTTCAGGTTGTGTCCAGTAGGAAGATATTACATCTTGGGCGGGTTAATAAGATGTCAGGAATCCACCAGTGCTAGTTCTTCCCAATGATTTGGTTGCTTCTTCTCAATTGCCTGAGGTAAGGTTCCCCTGTATTGCTGCGCCAAATACTTATTCATAATTTTTATATTCTAACAGTTAGCAATATTTTGATGAATCTGTCTAGTCACTTGCTTTAGTTTCCTTGCGCTCACAGGGTCCTTCATATAAGTATCAACTCGTTGCAGCAATCATTCATGTTGGGAATGAGTCTACTCGGGGCAATTACACCACCCGATAAAGCGCGGTTCCGATGGAAAATGGTGGAGGTGCCTCGATGAGTCTATAACTGATGTGAGTGAGAAAGTGTTGCTTGGTGACACCTATCTTCTATTCTACTGACAAATACAGGTAAGTTCACTAATAGATCCCCATGTCTAACGGTGATGGTGTCTCTGAGTATAATGGTGACTCTAACCATTATACTCTTTTTTAACTTCATTCATATGCATTTGCTTATTCACGTGGGCTAATCAATGCCTTGGTTGTTAGGTTTTATGAAACATTCTCCCTGCATATGTATCAAACATTTTCAAGTATTTAGGTATAATTTGCACATTCTAAACTAGCCAAATAGAGCCTGTCCACAATCTTACAAAAATGCAGGCAAATTCAACTGTTCTCATAATCGTTTATTCTAACGCATGCTTCATTTGCTTCAGTTGCAGCTCTGATTGTGGGATATCCGTAATGGGATGTTTCTCGGAAGCATGTAGGCCAGTTGTTCAAAAAACTGTATTTAAAGGGTAAATGCCACCGATGATGAAATATTGAGTTTTTTGTACTGCACAGTAGCGCCCTTAATCTGATGCAAATATGTTAATTCTTTGTGCAGGTTACACGTGATTAGAGTTTGAAGTGTGGAGTCTCGAGACTGTTCAGTTTTTGTATGGTGTCTCTGAGATCAACTAGTTTGGCATTTTTACTTATCCATGTTGCGGCCGGCCTGAGTTAAGGTTGTAGAAATAAAGACTTTTGCTGTGTTTACCGAAACTTGGGAGGTTTTGTTGCTGTCCCAATAACTGAGGTGTAATTTGACTTGCAAGTGCATTTATAAATTCATTCGTAAATGGAACGATGATTTGTGTTCATGAGAAATATTTTGACACGCAAAGGAATAATAGAATTAAGCCCGTAATGATTGTTTCGAAATAACGCGGAAGGAAAATCTCACAATAGCGACATCAGCACATTTTTGGTTTGCCAAGTGATTGTAAAATTCTTTTTTTATGCTGTGTAACAATTGAACAATCAAGGCTGTGGAAATGGTTAAAATTTGAGACATGTTCTAGTTCATAAACTCAGCAGTGAGTTGCCACTCTTAATTTAATCTCATTTGTGGAAAATGACTAAGATTTCAACTAGTCACAAGAAATTATCAGTTTCTGATCTCCAAAAACTCAATTGACGATTCAATTAAAGAAAACATTCTACTTTTCAAAACTCAGCTGACCTTTTTTTCTCCCAGGGAAGGAGTGTCTCAATGTCACATTTACATATCCATCCACTTTATGAAACACAAGGAATAAGAAGCAGCCCTTTCATCTGAGGGCGGTGGAGTCAGAACTAGAAGATATAAAGATAAACGAGAATTCTATTATTGAATGAGATATTTTACATTGAGAACCCATAGGGTATATATAGTGATACCGTAACTTGGTATGCAAGAATAATGCTTGTAAATCAATTCATACTAAATATATCAAATACTAAATATAACCCTAAATACTAAAACTTTCCATATAATTTATTATTACGAATCCTATACTCTAACACCCTCCCTCAATCTCATGGGAATTGCAAATCACATGAGATTGGCCTTGGTTGTTGATGAAGTGCGGTGCCAATAAACGCCGAGAAGTATAAGAAGAAGTGCGTTGCCATTAAAAAAAGAATATTGATTAGGAGAACCGCCAAAGTAGCAAAAATAACGGAAACCATTGATGGAGCATATAAGAACCATCGATAAGAGAAAAAAGATAATACCCTGCAAAATTGGGATTAGAAAAGTTGACGAAGAATGCATATGATGGGATTTTAAGGTATGATAATGGGCTAAATAAAGCAACGTGAAACTAATTGTTGTAAAGGAACCGGTTGGTAACGGAAATTAAATTTGAGAGTGGACGAAAGGATAGAAAGCGGGGAAGTTTTGGAATTAGGTGGTGGTGGGAAAGATTAGGAATCAATTAATTAATTAATACAGAAGTGGGGTACAGATACAGAACGTGGAAAGAAGAAAAAAGTGGGACGGAAGGACGTGATGGAGGAATAACGTGCCGGGCAGTGGAGAGAAAGTTGATGTATGAAAACTCAACAGAAGAAGGAAAGATGGAAACGAAGAGAAAGGAAAGTGGACAAAACAGATGTGCGACAGGAAAACTCGGGTAGGCCTAAGTATGGGACGGACGGGGAGACCTTGGAAGGTGGAACGGAACGGGATTTTTTTTTTTTTTTTTTTCATTCTATTTTTTTTTTGATAAACGAAAATAAAAAGATAGGGTTTAGAAGAAGAGATGCGGAGATCTCGATAAGTAAAGGAGACGAAAGGGTAAAAGAAGTTTAGATGAAAAGAACAAGAGGATCGAAGCCGAAGCTCGTGATGCCACTTCATCATATTGCAACGGAGGAAAGATCCGGCGGACGGTAGCATTGGAGACTACCGCCGCCAGTTAGAAAAGAAAACAAGGTGGGCAACAGGTCCGGGTCGAACCCGCTGATACCAAGTCAGAACTAGAAGATATAAAGATAAACGAGAATTCTATTATTGAATGAGATATTTTACATTGAGAACCCATAGGGTATATATAGTGATACCGTAACTTGGTATGCAAGAATAATGCTTGTAAATCAATTCATACTAAATATATCAAATACTAAATATAACCCTAAATACTAAAACTTTCCATATAATTTATTATTACGAATCCTATACTCTAACAGGTGGCATTGGAAATTTCACCAACCTCAAATTCACAGTTTTTGATTTTTCAAACTCATTCGGAGAACAACTGAGGCAGTTCTGTATCACAGATCCATTTGTCACCTTGTGAAACAGTGAGTCATGACTCTATCCTGCCCTTATCCACATGGTAAAATGGTAAATATAAATCCACATTTAGCCCTAAAACCCTAACCCTACCTATAAAAAGAAAAGGATTGAGGGAGAGTTCCTTTTGGAACACAAATCTTGAGAGAGAGAGTATGAAATCAATTGGTAGAGAGAGAGAGTCCAGAGTCGCCTGCCGTTGTTCCTTCATTTTCCAAAATCAAAGATGCAGGGAGTATGAATAGATCGGAGTTACTGATTGTTCAAATACTAAAACAAATTCAATGCTCTCTTTATTTTCTTCATTAAAAGGTATGGAAGAAAATTTGTAACAATCCAAAGTTGTTCTTTGTTTCCGAAGACCAAACAAGAAGAAGAATCAGAGTGGTTTATCTTGAAATTCGGCATGAGCGAACTCGGAAAAGTTAACAATTTTACATCATATTGTTGAATCATAACAAAAGCTTGAAAATGTCGAACCATGGTGTTTTGCAACAGAGATCTGAAATTAAGAAGAAATCCGATGATCTGGTTGAGGAATCCATGGATCTGAAAGTAGAAATGGTGAATGTCAAAAGAAAGAAGATGTCAACAATCTTGTTACTGGTTATGTTAATGGCTTTGATGATCATACCGGCACAAGTAGCAGCCAAAGGTTGGACGGTGGGAGGAAACCATGGGTGGACAACAAATCTTAATTATACTCATTGGGCAGAAAATATTATTAAGCCAAATACTTTTACATAATTTTTTGTCTTCCAACTGGTAGCAATATTTCGGTCGGTCTGTAGTCACTCACTTTAGTTTACTTGTGCACACAGAGTCCTTCATTTAAGTATCAACTCGTTGCAACTATCAGGCGTGGTTCTGATGGCAAATGGTGCTGCAACGATGAGTCTGTAACTAATATGTAAGTGAGGAAAAAGTGTTGCTTCGTGAAATCTATCTTCTGTGCATAGCAGTTCTCTGTGCTCTATCATAATTCAAGTAAATTAGTGATTTTTTGCTTAGTTAAGCTGGTTCTTCCTCAAATACTTGGCCACTTTTCCTCTGTCTTCTACTTTTGTTGTGTTGTGTAACATCCAAAGTATCTCTGGTCTGGTTCTTATCAAGTCGATTGAATTTGAACCGGTGTTATATACTAGATTGAATTTGAACTGGTGTTACATACTAGTGTTGTCAATCAGTTCGAGGTAGCTATTTGGATTTTTCTGCATCCCTGCGGCATAAAATGCCTCAATGTATTATAGTACTTAGTGTATAATTTCACATGTTAAGTTATACAAATAGAATGTCCAGGCCATAAGCATTGAATTTTTTTGTGATTTTATTCTTATCTAAGTATCTTGATCCATATCTGTGATTGTGCCTGTTTACACTCTTACAAAAATGCTGGCAAATTCAACTGTTTTTGGATTCAAGTATTCTAACGCATGCTCCATTTGCTTCAATTTGATATAGACTTCGTGTGTATACAACAAATTAGACAAGAAGTTGTTCAAGAGTTAACTCCTAATACAATTGAAGAGATAAGGGTATGGAGCAAATTGAATCTGAATATGCCAACTAATATGTGCATCATCCCCCAATCTGTTACAGCAGAAGAAAGCCTAAGGGTGAACCTACACGACAGTTTTCATTCTTCCCGAAGCCAGAGATTGAAAAGGTATCCGAGAGAGAGTAGCTGAATGTTGCACCTACACGAAAGGAAGCAAAGCACAAATTGAGATCAGGGCCATGTTTGTTCTACCACTTTATTGCTTCAATCCGTCCAGTGAGCATTCATTTATACTTTTTTCCATCAGGTTATGTTGACGTTGCAGGCTCTTGAAGAAACTCCTCCAATATGCGAACCTGTTCTTGCAGTTTTTGACACATGTTGAAGGATAAAAGAAGCAAACCCATATAATTGTTTATTTTTGTGCTCTTGCACAAGGAAAAGCTCGGCTTACAACATTAGATAATGTCACACATTGTTTATGTTTGTAAGTTGGTGAAAAATTCTGGTTGATGTTGTCGAACAATTGCAAGTTATGTTTCATGAATCTATGTTATGAATTACAGTTGCTACTTTTGCAGTTGGAATTCTGGGTGTCAAGTTTATACGAGGACAGTAACTTTGATATCTCCACTTACTTCATACCTATAGTTCTAAATTTCTGAAAACAACTCATTTCTTGATTCAATTTTGAGGCATAGTTTCGTAGTGTTCTAAACTGAGCAAGTTTCATGCATCACATTTCATATCACTGTATCAAATATAGGGAAAGTGGTGAGTCATGACTCTGCCGAGCCCAGTAGGCACATGGTAAATCCTGACCTTATCCACTGGGCTATGTTGTAAAAGGCGCTAGGCAATGCGAGGCGCCAAGCCCAGCGCCTAGCGCCTTTGGCGCCTAAGGCGCCCCAGGCGAGAGCCTTTTTTTTAGAAAAAACCAGAATTAGGGATAATTTGGCGCCTGGGCGCCTTTTTTTTCCAGGCGCCAGCCTTGCGCCTAGTGCGCCAAAGGCGCTCGCCTTTTACAACATAGCCACTGGGTACTAAATGGAAAAGTTTGAGAGTGAGTTGATGATTCATAGTTGAAGGCTGCAGCGAGAGAGTATAAAATGAGTAGATAGATGTGACTTATTGGTGGATCAAAATACTAAAACAAGATCATCAAACATATTCTCTATTTTCTATCTAAAGATTTCCAGAAAATTGAAGTCGATTGTTAAAGAATCATGTAACACAGGAGAGAAAGAAGAAAAGGAAGAAAAATAAAATGGTTTATTTGTCTGATCTTGAGAATCAGTATGAGCGGATTCGGAAAATTTAAATATTTCGCATGAAAGGATGTTTCAAGTAGAGCCGACAAGATGCTGGCGAGAAGAAATACAATGCTTTAAGGTAAGGGTGTAATTTCATCTGCCCACTACTTTGTTCTCTAACAATTCCTATTGCTTGGATTTGGATTTAATGGTAGATATTGGGTTCTACTCTACTATTTAGGTGCCATGTAGAATGCTTATAGTATTTATCCACTCTATTCCTGCAAGTATTGATGTTTGTTTAGATCCCTTGAGAATCAATCATCTTTTAAAAAAACAGAAAGATTAGAATTTGTTGTATTGATCTGGTGGCGGTCAGTAAACACTTATATGAACAATGATATTATCTTTGTAGAAGAAACGTCATTTCTTTTATGCCATTCGGGTGTTGCTAAAACAAAATTAGCGGTTCGATTGGTACAGACCATTGAGATAGGATGCCTGGGAGAATAAGGTGAACATACTCAGCAGAACCTGCAATTTTGATCTTCTTTATTGCTGGCATGTGATGAAATTATTTATAGAATTATCGGAAGTTATCAAGGAATATCCATCTCTCTAAATTATGTTTTGTGACTTGTGCACTGAATGACAAGTTCGTTATTTTGTCTATTCCAGGATTTGTTGGTACTAGTTGAATGTTATGAAACCGCTATGTATTGCCTGTGGAATATTTAGGAAGAAGAAAGCTAAATGGAAAACACGTCAATAAACACCCCACAATACAAATGACAAGCATCTTGCAGATTAACCCAACCTTTTAATCGACAGGGAACGGAAGGATCTTCTGAAATGTTGGACTACTGAAGATCATCAGGTAATTCATTTCATCTTTACCCAATAAGTTTCTTCTTTTCATTCATGTCTAATCAATTCTGACTTGTGTATTTGCAAGGCACTAAGCCACCAAAGCCAAGCACACATTAATGGTTGGAGAAACTCTTCTAGAGACGAAGCTTAAATGGTATATATGTCCATTCATATGTCGGTCTTTACAGTAAAATTCATTCCTGCAACTTCAAAGCTATTCAAGGTTTATTGTAGGGAATCTCTTGTTGTGATTAATAATGGACAGTTTGTTTGATGTATGTGTTCAGCTCTTCTCAAGGTAATGAGATTTATGTTCCTGTTTGGGAATTTATGGGTGTGAAATTTTGATGTTTCAATTGTTCCACCATGGTTTTGGTTTCCATTACTTCGTCACAGTGATCTTATAAAAAATATGTTGTAGATAACATGTATCCCTATGGCTGTTTTCCTTGGCCGAGTAATGTATGCTAGTTTAAAACACTGAGGCAAATATATGGGTTTGGTTTGTAAAATAGTTTATCAAAATAATGGCGCCTGAACCTAGTAAGGTGTTGTTCTCCATAGGAGTGCTCCTACATTTCCGCACACAAACTAGAGAATAGAGTCTCCAAGCCATAAGCACTGAAAAGTTTTGTTTTCATTCTTCATCTACATATCTTGATCCATGTTTACACTCTCATATAAAAAGCTGTTAAATACAAATCTATACTTCGTTTGCCGCAATGCAGTTCAATGGATATTTGTACTGAAGTTCATCCACCTTTTGATAAGTAAGATTCCAGTGCAATGGCATGCATCCTAAAAATGGATGCCCACTGCAGGGCGTAAGCTGTGGAGTTGTTCAGAAAGCAGTAATTTAAGGTAAATGCCACAAATGGGTAATAATAATTTCTATCAGGGGCGAATGGTTCACGAACACCGGAAATTTTTGTGCTATTTGATACGGAAGGAAAAGCTCTCCCTGCAGCATTGGCAGTGTTAATTTACAAAATGTCACATTTTCTTATGTTTGCAAGCTATTGAAAAATTGTGGTCGATGTTGTGAAACACTTGCAAGTTATGTTTCAAGTATCCATTTTACTGTTGCTAGCAAGCTAAAAAATTGGCAGTGGGCTACTTCTGTAGTAGGAAATCTGGGTGTCAAGTTTATATACAGAACAGGTTGGCGAAAATGGCTGGATATTTTGGTTCTTAACCTCAAAATTCACAGTTTAATTTCTCAGAAACAACTCATTTCTTGATAATTATGAGACATGCAGTAGGTTCTAGTTTTCTAAACTGTGCAACTTTTTTTTTTTTTTTTTTTTGAAGTAAAAAGGTTTGAATCATTGAAAAAGAAAAAGAACTTACAATAAAAAAGCGCCTAAGCGTAACAACAAATGCCACCCAAACTTCATCCGGCCCAAATCCATTGGGTATATATGGTAAATATAAAACCATAATAAGCCCCACAGCCCTAACCCTAAGTATAAAATGGAAAAGCTTGAGAGAGAATTGAAGATGATTCAAAGTTGGAAGATGCAGCCGCAGAGAGTATGAAATGAGTAGATAGATCTGAGTTATTGGTTGATCCAAATACCAAAACAAGATCATCAAACATATTCTCTAGTTTCCGTCAAAGATATGGATAGCGGGCCTTAAGTCTGTCGTGCCCTTATCTAAAACAACAGTGTATTTTCAGCCATTGAGTGGATCCCGTAAACACTACTGCTCCTGCATTACAAAAAGCAAACGAAAGGAAGAGAGAGAAGGATATGGAAGCAGAAGAAGAACAAAATGAATGAATTATGTTGGTTGAAATAATGGGTATGAGGGGACTCGGAAATATGGTTTTCCAAAGTAGAGCTGTCTAATGTGCTTCTACTCAATATTTTCAAGACAGATTCAGAAACCAAATATAATATTTAAAGGAGGATGCACCTACTTAACATATCTTTGGCATGGGATTTTCTTGATTTATTATTGGATCGGTATGTTTTTCCATTACAGAATTTTCAATTTAGTATTTTAGGCATCTACATTCCGGTGATTTCTTGTTTTAATTTCATGTTGGAGTTTAGGCTTAATATGAGATGTTTTTAGGTTACTTGTTTTTGATTTCGATCTCTAGTTGTAGGGTTAATTGTAGACAATTTATTTGATGCATATGTCCAGTACCTCTCAAGGTGATGAAATTGAGGTTCCAGTTAGAGAATTTATGAGGGTGAAACTTTGATGTGTAGCTATTGTTCCAATGTGGCTTTGGTTTCTTTTAAGTCAGGCCTAATTTGATTGTTTAGTTATTTGGTTTTATGCTAGATATGTTTACATTGATTCTGTGATTGACTTCATCTAAAAAAGCACTTATTTGTAGATAACACCGGATCCCTTGGAGCGTTATGTTTATACAAAATAAAATGGAATTGACTTATGAGTTATGAACACTTTATAGACAGAGGTATATTTCTTGTTAATTAGTAACTAGAAAGGTCTAAAAATGATTTTTCAACTTCTGCATCTGACTTTGATTGTTTTTCTTGCAGCCAAAATTTAAAAAGGAAACCGGAACAAGCCGGATCATCGGACAGGGTTATTGAAGGATATTATTCAACTTCTTGGTATGGCTGACGACTTCATTGAGGGTGGTGGTGAAGTTGATGCTTGTAAGGATGATGGTAAAGTTACTTCTCCTAAAAGTCCATCCCCTGATGTTATGTCCCGTATAGGTCCGTCTCTAATTTCAAAGATGAATCAAGGAGGTACTGTTAGTTAGTTTTTTCTTGATGCTCATTCTTGAACTCTAATCACATGGTTGCACTCTTGCAAACAGCTGAATATAGTTCCAAAGGGGATGAAGTAGTAGAGCAGTATGGTTTATCGTTAATAAGTGTCTTTGAGTTCAAGTCATCCTTTTAGCTGTATTATCATCTGCTGCATTATAGTTGTTTGATTGGCAAAAATATTAGAACTACAGGCATAGTGTTACTTTGAGTTAACTGCATTGTAAGTGTCTTTGAGTTACTTTGTAGAAATAGTGTTACATATGCTGTACTCTACATAAAATCGTTTTTCTGTGGGAGATAAGCTTCTACCGACTGGTGCTTAGAAATTGATTTGGGCACCCTTGGTTGTTTTATATGAAACTTTTTCTTGGTTGAGATCTCTGAGTATTACTTGTTGGCTTTAAGTTAAATTCTTGATTTTTTTTTTTTAATATTAATATCGTTTTGAGGTTGATATCTTATCTCTGAGAGCTTAGCAGTGGAGAATCTCATAACAATCATTTAATATATCTCAAGCTGGTCATGATTGACACCAATCATTTGCTTCAGTATATGTGAAATTACTCAGTATTTTCGACAGCTGCATATATGACAGGACATCTGTGATTGAACGTATATGATCTCATTTGCTTGTTTTTGTGCCATATGTTTTGTCCGACTGATGCACTGGATGACAAGGTTATAATAGGTTTATCAATTTCAGGATTTGTTTGCATTCGATGAACGTTATAAAAAAGCTACACTGACAGGGAGCGGAAGGATCTTGTGAAATTTCGGACTACTGAAAAGCATCAGGTAAATTGTGAACTCTCCTGTAAGTTTCCTCTTTATGTTCAACATATCTACTTAGGATTCCAACCGATAGCTTTTATTGGTGCCTACACCAGATTCCTTTAATTTTGTTTTCTTGTTTAGCCAATTGGCAGAGCAAAATCGTCCAAATCAATAATAACACGACCTTTCCGTAGCGATTCTCTGTGTGCATCATAATTTTAGTAAATAAGTGATTTTATGCTTAGTTAAGATGGTTCTTCCTCAAAACCGTCTTCATTTTTGTTGTTTAACAACCAAAGTATGTGTGTTTGGGTACTTATCAACTCAGATTTCATCTTCCGTTAATTCGATTACAAATAGATTTAGCTCCCTCAGTTGCTACCTTACACATGGAGGATCTATGATATAAACTGTATTTAATGCATTTACTGTTCTTTATTGCTTCAATCCATCCCTTGAGCATTCTATTCATATTTTTCTCCATCAGGTTATATTGACAGTTTACTTCGGACGCTCTTGAAGAAACTCCTCCAGTATGCGAACCTGTTCTTGTTTGCATATTTTGATTGTTTCTATCAGGGACGAATGGTTCACGAACAACGGAATTTTATTTGCTCTTTGATACGGAAGGAAAAGCTCTCCCTGCAGCATTGGCAGTGTTACAAAATGTCACATTTTTTTATGTTTACAAGTTATTGAATTCTGGTTGATGTTGTGAAACACTTGCAAGTTATGTTTCATGTATCCATTTTTCAGTTGGAAGATAAACTGATCGGTCACTTGAAGATTTCACAGTTCATGATAATACTCCACTGTGAGAACTTCTCATTGTTACTGATGTGAATGGCTAACCTACAGGAACAGGGTTCGTACTCCTTCCATTTGCTAATAAGGAGACAATTATGCATTTTTTTTTTTTTGTTGACAGATTAAACGAATTCAAACTAATCTAGAGTATACCAATATGTGGTTAGGTACACTTCTAAAATACGGCATCTCAGTCA
Organism: Papaver armeniacum; assembly: GCA_023531295.1. Taxonomy (NCBI): domain Eukaryota; kingdom Viridiplantae; phylum Streptophyta; class Magnoliopsida; order Ranunculales; family Papaveraceae; genus Papaver; species Papaver armeniacum. The sequence continues at coordinate 932,809 of JAJJWW010016481.1, read as the reverse complement.
AGAACAGGTAAAATCACTGATCATTGTTCATTGAAACTAAGTTCTTTAGTAAATATCATATATGTGTCAGTACTTACGATCAATTAGATTTTACTTGATGCTCATTCTTGAACTCTACTCTCATGGTTTTAGTCTTGCAAATGAGTTCCACAGGGAATGAAGTAGGAAGATGGTTTATAGCTATATGATTGGAAAGAATATTAGAAATGGGTTCCTTTGTCGAAATAGTGTTACCTATATAGGTCTGTGGTGAAATCCTCATACTTATTGCTGCAGTATATATAAAATCCCTTTTTGTGTGAGAGATAACAGATAAGTCTATTCCGGATGGTTCTTAGATATTGATTTGGACCGCCCCTGGTTGTTTTAAATGATACTTGAATTTGCTTAGTTGAGAATTCAGATATCTGAGTATTACATTTTTTTTTATGTTTATATCATTTTGCAGTTGATATCTTATCTCTGAGGGGTTACCAGTGGAGGATCTTATTTTGATTTGATCATATATGCTCTCAAGCTGGCCACGGTTGCAACACAATCATTTGATTCAGTATTTCTGAACATGACATCTGTGATTGAACACTGATTGACGATGATATTTGCTTGTTTTTGTGCCATATGATTCGCATTAAATCAAAGGTATTGGGTTATCTATTTCAGGATTTGTTCGCATTAGATGAACGTTATAGAAAAACTACCTTGTATATTAAACAAGAAAGCTAAATGGAAAAAAACATCACTATACACCCCACAATACAAATGAAAAGCGTTTTGCAGATCAACCCAACGTCACAGGGGGCGGAAGGGTCCGGTAAAAGTTTGGGGGCTACTAGTTTTAGGGCTGTGAATAATAAGGTTCAAAAGCCAATCTGTATGTCTTGCATACTATCATGCTGTCATATACAACTTCAACAAAATAAACAAATAATAATAAGCAAAATAACAAATGCACCAATATATGTATCAGCCAAATCTTAAGCACGAGACTCCACAAGGCAACATTTATCTGGGTGGCAAAACTAGACCAAAGGATACCGACCAATATATGTCACCTTAAATTGTGAAATGAAGCCGTCTGAATAATCCAATAGACATGCATATCCCCATGGCCTTCGTCATGAAGAGAGTAATCCAATAGACCGACCATACGTCATCGCTTTCTCGTTTCATTTCTGTACCTAGTGGGTTGTACGCCATCCGAATAACAGCTGTAATCTTTCCCAAGAATTTGGGAAAGGCGTTGCGACAGACATAGTTTTGATCAGTGTGGTACGGCATACCTGAAACTTTCATATGAATCGGGAGAGCTAAACCATACTAATTGGAGAGGAGAGAGCAATTATAAACTTAAGCTCTGAGAGGAAAAATCATTGTGGGGGAGGATTTTCATTAAAAACAACAAGACATCTTCTTTTCTGGTAGTTTCATATGAATGAGGAGAGTAGTAGCAATTGTAAGATAGGTGTTAAGATCAGTGAGAATCATCAGAGAAAAAAATCTCAATTTTGGGCTTGACAGTCGACAGGAGTTTCGAGATCTAGAATGGAAGAAAACAAAAATATGAACCGATGCGGCTGAGGTTAAAACAGGATCCAACGGTTGGGGATGCTTAGGATACTGAACTGTAGGGTCCGGTTGAAGGGTCGGAAAATGGCCCGGGTCGGAAACTGTTAGAATAGCGCACTATAAGATGAGAATTATATCTACTATGTCCTGCAAGGATTCCACATCAAATATGATGGAGCATTTTATGCAGATGAGATATACTGCTAAATACCAATCCGGGATTAATTAAAATCCAGCTTAGTTGCATTTATTAGCACACATTCAACTAATTTGGATAATCGCAGATTCATCTAATTTGCCCAACTTTATAATCACAAACTCATAGATGACATCAAAGATTAAACCAAAAACATTAACGTTTCCAGTTTTGAAAACCTAAAAATAAATTATATAACCAAAATTAAGAAAATCTATGCCTTTTTTCATTTAGTAACTCACATTTTTTTCGTCGAATAACCTTACCTAGGGTTTATGTAAATTGAAGCAAACAGCATCAGGCTGATTCACCATCTCTGAATCAGACATTGATGATTGATTCACGTAGGAAATACCATTAGGTCCTAAGAATAATATATTAGAGAGAGTCTAGTCCATTTGACCCAGTCAAATGTCTGCTTGGTCCTATTTGGTAATATAAATTATAGTTTGGTCCTAAAAATTATTGTTTGGTCCTAGGCTGATGTCATGGATGATGTAAATGTCACCTTGTTGTGGCAGAAATACCCTTTTGGATAAGTACCATATATATAGACAAAAAGTAAGAGACAATAAATCATTCTCGTTTACTTTCTCTCTCTTATATTTTTAGATCTAGAATTTTTCTCTTTTCTTCTTCTTTTTCTCATTAATGGTATTTGCAGTTACCATTGTCGTAATGTTTGCATTTGCATCTCAATTGTGTGTCTGCGATTATGTTTCCTTAGCGAAATGCGTTAATTAACCAACAAAACCGAAAAACTAAAAGCGGTTTCCTTTTGGGAAGCGTGGCCTTATGGAGGTGAATACATCGAGAATGGAGTTGAAAAGACATTCTATTTGCCTGAAGGTTGGTTTAGTAGTAGACTGGGTGTTCAAGGATACGCTTGGACCGATTCTTATTCTTACAACACCGTTGTATATACTTCCTTTATGATCACACCGCATGTCGAAACAAATGCACTGTTGAAATGAGAGGCAGCGGTGTTAATCGATTAAATATTTTTTTAGGGTTTTATATGGACTTCATTTACGGAATGAAGTCCATTTTTAGGTTTTTATATGGACTTCATTTACGGGAATGAAGTCCTTTTTTTAGGTTTTTATATGGACTTCATTTCTGGAATGAAGTGTGTTTTGTAGGTGTTTATATGGACTTCATTTTGAATGAAGTCCGTTTTTAGGCTTTTATATGGACTTCATTTGGAATGAAGTCCGTTTTTTAGGTTTTTATATGGACTTCATTTTTACGGAATGAAGTCTGCATTTTTAGGTTTTTATATGGACTTCATTTCGGAATGAAGTCTGTTTTTTTTTTAGGTTTTTATATGGACTTCATTTCTGGAATGAAGTTTGTTTTTTTTTAGGTTTTTATATGGACTTCATTTCTGAAATGAAGTCTGGTTTTTTAGGTTTTTGTATGGACTTCATTTCTGGAATGAAGTCTGTTTTTTTTTTAGGTTTTTTATATGGACTTCATTTCTGGAATGAAGTCTGTTTTTTTTAGGTTTTTATATGGACTTCATTTCTGGAATGAAGTGCTACAAGAAAATAACTAAATATTAACACGGAAGGGTATTTTTGTCAGTTTTAATATTTTTAAATAATTATAGACCAAACAGTAAAGGCGTTTGACCAAAGGACCAAACAGACATGGTCCCACCTAAAAAAGGACCAAACGATATTTTTCCCTTGATTCACCCCTTACCTGCTGCTACCCCTAGGGTTTCATCGAATAACCTTACCTACTGCTACGATCTCTTTCGCTTGCCGCTGGAATAAATTGAAGCAAACACTGATTCACCCCTGGCTTAGCAATAAATTTATACCCTGGCTTGACAGCAGAAGCAACCGAAGCATCACGAATTTTGGCTTAAACCAGGGGAAGTCTGTGCATACATCCGCCCCTGCCAATCCCCCTTGAAAAGTTGCTAAGGGTTCCAACGGTTCACTTAAGTCCATTCCATATGTCCCTGTAAATAACAAGAACGCCCAATTAGGGTGTATACAAAATGATTAGCGATTAATAAGACAAACTAGGGATTTAAACAGTAATTTAGTAGTTAATGCCCAATTTATCCTTCATTAATCATGTTGAGTAGTTAATTATAATAAGTTGAGTTTATAGATTATTTTGATAATGTTTAGTATAAATCACTATCATTTGGCTGAGAGTAGAAGGAAAATTTTGAGAAAAGGGTTTTGGGTGAAACTAGGTAATGATAGTGAACAAAGAAATGTTGCTGAATCTTTAGCTAAACTTCAACAAGGGGTTATCTTGAACATGGGCGGAGCTACATGGAGAGGTGGGTGTGCAATTGCACCCCCTCAAATGTGAGCTCCCAAGCCTAAATTAAGCTAATTTCCTCCCATTTTAGCCATTTTAACCCTTTTGCACCCCCTCAAATGTGCATTGATTGGTAACTTGTCCACCCATTTCTTGAATTCTGGCTCCGCCCCTATTCTTGAATCTTCAGCTAATGATAACGATTTACAATTATAATTTTAGTGGGTCAAACAACTTTAAATCATGATATTTATGAACATGGAGATTGAAGAACTAACCAAAGAAAGTAAACAAGCTCAACATACAAGTACTCCAAATATTTATCCGTCGATCCGTTATCCGAACACAAGATTAAGAGTTTGAGAAAAATTTGGGGACTTTAAAGAAATTTTCCCACCACCAAATCGACTGAATAGAGGAAGAAAAGGGAATAAAAAAAGAAGGCGTGGTCTAATTTACATAAGTGAGATAATGGGGTTTAATTTCGGCGTTTGACAAAAGGCCTTGTCTTGTGATGGGCCCTGCGCGCCGCATCTCATGCACACCCTCAGGCCCGACTATGTTGGAAATGGTTATGTTGATTCAAGAAAATGTAATTTTATACTTTAGTTATCCTAATCCCACGATCTTTGAGACACGCTTAAAAGTACATGCCAAATTTTTTAGCAATTACTCCAGATTTTAGTTTTCACATAATTAGATGAAGAATTTGGTACACAGTACATGCAAAAGGCCTTGTCTTTCCTAGAAGGAACTATTTCTGGGTTTAGTGTAAGAGTTGCGAAAAAGATTGTGAACAATGGTGTCAAAACAGTACAATATCTTTAGAAACTAAAATGTGGATCCCGCCCAGAGATTTTAAGGTCAGGGTTTATCCTCCAATTTCATGTGGTTCATAAGCTTTTTGTTACTTTTAACATTTTAACATTGTGGTTGTCATTAAACTAGTGTGGTTTTTTGTGTTCCAGGTACTTGGATTCTTCCATATTGTTTGTGAATACGAGGATACCAACAATTTGGCTCATGCTTTGATGCTAAATGGGGGCTTGACACTACTGCGATACTACCCGTCATGGATGATTTGATTAGAGCATTCTGTAAGATGGGAAAAGACAATGCTCGTGTTCCTATGCTTTTTAGTACTCATGGTCGGGTACTAGACTTAATTATGTGAATCGCACAGTAAAACATATTTGGTTATTTACCGTTGATATCACTTTAGGTTTGGAGATGGTATATCATCGTAAGAAATCTGTAAAGATAGTATATTATTTTAGGTTTGGAGATACCGGGCATACGTAGAAGTTAATCTTTTGGAACTTACACCTCTGTTGAGTTTTCGCGTCCATTGAAAACAGTTTTGCTCATTTAAATTTACACATGTGATTAGAATTTTGTTTATGATTCAATGAAGTGTTATTTTTTCATATGGGCAAATGTACTGACCGGCCGATCAACATTTTTCTTAGAATTTTGTTTACAGTGACATTGTCAAATGGTAACAAAGGACGGCGCATGAAGAAGATATCAATCAGGGTATCCATCACCCTCAAGATCATCTCTAACCTTTGGATCTTTCTCTTATACCCTAAACGTATCTTTAGCCTTCAGAACACCTATAAAACAAATTTTTCTTAGATTCAGATTCACCATTTCTACTACTATATATGAATACTAATTATATCAGCATACATTATCTGAAAAAAACAGCCAGAAGAAGAAGATGAAACCTCATTGTTGTTGTGGATCGCACAATGATTTCTCCTCTCAAAGCTCAAATTTCTGGGAATACCCATTTTGTTTATGTAAACTTTTCTTTTTTTGTAGGGATTTTTAGATTTCATTGCTGCCCATGAATGTGTTTTTGTGCTTCCCAAAACCCAACCCTCGATGGTTGCTGAGATCGCTTTCTGGAATACGACGAAGCATCAGCCTAAACTTCCAAGCAATGATCCAAATCTTCACTTAGGCGAGCCTCATTTACCTAGAAACGGTAACACGTGAGAAACATTAACAACTTATTGTATCAAATGTACAGTGCACTTATACTTGGATGTAGTAGTCTCTATATGTGCTGGGGAAGATTCACCATGAAGCCTGCAACATAGTATATACCTGAAGCTTTCCAATGCCTTGAAGGGTTCTGTAAGTAAAAAACAGAATGCCGTAATCCAACTCCCATGTTCCTCAATAATAACAGTTGAATCAGTAAAATTTTGTGCTGTCATACAAATATGTAGTATGCTGTGATCAGAAACATAGAAATAGAGAGCACGGTTACAGAAAGACCAATATAAATCTATAACGGTACGGCAGATTCAATTAATCCAAAGGATAAACGCAAGTAGAGAATTTTCGGGTCCTATCTCTGCAAAAATTGGACTGCACATGACATAGATGGTAACTTGTATAATATATCATCACTTGCACAAGTAGTTAAATCAAGTTGATCAGTCCATTTTTCTTGCACAAGGCCTTTATAGGTTTCGTTTACCAAATTCTCCCGGCAGTAAAAATTGAAACCTCACAAGTGCAATATTACCTTGCATATAAGAAATATGGGTAAATGGTATGACATATCAGCACTTGCACAAGCATATAAATCAAGATATTACACCATCAGTAATTGTTCCCTAGATCCACTCAACTATTTCGGGTAAAATTAAATTCAAATCTTACAATTTCCAGTCAGTAAAAATTCAAACCTTACAAAAATATTATACCACTGGGACTCATTCCTCTAGTATTGGGACTCATTCCCCTACTCCTACCTGAACCATCATTACCATCAAATCCTTGACTCATTTCAAACATCACGCTCTCCATCAGTTGTTGCATCTCTTCCAAGTGCATTTTTTGAAATCCCTGAAGTAGACAATTCATATCGTTCAACCGGGTCTGATACTGCAACTCATTAGCATTGATCCCCAAGTATGGATAAGTCCGATCAAGTGCGCTAGAAACAATTGGATAAGTAACAACCTCTCCAGATATCCTGGATATAGTATGTACCTCCCAAAAAAATGGTGGCATGTTTGATGATGAACTTTGAGAAGGATATGCACATGCGTCACCCGTCTCTGGTGGAGGTTGGGAAGGAAGAAATTCATCGGCAAGTGGCATCCTATCTAAAGCTGGGAAATCCATCCGACCAAAACGTTGTGGTTGCATATCAATATTGGGCTTGAATATAATGTTATACCAAGATAGGTAGTCATTTCTGTCCATTGGCTCCTGGATCAATTGATCAGCTTCTTGCCAATAATGACATTCCCTTATCAATTTGAAGTAATCGTTTGCTGAAATATCTGAATTCAGATAAGGGTTGGCGGCTATACTGATCTTCTTTGCAACTGAAGAAGTTGTCTTTCACCATAATACCAAACACCCTTTTCGAAATAGGGATGTATAACACCATCCTTGTAAGGCTTAGCTGTACCGTTCTCTGAGCTATTTCTTCTTCGAACTCGGGTATTCCTTCATATGACTGGGAGACAAGGTTCAGGCTTGTTCTACACAACTGCTGAATCTTATGAACAATAGCAGTATGTTGACCATATCTTCAATCTGTTGCAGTGCCCAATTCTCGGAATCATACTTTCGTATGATCAGAAATACATTGGTATGATTCTTAAGAGAAGGTTCCAAAACACGGAAATATGTGTACAACCAATACTAAAAATAATAACATATTATTGGTTTTAAATTTTCCATGTGAAATGACAATCAAATACATAGTGTGAAAAATATTGGTTCTTACCTCTAGAACACCCTAAAAAGCATTAAAACTATCGTTCACACATGTCGAGTTATCACCGAGGGCCATGTAAATCTCTGATAAAATCGTATACCCCCAATCATATGTTGGTGCTTGCTCTAAATCTTCAAATACTTCGAGAAACCCAATTAACACCACTGAGATAGCATTTGGAAATAGACATTAATTGGCCTAGTGTCCACAATACAAACAGACGTTCGAGCTCCTCATAATGATCAGAGATCAAATGTTGATTACCAGCTTCCCTGTTTTCATCCATTTTCCTAGCATAACGTTAAAAAAAAAAAATTAACCCAGCCACCTTAATTAACCCATGCGCTCTTATTAGTCTATATGAGGTATTTCCTTCTAATTCATTTGAGTATAAAGGAGGTCTTTGTTTCCATCTATTTTGCGATACCCAATTTAGTCTGTCAAATGGAAGTAAGTTTCCTTCACACGGAATTCCCGTTAACATGTACAAATCTATCGATGTAAGGCCTATTAACAATAATTATTCATAATTAGAATTTGTTGATATAAAACAAAACACATAATCTAAAAATTAAAATACTAGAAAAAACTGACTTACCGTATTCAAAATCCTTGAAAAAGAACTTGTTTGTAGTCTTCCACCATCGTTCTAATATAACTTGAACTCCTTGAGTCCGGTGGTTTCTAGGTTGTATTTGATATAGATTTCGCCAAGGATATCTTCTAACTCTCTGTTGAACAACAAGGGGAAGTAATTGAAAAATCGTACATAACTCAGTCCATCCACCTCTTAGATTTACCGAACCAACTCACTCCTCATGGTCAGATATGTGATTAGAAATACCTTCACCGGCTACTTGTCTGACATTACCAAACTCATAATTTATATCCACGACAAAATATATTCCACCAGCAGGGGTACTAGTACTTCCTTTGGTTTTTCTATTTCTTTTTCTTCTCTCCATATTTGTTTAAAAAAATCAAAAGATAATTGGAATAGGCCTTAAAATCACAATTTCTCACCTACTTATAAACTTTAACTCACCACCCAACCATCACCAGCACCAAGACCACTTGTGGGCTGATACCGTGCCTCGCCTCATGGGCCACTTAGTGTTACCCTATTTATAAAGCGTTAGGGTCACCTTCACTCGCAAAAGCAACTCCAAATCTCAAATCCTCTCAAATCCCATTTACGGCGGCACATACCTATAATTTTCTCCGCCTCATCTTCTTCAATACCACTTCACCGATGGGTTATAAACGGAATATGGGTTTTGTGTCTCACATATCATGGAGAAAATTGTTGATTTGGGTATGAACAGTCTCCGTTTTTATTTGAGAAGAGTAAGTATCAAACAACTAATTTCAATTAATTCCTGTGGCCCTAATGACAATCGAAAGAGAATTTAAAGATAAGTCTGCAGCCAGCAAGATACTCGAGAACGTTGCTGAACCCAATTCATTGTAAGTCTTCTATTTGTTCTTCCAGTACTATGTAAAGCTTTCACTTGATTCTTTGCATATCCCTCAACCAAACGATTTAATTAGCAAATGGGTTACTGAATGACTGGGAAATGGCATATGTGACCGATTGGTTCAAAGTTCCAACCCTTGATGATTTTAAAGTAGGATGTGAATGGTCCTGAAGTTGGATTGTCTTTGAATCATAACTTAGCTGATATCCTGATATACATAACTTATCGACATCAACAAGTATATTTCTAAATAAGATTTGTTGAGCAACATGGCTTCGACAGTATCTAGTTTTTGAACCAACTTTAGTTTAAAAACAAGTCTTATTTTTGCTTCGTTCATTTTTATTTTTTGAACCAACTTTAGTTTTGTTTCGGGGAACTTTTTACTGATTTGAGAGAAGAACTGAGTTATCCTCGAGATCTTGTGATATTTCAAAGAGATTATCTGGAATTTGTTTCTCGGGTACTTTTTTTATTATTATAAACCCACTCTCTTTGCGGATAAAATTAATTGTATTAGTGTTGTACACCTGGTCAGTACCACGGGAATGCCTGCAACCACCAAATGAGTAAGTTATTTGAGCTTTGAGTTTCAAGTCTTTGTTTTTTGACATCTTGGTTCAGAAAAAAACATGAAAACATGTCCTTAGAGTGAGATCAGCCTGAGTTTTGAATATAATTCTCTTCCTATTAATTTTTTTTTTTTTTTTTTGCATTGTAATGGTGTTCTGTGCTAGTGTGATTGATTCAGGTTATTTTGATATTGTTAGTGAAATGCAGATGAATTCAGTGCGATTTCCACCAGCTAGGGAACCTCCTCCACCTTGGTTCCCGGTGGTACAACCTGATCCATTACTGAATAGCTCGTTTTGGAAGGCGGAGAATCTACACAATCGTTTGAAGAAATTGAAGGACATGATCGACCTAGCCAAAGCAGTGTATGTATATTGAATTGATAAGAAACACTTTTCCTGAAACGGGGGTAGTAATGTAGTATTATGTTTGTTTTGGTTTTAAAATTATATTGTCTTTATTTCGTGATGCCTTTTCTGTCATGTTAATGAATTGATTTGGGATATCCAACAGGCAAAGAGAATTAGAAGCGGTACTTTTGTGTAAAGAAAGGAGCGAGTCTGCTGGGGAGATTGATAATGCAAACCTTGATTCGTCTGTTCTTAAGATTTCTGAAGTAATCAAAGAGAAATCAACAAATTTGGAGGTGCAAGAATTGTTGTCTGTCGAAGCTGCAAACTCGTTGCTGTTAAATTTGAAATGTCAAATTGAACCTTTGGGGATTTTTAGTAGTCAAACTAGTCAGTGGGAAGAGAAGTCTGTGGCGGTTCGATTAGCTAACAAGATACAGAAATGTAGTAGGAATAAACGTTGGAGGAAGAAAAAGAGGAAACGTGTTGCTGAAAAACTAACTATGGTGAATAGTTTCTCAGTTACCAACTAGATTACTTTTCTGAGTGTTAACTCACTTGTGAAACAGTGAGGGAAGTTTTTAATTCGGTATATATTTTGTTTTAGGAGCGTGAAAGGTTCGACCAGGCTGATCAAGAAGCTTATGAGTGGAGGGCTAGAGAAATCGCCAAGGATATTGCTAGACGAAAGGTAGTGGAATTCAGTCAAGTTTTAATATGTTAAAATCCTATCTTTTTGTTGAGAAAGAATGTGATGTAAATTTTGCAGAATAAAATAGTCATGGTAGTTTGGACTGTAACAGGTCCGAGTAAGGGCCATATTCGTAAAAATTGGATTGTTTTTATATATTGAAGCATACTCTGAGAATTATTTTGCACAAATAAAACACCTCATAATCTCATATGCTTTCTCAGTGTTAGAACTTAAAAGGAACTATGGTCACAAATTGTACTTAAGCCATCATCTCTATCTTTGTTGCCATTTTGAGTTGTTGAAGTCTCGGTTGTCCATTTTGAGTTGTTGAAGTCTCGGTTGTCCTCATTATTTGTGATTTGAACAACCTCACATATATGCTTCCAGACTATCCAGGACCCCAATTGCCAAAGACTCTGCGTTGCCGTTATCTCCCATTAAGTTTTTTTTTCCTGCATCTACATAACCAATCCTTGATCCAGCTCACCACATTCCCTGTTTTTGATTCTTTGAAAAACTCATTCAAACTCAGAAAATTTCATTCCTTACTAGTGAATTCACAATTCAGGAATAAATGCTCCAAGTGTTTCTACCCCATTGTTGCACAACTTGCACTCCCATGTCTATTGATTTTAGTATTATGCCCAGTCATGCCTGAACTGGAATTATATTATGTAAACATTTCCAGATGAAGACATGTATCCTAGGTAGCACATCTAGTTCCAAATTTTGGTTCAAGGGATTTGGTTTTGGTTTGAAAACGTGTGTGCAATTTACTTATACCCAGAGTTAAGGAATATCGGTTTATTCATATGTGTCTAAGTCTTTGTTAAGTGAAGTTGAGCCAGCAGGAAAATCTTTTTTCTTCTGTTTCGGAAAAAACATACAGAAATCAGTTTGTCATGATTATACAGAAACAGTTGGATTTATAATCACTGGCCATACAGAGAAAAGGACTTAAGTATCTTTTCACTGGCATACTGTGACTCAACTAGTAGTTCTGGATACACATTAGGTTTCTAATATGTATATGCCATACCATTAGCATTCCTATAATTTTGTTGGCATTCTGCGGTTTCCAGCTTTCATGCAATGGAGCTCATAAATTTGTAATTTATAGAAACTTTTTAACTGAATGTATTGTATTAAATCTTGATTATTGACAGATGATTTGTAAAGAGAAGGCGAATTTTCTTGAGGCAAAATCAGGGGTACAAGTGCATTCCGTAGGAAGGCGTGCTTATAAATGAAAGGTGAAACAAGAACTTGTACACCTTCCAAGGACTATATATATAGTGATTCTTAACGCCGATACCATTTGGATCATTTGGGAATCGCAGGGAACATCTACCGAAGGTTATAACTTTAAATGGATTTTAGTTTTATTGATTGCTTTCAAATAGAAGGTGAAATAGGAATACTCCTTCCATGTATAGTGTAATGATTTTAAGCATTCATATCATCATATGCAACACAATCTGAATCATTTATGTGTCTAAATTGATGCGAAAAATGTACATCTACCAAATCATGATATAGGAAAAAAATAGGGTAAAACGCTTCATTTTTTTTTTTGTCAGTAAATCTATGGCCACATATCCAAACAGTGGTTTCTTTCAAGTCTCAACTGCACAGTTTTGCATAAGAAAGAGAACTTCTCTGATCCTCTCAAATCGTTGTCACCTAAGCTTAATCTCATATGAAACTAAACTGTGCATCTCAGTTGATGTATTAAAGTTGTTATCCAGTGTAATTATGCAGAGACACATGTTTCTAGTGTTGTTACTTGGTGTAGTTTTCACATTGTTGTCTTTGCATTTTATCTAACATGGAAACTGATTTGAAAAGTATTTCGGTTCGTAGTCTATTTCTTTCAAGCTGTGTTGTGTTTTTTCTTTCCAATTGATGCATTAATCGCTCTAGTGATTTTTTTTTATCAGGCCCTCGGCATTAAACCTGGTGATGCAGCTGTGCTATCCAACAGGAGTATGTGTTATGTGTACTTAAAGGAAGGAGATCTTGCTTTTCAAGATGCTAATCAGTGCATGTTGAAAATACCAGACTGGCCTAAGGCGTATTATAGGGCAGGCGTAGCACTAAAACTGCTGAAGGTACAAATTCTTCAATTTCTCCCTGTCGGTTAATTTTCATCTCTTCTTTTTATTTACAGAAATCCTTTTTGATAATCTTTGCTGCATGATCCGCAGAGGCTTGATGATGCAGCAGATGCCTTTTTCAATGGTTTGAAACTGGATCCTGAAAATAAAGGGCTTGAAGATGCATTCAGGTTAGGTACCATTACATTTATAGCCAGATCTGACGTTCAATTTTTACTTCTAGCATTCCTGCTTAGCAAGTTTATCATTAACTAGAACCTGAACCTGTCCTGATTGGAGAGTGCAATTGAACTGCTAGATTTTGGCTAGATGACCTTCCTTGCCTCAAGTCGCTTAAGCCCCCATGAACAACAGAGTTACAGAGCTATGATAGTCAGTCAATTCTTATGATTTCCTTGTCATATTATTCGACCTTTTCTTATTCCATTTCGCTTGTTGTTTTTTAAACAGGGAGGTTTGTTTAAACGGGTAGAAGGCCATCAATATCCCACGTTAGATAGAAAGGCTTTCAAAGAATGGTAGGCCTTTTACTCTTTCTCTCTCTTCTTCTCTCTCTGAGCAAGGGGATCACTGAACAGACATTTTGTTTTATTTTTGCAGCCAAATGTGATCTGCGGTGAAACAGTTACTCCGCTTCGTGCATCTATCTATTCTCAATCTTGTCAATGTGCAGAACAATTATTGAAGGTAGAAATATTTTTCAACATTCTTGTTGGACTTTATCAACAATTTAGCATCTATTTTTAGACTAGTTTGTATGTTTCAAACTACTACTTCTTGAATTTCTTGTAAACTGTCTCCTTTTTTATCCATACTAGGGAACTTTACATGTTTCTATTGGTTCAATTTTGTTTGAGTGGGTCTTTAGGGAATGTGTACAAGTTGTCATGGGGTTTTCATCATACATTCGTATCTAAGGATTGTTGGTGTCTGCTTGTGGCTGTTGGGTGCCTCAATATGTTTATTATACCATTTTTGGGGTTTTAAGTACATATACCTAAAGACATCTAAATTGGATTTAGAGCGCCTGTATTTTTTGAAACGGGATAGAGGCTTAGGTGAGAAACTCAACAAAAAAAAAAATATCTTTACTTAGGTGGTAAATCATAGCCCAAACAAGTTCAAGCCTAGGTACATCTATTGCCAAGTCAAGGTAAGAATACAGTTAAAACTCAACACAAATGAACAAAAGAAGATTTTTTTTTTAATTTCTTTGCTTCAATTAGTTCAAGTGGGAGAAAGAGGGGAAAACGTGAAAATCCTTGAAAAGGTGATTTGATGTGATAAATTGGGTTACAAATGGATTTTTTTTTTTATCTCGCACTGCTAGATCAAAAGATATCTTGCAACATCCCAACTATCCATTTTGTTAAATATGACATCAGCTAACACGGAAACTAACTAAGGTTATCTTCTCCAGTTAGTAATATTTTTCGTATCTTAATATAAGAATATTTAGATTCTTGTATTGAAAAATATTCAGTTGTCCTTCCCATTGCTAAACACTTGGTGAGCTGTTTTCATCTGTCACAAAGAAAAATCCCAATCGAAAGCATCAAAAACGGATCATAATTTAAAATCAAATAAAACTAATAGTAGACAAGAAGATTAGGTTAAACAATTAATGTTAAAATTTATTCAAAACCAAAAAGCAGAGTGTTGGATCATGAAAACGTAGATGATTAAAACGAAATTATTTTGATTAGAAAAGAGGACGAGGAAGAAGAAAAAGAAGTTGAAGGGAAAAATGAACCAATACGAACAAATGATTAAAGAGGAAACTGTGATCTGAAATTGTGAAGAAATTGGGGATTGTTAGTCTACTTTGTCGTCAAACCGATAGTTTATTTGTCTCAATAAATTATCATCAATTTTTTTATAGGGTATCTGCATTGTGTATATCCAGTTAGGTTTTAGTTTTCCTTATGCCATTGGTGCACAAACTTGCATCCACTAAAACAAATCACAAGCGAATCACAGACCTATAAATTAAATGAGAATGTTAATAATGTTTCATATTAAACTTGGAGATCTGGTACGCCAAGAATTAGTGAAAGATGAATACAACAATCAACATACTGAAAATCATGGAACAACTATGAAAAGACGAGGGTACCCAAATACACCACAATCTTTTTATTTCAACCTATAAGTCCTCTACCGAATGTGATCGTCTATGGACAGATTCGAGACAATACGACAATTTGGTTCACACTTCGTGTGATTGTCTATGGATACGAGATCCAAACAATACAACAATAAGATAACTTGTGTGATTGACTATGGATACAAGATCGAGAAAACGCAAAAACAAAGTGTGTACTTGATAATAGGTTCGGTAATAACCGAAACTTTATATAGGATCACTATAAAAGTAAATGACACAACAAGATTTTGTTAACGAGGAAACCGCAAATGCTGAAAAACTCCGAGACCTAGTCTAGTTTTGAATACTCTATGAATTAAGCCGCTATACAAAATCTAATACCAACTTCGTATAGTTGAGACCAATGTGTCTTCGACTTCTAGAGTCACCCATGTGAATAGCAAGTCCTTTGGATCGTATTCCAAACAACAAAGGAAGAATATGTTTGGTAACCACTATAGTCAATCTTGCTAAAGATATAAATGAGTCGTTGATAAAGACTTTTTCGTTTAATATAATAAACTTCTTTGTCTGGTTAGATCAATCTAATTATAACTACCAAAATAGTCGAGTATAGATTCCTACTCAATCAATATAAATCTCAAAGAGAAATATAGAGATTTTCGATCTCACACAACTAATCAATCATATCTATCAAAGATAAACTGATTCTAGTTGGATCTCAGACGATCAAGGTATGAGAATTCTTTGATTAGTCCACAAGATACGAAAACTAATAAGAGTTCTCTTTTTCTATAAATCTTCTCTATTATCTTCAAATACCTACACAACACCACTTGAATCTCTTGTGATCAATCACGCACAGAACGGAGTCTATTAACAATGGATTATAACACGATATCTTTAGATCTAACAATATTTCTAAAGATCTCGTGGATACTTTGATCAAAGTTGAGTGAATCTTACATCAGAAGAGAATATTCTCAAGCATAAACAAACTACGTGCAATCAAAGTTTCAACAACCGTTAGTCAATCAAATCAAATCTGAAAAAACAAGGGTACCCAAATATACCTCAATCTAAAACTTTTCCACCAATAAGTACTTTCTCCGAAAGTGATTGATTTTCTATGGACTGAGTCGATATAATACAACTAATCGGTTCACATTTCGTGTGATCGTCTACGGATACGAGATCGAGACAATACGGCAACAAGATAACTTATGTGATTGACTATGGATACAAGATCGAGACAATGCAACAACGAAGTATGTTTACTTGATAAATGGTTCGGACTTAACCAAACACAATAGGATTACTATCAAGTAAATATGAATTAACGTTTGTGTATTTTACTTCTAATTATAATAAAAACAATTATAATTGCGGAAATATAAAAGTAAAAGACACAACAAGATTTTGTTAACGAGGAAACCGTAAATGCAGAAAAACCCCGGGACCTTGTACATAATTGAATACTCTCCGGATTAAGCCGCTATAAGAAATCAAACCAACTTCGTATAGTTGAGACCAGACACTAAACCTATAGTTCACCTAGTTTTGTCTCGTATTCCCACGCCTCCAACTTGTAATAAGTCACGTACTTGGAACAATTCCTTTGGTTCGTATTCCAAACAGTAAAGGAACAACAAATCTGCTTGGTATCAACTCTTTTCAACCAAGTGATGTGAGTACGACAAAAGGCTCTTCCGTGTATCCCAATAAACTCCTTTGTCAGGTCCTTAGATCTATCTAATAACAACGACCAAAGTAATTGTCAAGATTTTGCAATCAATACTTTGAATCACAAAGAATTGTATTGATGCCGATCTACTCAAATAATCAATCCAATTTATCACAAGGATAAACTGATTATAGTTGGATCCTCTTTAACCGAAACAAGTATTGTGCACACCAAAGATTATGAACCCAAATCAGAAATCTTCAAAGTCTTTTTTGTCTTCAAATCTTCTTAGATCTTCACTTGAATCTCTTGTGATCAATCACGCACAGAACGGAGTCTGTTAACAATGGATTATCACAAGACGTTTTTAGATCTACAAATAGTCTAAAGATCCCCGTCGAAACTTCAATCTAGTTTGAGTGAATCTTATATCAGAAGATAAGATTCTCAAGCATAAACAAACTAGGTGAAATCAAATTTCAACAACTATTAGTCAATCAAATCAATAGAAAACTAATAATAAACCGCAATTATCTAGTTTCCCACCAACGGTATTAATAGAGATTCTCAATCCCAAAAAAGTCTTTAAACTAAGCGGCCGCAAGAGATTTCTCCTAATTAGGTTACTTTCCTCTTCGAATAGGTGGCTCCACCAGTAACAACACAACTAGGTAGTTTTGCTGGCTCTGAGGATTAGTTTGCTCGAAATGCAAACTTTGATATTTATAGACCAAGGAAGTTTGGACACCAAGGAATTTCCAAAACCGAAAATATTCTCAAGATATGAAATATATATATTTCCAAATTCGGTTTCAATAATTCCTGGAAATCCTTTGTCCAAACATTGACCGAAGATCTCTTAGAAAATCTCCAACTAGTAAATGCACATTACTAATTTTCATTTTCCAAAAATAAAATTAAAAACCTTAATTAAAAGATTCTCAATTTATTTTTGTCGATCCGGGATTTCTTTTAGCTATTAAGGAATATCTTTGAACAATAAAAGATAAGCGTTACTGCACATGTTCAAGGATGTCGACATCTTTACTTTGTAAGTCCTCTTTCATACTTACAATCTTGAAACCGATTTCCCAGACTTCGAAACAATTTTAGAATTGGTTCATCTGACTTTCAAGAACTATTTGATTGATTAAGAACACACAATCACCAAACATGGGTTTCACGGTTCTACCAAAAAATTTGGTTCTACCTCCATGTGGGTACTGGAATTAGTCACACTAGATTTCCAAAAATTCAGACTAGGTACTAGGATTGGTTCCCACACATATATGGTATCTAACTTGTATTTGTTGCACATGTCCATAAGATCGGTTCCCAATATCTAAAACCGTGTTGCACATGTTCATAGGATCGGTTACCCATATCTAGAAACTTGCTACACCTCATACAAGGATCGATTCCCCTTTGTGATCGGTTGCACCTCTTACTAGGATCGGTTCCCCTTTGCCTAGAGTTGGTCATACCAATTACAACAAATCGATCATACCATCTCAGGTGATTACTTAAGGTCGGTTTCACTAATAAAAGTCATACCAATACAAAATTCAGCCTTGTGAATAGTTTTACCAGGAATATAAACAAGTCATAAGCGGTCATACTAATCACACATATTGGTAATTCAAAAGATATACAATGAATAACAATACCAATAAGCCTAGCGATTTCCCTTTCGATTCACAAAACAAGTTCATGAATTTACTTCCTTTAAACGAATGTAAAACATTGTTTCCTAAGAAGAAATCTTCACCTCATACCCATACATTATCACAATAGCATTCAAACGATTATGTCGATGTCTTATATACGAAGTTCAAAAGATAAGTGTTATACTTCGCATTGTAGTCCTTAATATTACGTCTAACTAGAGTATAATCATTCATGCTTCGCATTTATGTTTTCAATATGCACGACTTGAAAGATAAGTTTAGGGAATAAAACAGTTCAAGTCGAATATCACTAACCTAAAGTGGAAGGATGATATTGTCGTTGTAGCTCCTTACTTCTTCACTTCTTTAAGTCTTCACGTAATACTTGTGATGTCTCATATCCTAATACTTTCATGCTAAACTATACGAACTTGACTCTACTACATAATCAAGCGACTCTTTAAATGAGTTTTGGCTCACTAAAATATGACAACCAAACTTGACATACCAACGCTTAGTGGGTTCAACCAAGCTATGCTCTAACAAAGTCGAAAACTAATAGCAGTGTAGTCATCGAGTTTCCCACCAACGGTACTCGTAGAGCTTCTTGATCCCACATAAATCTTTAAACGAGCGGTCATAAGAGATTTCACCTAATTAGGATACTTTCCTCTCCGAATAGACGGCTCCACCAGAATTAACAAGAAATGAAGTTTTCCTGGCTCTTAGGATAGCTTTCTAGAAATGAAAACTTAGGTATTTATAGACCAAAGATGTTTGGACACCAAGGAATTTCCAAAACCAAAAATATTCTCAAGATATGCAATGAATTCCCAAATTTGGTTTTCCTAATTCCAATAAGTGCTTGTCCAATATTTTCCGAAATCTCTCAATAGAAAATATCCAATTAGTAAATCCACAATACTAATTTTTATTCTCTAGAGCTATGCATTAATTGATAGTAATTAAAGCATATAAAACTAAAAACCTTAAGTAAAAGATTCTTAATTTATTTCGGCACAGTATCACCTTGAGTACCAAGCGGACGGGAACGAGGATTTTGTGTCTCTGGGTGGGCTAAATTTTCTTTTCCAAACACACATTGTAGCAATCTAAAGTTCTCAAAATTATATACATCGATCAAACCAATGTACACTGCTTATCATTTTTTTGTATGTTAAGGTTCAACTCAGTGACAATATTTTAAATTACGCATACTAATGTATAATAAGACTTGGTATTTATTATACAAAAGTGCGGCCAAAGGCCGCCCGAATTTAGATCTTATTTCTATATGTTTGTATAGTTTTCAAATCAGATAATGAATTATGAACCGATACATCGAAACATTTACACATCAATCTTTCGTTATTGTTTGCGAGAAGAAAAAAATAAGCATGCGCTAAATAGATTATGAGATTTGGGCTAATTTTTAGTTTACGCATAAGCCAAGTTTTAGTAAGTATTTGGAAACAACATGGCCTAATTAGGTCAGATTGTGGTGGAGTAGGGGTAAATACCATCTTCGATTCTAATTTTTAAGCACTATCCGGAATAGAAAAGTTCAAAGGAACGAAAAAACACAGCATAATAATGAAAATTGAAAAACTCATGTGAATATGGCATACTAATGGGCTAATTAAAATTTTTTCCCTGGGCTAATCTATAATTTCTTGACAATTAGACTACACTAAATATACTTTTCCACATTTTGGGGTGGGCTGTAGCCTACCTAAGCCACCCCCCACCTCCGTCCCTGGTACCAAGGAATATCTTTGAACAATAAATGATAAGAGTTACTTCGCCTTCAAAGTATATTGACGTCTTTTCACCGCAAATTCTTAATTTGTATTTAAATGGATTTGCATCTTGGAATAGTCTACCACACTTTCAAACAAGTTTAGGACTGGTTTTGCCGTTTTCAACACTATTATGTGATCGGTCATACCAAGTTGCAATTTTTAGTTGTGATCGGTCTTATCAAGTCATATACATGGGTTCGGATCGGTTATACTAATCAATAGGATCGGTTGTACCTTAACATGGTTCCTACTTGTGATCGGTCACACCAGTTAGTAGGATCGGATACACCAATTACAAGGATCGGTTTCATATACACATGGTATCTACTTGTGATCGGTCATACCAGTCACTAGGATCGGTTACACCAATTACAAGGATCGGTCACACCAATTACCAGGATCGGT
Source organism: Papaver armeniacum (assembly GCA_023531295.1). Taxonomy (NCBI): domain Eukaryota; kingdom Viridiplantae; phylum Streptophyta; class Magnoliopsida; order Ranunculales; family Papaveraceae; genus Papaver; species Papaver armeniacum. Next base: position 912,133 of record JAJJWW010016481.1, on the reverse strand, counting down.
CACACAAATTACAAGGATCGATCATACCATCTCATGGTTATTACTTAGGATCGGTTACACCAATTACTGCAGGACCTAGTCATACCAAATCATAAGTCTAGGTATTGTGATTGGTTATACCAAGATACATATCCCGAGTTAAGATCGGTTCTACCAACTCACACATATTGCTCATCAAAGAATATGCAATGAATAGCCGCACCAATAAACCTATTGATTTCCCTTTCGTTTCACGAAAGAAATTCATGAATGTACTTCCTTTAAAAAAATATAAAACACTGTTTCTTAGGGACGAAATCTTCACCATACACCCATTCACATAATCATAACACTATATACAAGATTATGTCGATGTCATATCTACGAAGGTCAAAAGATAAGTGTTATACTTCGTAGTCTAATTCCTTAATACTATGATCATATTATTATTGTTAGAGCAATGCTCGGTCGAACTCACATGCGTTGCTATATCAAGCATGTTTGTCAATATTAGTGATCAAAACTATATGTCTTGATTTCTAGTTTACTTATGACTAAGTCTCTGTCTATGATACTTAAGTGCAATTGAGCTTCAGACTCCATGGCGATCATCTTACGAAAACGAAGAACTGCTCGAGGAATAAGTGGAACTTCATCCGACAAAAAGGTATGTGGAGACTTGAACTTATCTCATCACTCAAAAGTCTATTTTATCTCCTACTCTTGAGACAAAGTCGTATAAGTATGATAGTTTTCATACATACACATTTGCTATTTCGAGCCGAGTTTACTCGCGTATCTTTTTTCTCGAAATATGTGTTGGTGAGCTTTTGCTTTAACCATTTTCATCTTTACCCGTGACGCAAGTCATGAAGACGTTTCAATCTTGAAAATAGCTTTGATGATGATAGTCGTGAATAACGATTGTTATAACATTATAGAAGAATATTTCAATGATTGAAATGTAGAGTTGAGATTACCAACTATGGATATAAGCATATATAGTGTGTTCGCACATTAGTGTACAAATCCATGTGCCGGAAACCAAGTGCGTGCATATGTGTGCATGCGATATTTGTGAAGGAGACAAGTTGAGTACGCATGCCCGTACGCGTACCTGGGGAAGTTTTCATACCGAAAATTTATGCTGAGTTTGTAGTTTGCAAACTAGTAAACCAGTCACCTTAGGTACGTATACCCATACGCGTACCCACAGAAGTTTTCGAACCGAAAATTTCTGCTGAGTTTGTAAACTCAAATCCGGTAGCTAAGTTACACATACCCGTATGCATACCCAAGCTGGTTATTTCTCAAATCGGTTGTTCATGAACTTAAAAAAATAAATAAGGAATGCAATCTTTGCAAACCGTGGCTATATTGTTCATGAATTGATTCAAGTGAATCAAACTGATTTCGTTTCAATTGTGTCTATGAATAAAAGCCTAAGCAATTGAACAACTCTTGAACTAGTTCTTATGAGTCATTTGAACTACTTATGAGAAAGATGAATACGGGTAATATGAAAGTGCTCATATGGATAACCATTGGTTAACTATTTGTCAACCAACTAAGTGTACATGTTTAGGTACGGTTACTTAAACCTAAATAAATACATTTCATTTGTGTGTGACAAGCTAAGTTTCGATCTAACGGTTAAAAGATATTAGCTTGGTTGAATCAGGTTTTTCATCTAACGGTGATTATTGAATGCTTTGTTACCAAGGTAACTTAGATTCCAAACCCTGATTTGAAAATTAACCATATAAAGGAGACATCTAGAAACTGGAAAAACTAATCCCCACACCTCCTATGTGATACTAGTTGGTTTTGCTAGAGTCGATTCTCCTTTAACCTTAGGTTTCTTCTCGAGACCCTGTAGGTTAACGACTGAAAGACTTCATTGGGATTGTGAAGCCAGACAAAACTACTTTCTTGTAGTTGAGCGATCTGATCTTGCCATTTTCTATCGTGATTTGAGTTCAATTGAATAATTGACTTGAGATTATATCTCCGATAGGGCAAGATAAAAAGAAATCACAAACATCTTCGTCTCATCGTTTGTGATTCCACAATATCTAGTTTCGCTACCATACGATTTAGATTATTGTGAGGTGATTGATAATACTAGGCTATTCTTTGGGAATATAAGTCCGGGTTATCAATTAGTTCATGTTCACCTTGATTTATCAAAAGACGGAACAAAACTCATAGGTTTATTTGTGGGAGACAGATTTATCTATCATCGTAGATTTTTCTGTGTGATATAGATTTGTTTATTGAAGTCTTCGACTTTGGGTCGTAGCAACTCTTAGTTGTGGGTGAGATCATCTAAGGGAATCAAGTGCGTAGTATCCTCGCTAGGATCGAGACGTAAGGAGCGCAACCTGTACCTTGAATCAGTGTGAGATTGATTAGGGTTCAACTACAATCCGATCAAGTTAGTTTGTAGTAGGCTAGTGTCTATAGCGGCTTAATACAGTGTGGTGTTCAATCTGACTAGATCCCGGATTTTTCCGCATTTGCGGTTTCCTCGTTAACAAAACTTCTGTGTCTCTGTTATTTCTATTCCGCATTATATTTTGTTATATAATTGAAATATCACAAGTTGTGCGTTAAGATCAATCAATTAGAATATTCAACTTTTGGTTATTGATTTACATTGATTGACACTTGGATATTGGTCTTTGGTACCATCCAAGTTTATCTGTCTAGTATTTGATAAAGACTCGCAGATTTCCATTTGCTTGAGTAAAGATCAAATTGATAGATAGAGATATTAATACCTTGATATACTTTTTATTAATATTGAGTCTGACTGTCTAGTTGATTCTCTTAAAAGTATATTAGAGTTAGTCCATACAAATTGTTAATCGAAATATTGGGTGAGGTTGTTGTACCCCCGCTTTTTCAATTATGATCATGTTTCATCACTAGAGTATTATATAAAATATGTACATTATATACAACTTCAAGATAATATTACTAACCTCAAGTGGAAGGATGATGTCGTCGTTGTAGTTCGTTACTTCTTCACATTCTTCAGGTCTTCAGAGTAATACTTGTATGTCTCAACCTTCCTAGACTATCCAGTCTAACTTAGCTAAACGAAGTTGACTATAGTACTTAATCAAGCGACTTTAGATAAGTTTTGATACTAGAATATGACAACGAAACTCTACATACCAACGCTTGGTGAGTTCAACCGAGCTATGCTCTAACAAACTATATATTCAGAAGGATAAATTTCCAACTGTAAGAATTGTTAAGTTCTCGGGTTAACTGATGTCACATCCAACAAAATGGATAATTGAGATGCTGCTAGATACTTGTTGATCTATCAGTCCGAGATCTTAAAAAAAAATGTAACAAACGAATTTGTTATCTACTTACTCAATTACATTCATGAAAAGAGTCATGGGTTTTTCTTAATCGAGTTTTATGTTAGTATCACTGGCTAAGTTTGTATAATTAAAAATTTTAATGTTAGAAGTTTAGTCATTGATGTTATATGTGAATGTGTGATTATTTAATTACGCGGGCTAATTGATGGGAATTGTCCATTTGGGATTGAATGCATTAATTTTTTTATTGTGAACTTTTTGGTATGCATGAGTTAAAGAATCTGCAAACTATAACAAAAGTTAAGAAAAAATAGTGAGTATGTATTTCTCAAGTTTCCTTTAAAATCGCTGAACTTTTTATATCTTCATTAGTGGTGAACGTTTTGAAAGACTTCTACTACCACTACGAAGACAAAAAAAATGAAATTAGTGGTTTTCTTTTCTTCTTTTTGTGTTTTTTATTTATATGCATATAAATCAGAAAAGGATAAAAAACTAACAACTTATAAATGAAAAACTTCAGAACTTCCAATATATTAGTAATAATAAAAACTAAATCGTGATTCCAAATAAGAAACTCAACAAACCAAAAGCTAGAAGAAACAAAAGTTATTCAAATACAATTATAAGATGCATATAGATAAAAAACACAAGAAACTCAACAAACCAAAAGCTAGAAGAAATAAAAATAACATTGATTACAAGATATATCTAATTTTTTACATTTAGAAATGTAAAAGTTCACATATATCACATATATTAAAAAATTTATATATAAATTACATTTGATAAACAATAATTTTTAGGAGACTTATATTGTGTAAGGTATTTCTTATATTACACATACATGATGTTTATTTTTAGTAATGCAAAAAAGCTTAATACCAATACATATATAATTAGTACATTCTCATCTTAACAATTCAAATTTTCTCCATTATATAAAGATGGACAAAGAGAATACTTCTTGTGCGTGTATATATATATATGGTCAATATTTATTTTTTTGGTCCTTTTATTCTTAGGGCCCCAAGCGGTCGGCCATCAGATGATCGACCTTGGGTTCAGTGGATGCAAGACATCAACCTCCACCTTCATAGGGCTTCGTTGTATTGAGAGGAAAAATATCCCTTCCATATCCCGCAGACCAAAGGAGTGAAGTCTTATGATGATCTGGAGGCAACATTTGTTGGAGGAGTAGATGCTGGTTTTTCTACCACATTGACATAAACTTTAACTGCTTCAAAATAATACTCTGACAACCGATGAAAAATACTTTCTAACTTCGTTCGTATGGACAATCGATCAAAGCATATCCAGCACTCCAATTTTTAACTGGAGTGCTCTGGTTGCAAGAATCGTAATCAGTTTCATTAACTTCCACTACTATCTGTTGATTCCTGTCAAACACAAATACTGAAAATGGAAAAGATCAAAGTTCAAGATCTATAAATGTATAACAAATGAGTATAATAAATAATAGATAAGAATTTGCTTTGAGGTGAGACTTCAGAGACAGGTGGGTGAGGATACATATTACAAAAAAGTGGTCATGATGGCTTGGAGACATACAAACTCAAACAAGGCTAGTGTTTCAACTTTTCACATTCACAAAGGACATCTTAATTGTCCACTAATCTAAATAAATTTTTCTGTAACAACAAATTGAGATTAGCTAAGTTGATTTTAGGTAATCTCTAAAGCTTGATGCTTTGAGTTTGAAAGAAAATACAATTTAACAACAAAAGTAAATCTCATTATAAAAGGTAGGGATATGCCCCAAAATCGTTGTCATCTCGGGGATATTCCTCAGGATTACAGTTTTAGGGAATATGCCCCAAAGTAACGGGGTCCGTCAAGGAACCGTTAAATAGTCAATTTATTGTAAACGTGTCTGAACTTTCTCTCTAATTTCTTCGAGGTTTTTTCGATGTGAATATGTTCCTGAAACTTGTAAAGGTGTTAGCATATAGTATATATGCTTTTAATTAGCACATGTAATCCCTAAGTGTGCGTATATTGACTATATATCGAATAGTTTAGGATAGAATTTTCGACGGCTAAGGCATATTCCAAAACCGAAATCTGCGGCATATCCCCAAGATGAAACCGATTTGGGGACATATCCCCAATTTTGCCTAAAAAGTAATTATCCTCAAAGAAAATCCAATGAACATAGAGAGGGTTCTTCCTAACGCAAAATATCTCTAATAACAAAAACATTTTAATCAAACCACCAAAATACAGAAACCATGAATTAACGGAAGAATGATTTCCTTGGACGCATCATTTCTCTTTTGTTTTAAAGTTTCATGAACGGCTTTCTCTTTTGGGAAAATTGGGAATATGTCGCGTTTTCACTAATTCGTTTGGGGATCTATCCCATAACGGGAGAAATTTAAGATATTTATCCTGAGAGAAAAAATCATTAGATGGTTGATATACCACATGCGTGATGTTATATTTGTGTCTAATTTACATTTCATCCATATGATTATACGAGAATAGTTTTTTCATCTTCTCCGTAGAGAAAGAAATCGATAGAAACTCAAAGGATTGACAGAGAGAAGTCGAGACACCAAGAGAAAGAAAGATATTCCTGGATTTTTTTTTTCTAAAACTCGGTACGAGATTCCTGGAAAATCTTGTGAGATTTGACGTAACTCGAACATCTCGTTTGCATATTAACGACTTAGAGATTTTTTTTGCACGCAAATGTATTATCACTATAAGAAAATGAAAATGATTTGTGACTCGCAAAATCTCTACTCCCATTGCTCCCAACATTAGATGGCGTGTACATGTAGGATACCGTTTCATTGTAAATTTCTATTAGTTCTTTTAGCCGTCGATTAAACTCAACGTCTAAGATACAAGAAATTAGTATCGAAACAAAAATGATATAAAACCCTTACTACATTACAAGTTTATTGTTCATAGATAGAATTAGTTACTGCTTCTATGTTCGGTACCTGGAAACATTTTTATCTAAGAGTCCTCCATGATCTATTTCAGAAAAGAACTATTTGATACCAAGCATGCTTCCTCAAAAGGATAAATCACCATTAATCCCCAAGGTGATTCTCGAATTATCCCTCTACACTTTGGCTATCCATCCATCTGTTTAATTGGTGGCCTTTGTTTACGACCAAATGAGTGGCTTCCTTATACTTTTCAATGTAACAAGCATTCAGTGCTTGTTTTTGTACATATCGTAAGATTGTTGGAGTTCGAGCAAACATGCCAAAACACCAAATATTTATAGTGAAGTATCAATTAGAAAACTATTCATAACAATAAGAGAAGACTACAGGGTATGGTAAAGCTAGATCAAACAACTAAACGTTGATGAAGTAAAAATTAACTGAGTGAGAATTATTCCATAATCTCTCTACTATATTGTTCGTGTTTGATTACGAGTACTATTAGTTCAGATACCGATCCTCGTTGTCAGAATAAAGTTTAGGTTTTTACCAACATTCATCTACACGGGTATCTACTGTGATTTGTGAGAAAGAAAACGAAAGGGTAATTCACAAAGAAAAACAAAATATTTTGTTCACTCGATCAAAATATCGTAAATATATTTTCTTAGATATGAGAGATACACATCTTGTATCTTAGCCGTTAAAGTTTAATCGACAAATGTAATAAAATTAATGGAAATTTAAGCCCGACCTATGGTTTCATTGGGTAAAATTAATCAACTGAAGTAGCATCCTACGTATACGCCTCCTAATATCGGGAGCAATGGGAGTAGAGATTTTGGGAGTCACAAATCATTTTCGATAAGAAAAGGGTGCTCCTTTATATACCTCCTTTAAAAAGTGATGATATCCCTTTTTCTACCTACCCTCTAAGATAATCTTTACTGCTCCATCTACTTCTTTTTTCATACCCCCCGATAAATTGTCGATGTATATTCATAAACTGTTTATTCTATCTTCAATACTAGATTTTTAGTGAAGACTTGTGAGATTCGTCTCAATGACCACACGAAATCTAACTTCACTAAAACCCATCAAAATGTGAAACTTTTAAACCCATATTAGAGTTTCTCCAATGACATGTATATGGAGATAAATGTCAAAATCCATCAAGAATACACATCCATTTTCTTTAAAATCATTCTCTAACCATGATATCTTAAACCAATGTATATATGATTTTGGGTAGACAATGTCAAGGAGAATGTCAAGTTTTAGATTCCCTTGACATTGCATACTATCCTAGTCGACTTTAATTAATAAAATTGACGTTAATATATTAACTAACCGTTGTTAGTTTTAGCAAAATCTTAATTATGAAAAATAAAAACTATAAAGAGGGGTTTGGCCAGTTTGGGTCTAGCAGTGGGGCTAGTCCAACTGCCGGATTTGGTAGGAGCACGGATCCGCTTTAACCGGGTTGTTGAGAGTCGGACCGGTCGCAAGTCCCCAATCGTCAGCATCTTCAACGAGTCCCAGTTTTTGGTGTAGTTTTACAATCGGGTAACCGGTCGTCTGGCGATTAATTCGGATCGAGTCGCTTTACCCTACCATCTTGACATCCTGGGTCGAAGAACGAGATCGACAATATGACATTGTAGCCGATAGATCGATCCTCCACATTGTGGTCGCCAATTGTTTATGGGTAAAAATTGTTTCTGTGATTTTGGTAATTTCGGTGGGTGAGTGAGAACTGGTTCAAACCCTAAACAAATGTGTTGCACGTGGAGCACTTTATAGATTCGAGAGATCAATATGTACAAGTCCCACTTAAACCAAGAAATGACCGTTCGGATCTGCTTCGGTCACAAAGTGGAGGAGAAGGGTTGATTTGGGGAGGGAAGCAAAGAAAGGTGTTGAGGAGAGTAGTATCTCGACTTGTATCGTAAAGTGAAAGCTTAGGAAGCTTGCAAGAGATGGAAGCTTTGGGAGAGCTTGCAAAGTTGCCTTTACGAGAGTGTGGTATTTTTCTCCCCGGCCAAGACTTGTTGTCTGTGAAATAGGTAAGACCTATTTATACAAGTCGAGATTGAAACGTACCCTGGCCTCATGAAGGAAGAGAGTAAAGGGTGAAATACTGGGAGGAGGTGGTAACCGCATGGTTTAATGGGTGAAACGTAGTGTACGCTGCATGCTGTGACCGCCAAACCAAAACCCTAAAGAAGCATCCCCAGTTGTGTTGATGTCTCGAGTGTTGGTTGCATCTTGAGTGCAAGTGGCGCTGTTAGTGGCGCGTGTGGCATGTGCCAATGGCATGTGCGGAATGCCTTGGTGGTAGGTTGCACGGTTTGCAAGTTAGGTTACCAGCGTGTGTGTTTGGCATGTGCCAATGGCATGTGCGGAATGCCTTGGTGGTAGGTTGCACGGTTTGCAAGTTAGGTTACCAGCGTGTGTGTTTGGCATGTGCCAATGGCATGTGCGGAATGCCTTGGTGGTAGGTTGCACGGTTTGCAAGTTAGGCTACCAGCGTGTGTGTTTGGCATGTGCCAATGGCTCGTGCGGCCATGTTGACCTAGTTGCAAGTCTTGCAAGCCTAGGGCGCTATGTTTGGCGTGGGCCAAAGGCATAGCGGCTTGGAAGTATGGCTTGCGACACGTGTTGGCATGTGCCAATGGCACGTGCGGCCATGTTGACCTAGTTGCAAGTCTTGCAAACCTAGGGCGCTATATTTGGCGTGGGCCAAAGGCATAGCGGCTTAGAAATATGGCTTGCGGCACGTGTTGGCATGTGCCAATGGCACGTGCGGCCATGTTTACCTAGTTGCAAGTCTTGCAAACCTAGGGCGCTATATTTGGCATGGTCCAAAGGCATAGCGGCTTGGAAATATGGCTTGCGGCACGTGTTGGCATGTGCCAATGGCACGTGCGGCCATGTTGACCTAGTTGCAAGTCTTGCAAACCTAGGGCGCTATGTTGGGCGTGGGCCAAAGGAATAACGGCTTAGAAATATGGCTTTGCGGCACGTGTTGGCATGTGCCAATGGCACGTGCGGCCATGTTGACCTAGTTGCAAGTCTTGCAAACCTAGGGCGCTATGTTGGCGTGGGCCAAAGGCATAGCGGCTTAGAAATATGGCTTGAGGCACGTGTTGGCATGTGCCAATGGCACGTGCGCGCCATGTTGACCTAGTTGTAAGTCTTGCAAACCTAGGGCGCTATATTTGGCGTGGGCCAAGGCATAGCGGCTTGGAAATATGGCTTGCGGCACGTGTTGGCATGTGCCAATGGCACGTGCGGCCATGTTGACCTAGTTGCAAGTCTTGCAAACCTAGGGCGCTATGTTGGCGTGGGCCAAAGGCATAACGGCTTAGAAATATGGCTTGCGGCACGTGTTGGCATGTGCCAATGGCACGTGCGGCCATGTTGACCTAGTTGCAAGTCTTGCAAACCTAGGGCGCTATGTTGGGCGTGGGCCAAAGGCATAGCGGCTTAGAAATATGGCTTATGGCACGTGTTGGCATGTGCCAATGGCACGTATGCGGCCATGTTGGCATGTGCCAATGGCACGTGCGGCCATGTTGACCTAGTTGCAAGTCTTGCAAACCTAGGGCGCTATATTTTGGCGTGGGCCAAAGGCATAGCGGCTTGGAAATATGGCTTGCGGCACGTGTTGGCATGTGCCAATGGCACGTGCGGCCATGTTGACCTAGTTGCAAGTCTTGCAAACCTAGGGCGCTATTTTGGGCGTGGGCCAAAGGCATAGCGGCTTAGAAATATGGCTTGCGGCACGTGTTGGCATGTATGCCAATGGCACGTGCGGCCATGTTGACCTGGTTGCAAAGTCTTGCAAACCTAGGGGCGCTATGTTGGGCGTGGGCCAAAGGCATAGCGGCTTAGAAATATGGATTGCGCACGTGTTGGCATGTGCCAATGGCACGTGCGGCCATGTTGACCTAGTTGCAAGTCTTGCAAACCTAGGGCACTATGTTGGGCATGGGCCAAAGGCATAGCGGCTTGGAAATATGGCTTGCGGCACATGTTGGCATGTGCCAATGGCACGTGCGGCCATGTTGACCTAGTTGCGAGTCTTGCATACCTAGGGCGCTATGTTGGCGTGGGCTAAAGGCATAGCGGATTGGAGATTTGGCATTATTGCCATGGTGCGCGGGTGCGGCTTGGTTTGGCATTGTTAAGGCGGTCGCGATATGCGGCTTGGTTTGGCATTCTTTGCCATGGTGCGCGATGTCGGCTTGGTTTGGCATTGTTGCCATGGTGCGCGATATCTCGGCTTGGTTTGGCATTGCTTTGCCATGGTGCGTGATATGCGGCTTGGTTTGGCATTCTTTGCCATGGTACGCGAATGCGGCTTGGTTTAGCATTCTTGCCATGGTGCGCAAAGATGCGGCTTGGTTTGGCATTGTCTGCCATGGTGCTTTGATATGCGGCTTGGTTTGGCATTGCTGCCATGGTGCGAAGTATGCGGCTTGGTTTGGCATTGCTGCCATGGTGCTGTGATATGCGGCTTGGTTTTAGCATTATTGTTGCCATGGTGCGCAGTATGCGGCTTTGTTTTGGAATTAGGGTTACGTGTAAGAAAACCCTAATCTGGTATTTTTGAAAAAATACCCCTATTAATTATTTACACCTGAGTTAAATGCTCTTAGTTAATGTGTTGCAGGTAACACTAGGTCATGGGGTTTTACGATTTTACCCCTTGTTTAAAAACCACCATCAACACATGGTACATTTTACGGAATTTTTGAATAAAAGCAATGTTAGGGAACTTAAAACTCAAACATAATTTTAGGATTTTATGCAACTGCTGGATTGTCTCGAAATTCAGAAGTTAGAAATCAAAGCCAGAACTTATTTGTACGGTACAATGGAACAACAACCTATATCCATGGACCCTTGAAGCATTGAAGATGATGATGATAATATTGATCAAGTTAGTTGTTAGAGGTGGACATCAGATTCCCTAAATATATCTTCTGAAAGTGTTAACCAAGTGCGAGTCACCTAAAAGCATTGCATTCTTGGCTTTCAAAACTGTAGATGTAAAAGGTGAGGAAGTCTTAAGGGATCCGAACAAACCGCCGTATAACCAAACATCCTAACTTGTGATCTTCCTTTCAACTCATTCTGCAATAGGTTCCTTGTCCCTCAGGATGTTAGTTTTTCCGATTCCGCTCATACCAATTATTCAATCAGTGAATAAACCAATTTGTTTCTTCTTCCTTTGCTTTTTGTATCTTCATGTGTTTTTCTTCTAACATCCTTCATATCTTTGATTTACTGATAGCTTTGGTTTGTTTTAGAATTTTGATATTTGGATCCACCAATAACTCAAATGTTTCTGGAGAATGTTGCAAGAGAGATATGACTATAGTCGCAACCATCACATGTACCATTTGTTTCATGAACTTGATAATCTGAAAGGTGGTCGAACTGTCTAGTCTGGTTGATATGTCGTCAATGAAAAGAGATTTTGTTGGACCAACCAATATCTCTCCTGCATTCAAGATTAAGAAGTACTAGATCAATACAAAAAATCTAGTCTCTTACGTCTTTTTAGAAGGTGAAGAAGTCTAAACTAACTTCAATACTTGCAGGAATTGAGTGGACATATACTATCAAACATTTTACATGGCACCTAAATAGTAAACACCAATACATGTCATTAAATCTAAAATTAAGCAAGTATAGTAATCCAAATAGTCATGTCCAACTCACTTGCCCATCTATTTAACCAGACAACAAAAACCTAATTCATCATTGATTTCAAATTTTCGAATAAACCTAACCAAATTCGCATAAATATATGACTTTGACCGAAGTGCACAATGAATCAAAATTCCAATTAAAGAAATTGAATGGAATATACCAGACTTCTAAATTGGCTATATAATAAAACCAACTTAAATCAAACACGCAAACAAGAAAATAAAGTTGAAAAATCTGGTGTAGACACAAAAGAAGTGATCGTTTAGAAACCAAACAACTTTCCTAAACACCTATTAGAGTGTCGTTACACTAAACTCATTGACTTTATCAATACTAAAGCATGCATATTCCAACTCAATACTATACCGCGTACAATGTATTATACCTTGATGCTTCCACCCTCCTAAGAAATTCTAAAGATGGATCAAGTCGAATTAAATTGATATTTGGCGATTGTGGAGATGAAGTAAGTTCACTTGGATTGCATATGGACCTCCTGGGCTGCTTCCTCTTTAAATTCCTGCACTGCAAACAAAAAAAAGGAAAATGTAGTCAAGATGGGGCATTTCACCAGGTGTGCATATGAATGTCATAGGGAAAAAAACAAGACAAAGAGTTGTAGATAAAATAACATTGAGATTATACCATTTTTTATCTCTCCAATGTCGGGAATTGATTCCAAAGAACCAACCGGTATGGAATTGTTCCAATTCATCTGTTTGAGGATCGTTCATCAAGAGATCCCATGGAAAACTCTTGTCGGTGAACCCATTCTTCAACAACTCCTCAAGACTAAACAATTCCTGAAGACTAAACTCCTCCTTGGCCAATGCAAAAGCTATTGAAAAAATTCTCGATGATCGTGCATCGGAGATGTTTCCTGACGATCGTCTGACAGGTGATCCCATGGATCAAGAGCTGATTGACAAACAATTTACTAATGACAAGCATTCTCAACTGGAAACCAAGATAACAAACAAATCATTGAACCCTTTCTCGAGCGGCGAAATTAAGCATATGACAATAACCATTCTCAAGCAGAAATAAAGATGAAGAAAGAATTGTTTTTAACTCAAAATATAGAACACCAACTTTTACCGCTTTTAGTGAAAGTATTGCTTAATTGAACAAATTTCAGAATCACATAAACATTTGACCTGATAGATGCATTATTCCCAGTAGCACATGTTAAGAACATAAAAACAAATACTACTACTACTAATATTAAGAACATAAAATATACATGTATAAGAATTGACTGTAGAGCATTCATTTAAACAAGATAAATATGACCATTCTACCACAAACCTATAGTAACACTTTTCCAAGTAACTCACATACCCACAAGAGATAAATTTTGAGACCAATTCAAAGGATACATACCACATGAATCTAAATTATCTAACACCACAAAAGGCAATGCAACAGTTCACTTTCATCTTTATCCATTTTCCGAGTCGGCTCATACCCATTATCCAAATCAATACATAAACCCATTTGGTTTCTTCCTTTTCTTTTTGGTCTTCCATGTCTTTGGAAACAACTTCGAATTATCACTCATTTTTCTTCCATCTCTTCCATATAATATATTTTCATGTTTGATGATCTTGAATTAGAATTTGGATCAACCAATATTTCATTTCATACTCTGGATCTGGTTTGATTTTAGAAAGGGAAGACGGACTAGTGTTTGGATTCATGAACTCTATCCACCTCTCTCTCTTCATCTTTTCCTTTTTATACATAGGGTTAGGGTTTAGGACACCCACTTGAATATCTCCCACCTGTCCCGTGCTATTGTTTACTATTCACCATATACCTAGTGGATAAGGGCAGCCTATGACTCATTGTTTACTGTGATACATGAGGTTGCTCAAAATGAGAGGCGATTGTTCACAATCCGAATATAAATACCCAAGAGCAAATCAAACAAACTTTTGAGAACCTAGATTCAATTGTTTCGCAACTTAAAACAAGAATTTTAACCACTGAAGTGCTGCAAGGAAAGCCTTTCCTTCTGCAACAAAGAAGGCAAAGCCCCAGCAATATCCTGTTGGATATTTTATTCTATGCAACCGTTGTTGACCTGAATTACAATGACCAAAGAAACATGAAGATTAAAGTAACTAAGTATAGATCGAGTCGAGTATTGGATACTCTGTCCTTAAGACGAAATTCGCCCCACTCCGGTGCTAATGGGTTCTTACTTGCGAAACGTCTCCCAGGATACAACGATCTTTCTTCCTCGAGTAGAAGCACTCCAAACTCAAGGAAACAATGAACCAAATTTAATGTTTATCTCTCAATTCTATGACAACAATGAATGCAAGTGAAATCAGATTATGTGTGTGCTTTTCTTGTTACTAGAATGAAACATGAGTGGGGTTTATATATTTGATTGGTGTCTCTTGGGAAAGGACATAGTGTCTCTTCATGGAGAGTCACATCTCTTGTAAGAGTCCCTTCATGGAGAGTCACATCCGTAATAGACACAACCCTTCACAATTGGTGTAACTAATCTATCATAAATTCTATTCAAATTTTTCCAACAATCCCCCACATTGAATAGAAATTCTTAGAATGCAAATGTATGCAGACACTAATGAGAGGTAAAATGAAAAGTCATTGCATGGGGATAGGTAGCTTTTGGCTATGAACCTTCCTTAGTGAATAACTATCGGATTTACTCGCTAACCAGTGAACGCGATGTCTTGAACTGTTCAGCTTTTATTGTAAACCAAGACAATAGTTATCACACAATGCCTTTTCTCACTAATTTGGTTCTACGGTTGTGTTCATTTCTGCCCTGAACAAATCCCGGATTCATGAGTGCTTTAGCAAATTAAGCCTTTTAAAATTTCCATAGAATCGTCCACAATTCTACACTCACATAGGTGATGTCCCATTAAGAATACCCTGTAATATCCCACTTGTAAATACAAGATATAGGCATCATTAAAAGCATAGATTATCCTAAACACATTTCAGGAAATACACTGTCTCATCATAGGAATAGAATGAAGTTTTATCTCCACAGTGTTTACTCCGAGTTATGCATAACTTAGTTGTCCCTTTTGAACCTAGATCTTGGGATCTCCAGTCAACTAGGTTGGGTTACTATTATCTTCACTAATAATTAGTAGGCTTTAAATTAACCTATTCCCCTCGATGAACACATTATCTCTAGTCATCAAAACATATTCACACGCGCGGTCTTTTGAGACTATTTACTAGAGACTCATCATTATTTGTAGCACTATTACAAATCTTTTTGATTTCTTTTCTTATTGTGTCTGCTACAAATGATATCCAAAAATCATGTATTTACAAATTCACGTCCATATGTGCATGCACCAGGTGATTATGTAACTACTCTCTTGATATTAGGTTGGCCACCCCTAATCATCTTAGAAACATATCACTATTAATCCAACTAATTACCTAGCTACTTCCACGACATGATTTAGTGGACTTAAAAGTTGTTGCCCAACACTCCATGATAAAATGCTGAGATATCAATAGTCAGTAAGACTTTAACGTTCCCAGACTTCAATTATATAATTCTTAGATATACCGGAATGAAGAGATTGGTCATTTTCTCTTTCTTTGCATTCTCAGTATCGCCCTACCCTGGGCGCCAAAAGGAAAATTCAATTTCTAAATTAATTGAGTTTTGAAAAGTCACATACATATAGCAGACGTACGTCCTATCTGATAACGCCTTTTCAAGTCAATTCAAATTTATCTGAGACGGTTATCCCAACCAAGAGGTTCCATCTCTTCGCCACTAGATATTTTTCCTAATGGGACTCTATTTTAAGCACATGCATCTTTTGAGTTCAAAAATTTACATTTCAAATTCAAAAATAGAAACTGCTTTCATCAGTCCGTCTAATCAATGTACCGTCATTGATCATGCTTTCCTCGATCAGAGAATTAAACACCAACCCAAAATATACTATTGTGGGATAATTCACTAATTGACGCTTGATAGACAAGAGTAAAAGGGATCCATAGTTGGAACAACTGTCACATTCTTATAGCATCCCCTCCACGGCCAAAAATACATAAGAATTAAGAATTCATTTCTTTTAATGATCCTAAATCCTCCCTGTCAACACTTCATGGTTACTGGCTTTCCACACGCTAGAAATGAAGTGTGGTTAAGCCGTGATCTGAATGAGTTTCACTGTAGTCGAGTCGCTTACTAATGGATGGCAAACCAAAATCCATTTCTATACTGAATGTTGAATATTCATGTATACTCGACGACATGAAAAAGCATTGCAATAAGCCTTAAACATATGCAACAACGTAGTAGTTTCCAAGAGCAGAAATATGAGACATGGTTGAGAAATGAATCAAATGAGACAATGATACATTTTCAACTTGTAAATAACATGGGCATCCTTCTGATTAAGTTCCTTTTAGAAAAAGAAACTTGAATTTCCATCTTTTAGGAAATTAACATCTTTAAGTGACGTTCTAGGTTACACCCATGAAGATTCTCTGATCTACCACTAGTGTCTCAGCAATTTTCTACTTCTTTCGAAAACAACTAATCTTGTGGACAAAATAGTTATGGTCGGAACTATTTTTCCTTGCACCGTTTGGCAGTGTTCTTAAACTTTGGATCAAAGTCTCGTCCTCTGGATCATGTACAGTTTAAAACGAATTTGCAAACGAATTTGGCGTAACAAAAAATTGTAAATTTATGGCGACCTTGCCATTTGATTCTTCAGATTTTTGGTACAACTGCAAGGCACTTTAGGAGTGAGTGCTTTTGGAAGTCGCATCTTAACTCCGATGGGAGATTCTCAAAAAGGAATGGTAGTCCGTTTGCTTCAATCTCTACTGACTATCGCAACTCTTCTCCCCATTTACTTGTTCCAAATAGTTCTAATGATCCTGCTTGAAATGAAACATACAATTAGTAATGATTTCAATTAATGGCTACAGACAAATTCCAAACGAACCCAAATGAAAAAAACGTAAGGCAGAGATACTATATGAAAACGACGTTAATTAAATAACGTGGCTTTCAAACCAAACCGTCAGAATTGAGAACACAGACATCATATATATGGCCATCGAGCTTAAGACATTCTTAATCTTTACTAATCTTCCCCCATAAGAAAGAAAAATCCCTTGCCAACCTAGTAATCTTTTTTCTGTTTTTTCCACCACTGGATCCCAAATCATCTTGCTGTTATACTTAGCACCCATAGGCATACCAAGATATATCATCGGGAGTTCTTAAGCTCTCTTGCTGTTATACTGGATCCCGAATCTTTTTTACTCTCTCTTCTCTGATCAGTAAATTTTATTTGCCTATCAAAAAACAAAAACATATACCCAGTTGGGTTCTGCAGTGACTGTGAAAATAGAGATCCTTTCTAGGAGGTCATTAATCAGTACAGTTCCAGGTCTTTACTAACAAACGGTGGAAGATAAATTACCGGATTGTGTTGTGCATCTAATCCGAGTTTCTCTGACATTTTCTGGGCAAAAAAGAAGTGACTTAAATTCTACCCACTAAATTCTATGTGCAAGTGTAAGGCATGTCTTATGCCGAAAAATACTTGGAAGTCCATGATGCATGGAAAGTGCATTGGCCTTTACGTCCTTGCACCCTTCATAGAAAAAGGGTAAGTTGGAATGATGTGTAGCTCCATTTAAGACATCATGCTTGTGAAGCATGCTTGTATAGGAAAATCGATGTGCATTTTTCTGGTGAGCTTCAAAGTTTTAAGGCCAATCACCGTGTTACGAATTTTCATTTTGCATATAATTTGAGACCGAAATACTGTCCCCACATTGAAAGTTAGGCCAAAACCTTGAATTCTAGAGCTCATGGCCCCTAACCAATAGGAATTGAGGGTTTTCAATTTATTTTGTAATTTTTCGTGCACACTAATCACTTAAAGTGATCATTACCCTTTGCTCCACTACGCAAACGGAGCACGCCATACAATGATAGAACCCTAATTCTATTCTCTTCTCTTTTTACCCGTCTCCACTGTGCCTATTTTCTCTTAACAAATCTCTTCTTCTTCTCTGATCCTTTCTCATGCAGCTTTTTCATTCTCTCTCACAATATTAGTTATGATTATTAGTTGTTTTTTTATTATTGGTTTATTTTATTTTGCAGGTATATACAAGGATATCAATAAAAACCTAACTAAAGTGCACAAAGAAAACCCTAATAGCTAGGCAAACACGCTTACACAAAGTCCATCTTCTTTCATTCCTTTTCGTTTGAATTTTAATTTAGTAGCTTAACAATAATAAAGAGCTAGATACGATAACACCTTCAATGATTTTGTCTGTCTTCACTCGAGCTTTCTTTCAGATTGAGGCATGATCTTGCCCCATGTCTATTTGGTAAGTTCCTTCAAATTTGTCGGAAAGATTTTTTTTTTTTTTTCCATAAAAGAGGAGAACCCTCAAACTTACAGAGATAACAAACGTCTTCTAATGAAGTCGTTTGTGTTCATAACTTGTACATTCCAATTTTGGAGATCTAAATAGTTCATAATGGCTAAAAGAGTTTCACTTGTCCAAGTATTTTGGATTGTGAATCGATTACAAAAAACTGACAAATTTGCTGCCCAAATAATATTGTATCTACTTGTTAATACAAAAGCCACAACTTTAAAATTTATATCAAAGTCTGCATAGTTTCCAATGTCCCAACTTTGTTTGAATCTTCTTTCCCTAGCTTTAGCATACATTCCTATTAGCAGCTCGAGAGTGGGTTGCGAATCACTTTGGAAAATGATATGATAGCCACTCAATTCAACTGCCCATTGAAAAGCCGCCTCAGCTCCTGCCACTTCTAATTGTTCTCTGGTGGTACAATTTCTCCAGCTACCCCTAGCTTCAGTAGTTCTTCCTGCAAAATCAATCATTGTTAGTCCAACTCCTGAACTAGTCAAAGGGTCATGCATAGATAAAGCTATATTTATCGTTATTGCCATGTATCCTGAAGTATTCTGAGGTTGGCTGTTAGTAATAATCAAAGAGTCATCATTTAATGGGTTGTAATACAAGGTTTGCATGATATTGTATTCTTTTCGGTTAACCCAAATATAACTGTTTATGAATTTTACTATCTTCCTTGCTATTGCATCACTATTTTGAACACCCTATTACATCTTGCCTTCCAAACATGCCATGTTACAATGCTACAGAAAACCTTCCATTCCATTGTAATGTTTCCTCTATCTGTTTGAGTAATCCACCCATTTAACCAATCATGAAAAGTGTTAGCATTTTGCATCACATTGTCAATATCAAAATTAAGATGCATCCATACATTTCGTGAAGTTGCATTTCATAAACAAATGAGTAAGAGATTCCTCTTCAATATTACAGAGTTTGCAACAAGTATCTATTTCTGGTATTATGGCAGCAACTCTCACACTATTTGGAAGTATAGAGTGTGCTGTCTTCCAAATAAAAGTTTTGATTGAAGGAGTAATTTTCATTTCCCATATTTTGTTCCATTGCATGTTAGTTTCTCCCGTACTATTAATGTTTTTATATAAAGTTTTAACAGATAAAGATACTGTATTGCTTAGTGTCCAACGAGGGACATCTCCTGAACCAGTGTTAGGAATTTGTATTTTCCTAATCTTGTCCATGATGATTCTGTCGAAACAACTGCAAGTTTTGTTAAATCCCATGTTTTATTTCTTTGTAATCAAGTGACAAACTTTTGTGGTTCCTACATTCCCTGTCCTAATACTGTTTCCGGTAGGTTTAACATCTGGAATCCAGTAATCATTCCATATATCTATATTTTCTCCATTTCCCAACTCCCAAAAACAATATTTCTTTAAGTAAGCTACTCCTAATAATATTCCTTTCCATGTCCAACTATCACTTTGGTTTGGAACAGTGTTTATATGAAGAATATCACACATATGATAGTACTTAGCTTTAAGACTTTTAGCCATTAGAGAATGAGGATTTTTGTGTACGTCTCCATCCTATTTTAGCCAACATTGCTATATTAAAAATTTTCATGTTTTGGAATCCTAAACCTCCTTCTTCCAAAGATTTGCACATGTTATCCCAACCCATAAGACAAATACCTTTTTTTACCTCTCTCATTCAATCCATTTTCATCTCTTCCCCACCAATAATTTCTTTGCAATTTAGTTAAGTAATTACAAATCTTAACTGGTATTCTAAAGCAATTCATTTGGTAAACACAAATTGAAGAAGTAACATTTCTAATCATGACACCTCTACCAACAGGGTTTAGAAGTAAACCTTTCCATCCTATCAATCTGTTTTTCATTTTTTCCACTAGAGGTTCAAAACATTTAATTTTAGAAGTGTAAGTAAATAAAGGAGATCCTAGGTATTTATCATTTATAGGTATTTCATTTACTTCTAGTATTTGTCGGAAAGATTAGAATGAGTTATTTCGTAATTGATTGCAAAGTTTATGCTAAGTAAGTAATTACATTTTGAATCTATGATCATTATGTCGTGTGTCAGGTTATTTGTGGCAATGGAAAGCTAGACTATGGATGCACTTGGTTATGGGGCATTCTTGGGGATCTATGCAATCCTGATATATCATCTACGATGCGGATATAAAGAGGTGTCATGAATCAATTTGACGTTCTTGGAGTGGTTCTATGCCTTGAGCAATAAGGTACAACCTGCGCTCCTTTTGATAACTATTACAATAAGAATTTAGTTCAAGTTTTACACGTGAGATGCTTTAGACCGGGCAAAATCTATAAGAATCTATTTTAACCATTTTGATTATACATTCTTTTTTGACCTTCTTAGGTAATTTCATCTACTGCCAACTGTCTTTTATGGGAGAATTTTGAATGTTCATCTTTTTAGTTTGGTAGCAATAGAAAGTCTGAACTTTTTGCAGGTTTTCACATATGCTTTTGTTGTATTTTAAGGGTTGTAACATGTTTTGAAATACAGAACTTAGTTTTAAAAACCGTTACTCTACAAGTTAACATTTCAGTTTAAGGTGCGTAAACAATCTAATATGTTTGAATTGTTTCTTTAGGTAGTTGCTCAAGTCATGTGGTGCTTAACTCACACAATCTGGATTGGCAACTCTGTAGAAGTGGCAACTCATCTGTTTTGTTTTTGGAATGGTGACAGGAGAATTTCTTCAAGGTATGAAGAAGCCATTCTAAAAATATTTTGGGATGAATTATTGCGTGTTATTCTTTATTTGTGTATTTTCTGGACTAACTCCGTTGTGAAAACACTACTTCAGCCAAGAGGGTTGAAGTAGCATTTTAATAGTCTCAGTGCGCCTCCAACAATGTTTTTTTTTTTTTTTTTTGACAAACTCGGCGGTGCCTTTATAACATGAGCTGCTAAGTTCTTTTGGTTTTTCCACGTGAAGAAGATTATGAAATTTTCATGTCTTTCCTTGAAAAAGGTACATATATTTATTTTCTATTCATTATTGAACTTTGATTTAAAAATTGTTCATGTATGAATTAGATATAAGCAAGTCAGGGAACAAATTCACAGTTGTGAGTCTAATTTCTATAGTTACAGGACTTACAATTTATAGTCTTGATCTTTTTATACATACAATATTTCATGCAGAAGGTTGCAGGCTGCTATGTTGGGATTGATGAGACAGCCATACATGCATCTCAAGGATGTAGGGATTGATGGGACAAGCATATATGCAGCTCATTGTAATAACTTGAAGAGCTTACCACCTATGCGCACAAACTGAGAGGTATCTCCTTATTCAATGATTCAAAATGGACCTCAATCTATGATCGTCTCATTATGTCTAAGTAACCTGTTAAAAGAGTTAAGTTTGACGGGCCTATGTATACATATAACAAAGAATAATAAAAGACGCGAGAAAAGTAAGACTTTGAAAGCTTAAGAAGCTCAAAGGGAGAAACAACGATGTGCGAAGATATGTAGTACACTAAATTGATTAGTGTGGAAGAAGCAAGCCAACACGTCCATAGAATGAATAAATCAAAGCAATCCATAGGTATTCCTGGAAATGAAATTGAAAAAATGAGGTATGTTCACTATATGCACTACCGAAAGTGAAAATGTCCATGCCGTTACCGCACAGGTAAACACTAGAATTTTCCAGTACTTCACGCAGCAATTTTGTAGCTAACCCATATTTTCTCTTTTTACTGCAGCTATATGTACTAGCTGCAAGGTTGGCATGCATAATAGCTCAGATTTAGTGAGCTTATCTACGTTGAATAAGATACATTAATAATCCCGATAGCACACTCATGGGGACGTGCATAAGTTTGGTAGGAAATGGGACAATTAATCTGGACCCGTGCAACGCACGGGCATAAGACTAGTTATTAATTATTTCCATTCATTTTCAAGGGACTGGAGACCTTTGATGTTGCTCCTCTGATAGTCAATTTAAAGTGTAAGGTTAATATTAGGTACCACCATGTCATGGAGACGAATTCAACGGCAAGAAACTTCCGTCATCTAAAACTCCAAGCACCGTCCAGATTCACGTACAAAGTTTGTACCATGTTTCACTCATTTGATTATCTCCCAAAATTGTAAAATCTATTAATCATCTCTTATATTTGTATTGGTTTTTCAGTTTTCTCCCCCATCTACCACATGATTTGAGATAACATTGTAAGTAGACAAAAAAATAAACAATGAACGAGATAACAACAAGGTGAGGTAAAACAATCAAAGATATTAATAGATAAGAGATCACTCTAAATCCCAGATTGATAATTTTTGAGAAGGTAATGAACTATTGGTTGGTGAAATACTATGTTTAGAGTAACCCGGATTCAAAATAATGTTAATGTGAAGCATGACCCTCAACATTAACATGGAATGAAAGACAGATTCGTAATTATTAGCTCTCCACCATTCTTGAGTAAATGATGAAGATCTCCTTCTCTTTAAGGTCCCGTACACATAATAGATGCATGATATTTATTTGGTTGAGAATCTTGTAGTATTATTTGAAATGTTCCTTGTGTTAAGAGTGTCTTATTTATTTGGTTACTCAAATATGTTGTAGAAACACTGGCAGTTGTGAGGTTTTGTTGTTATTACTCGAAATGTATTTAGATTGGGACCGTTCCTGAAGCTCTGCATTTGATTAACCATTGACATATTTTAACCAATCGGAGTAAAGAAGATTCACCAACTTACTGTGCAATCTTCTTATGCTGTGATCATTTTGGAGATACCATGCAAAATTGCCGAAAGAGAGATTAAATTGGAGAAATATCTACTTTTTACTAATGGAGCTCTAGGTTTAGGTATCAATTCTTGCTGTGGAAGTTTTCGAAGCGTGCACTTCTCTAACTAATCCTTGTTAGGTTTTTTATGGAGAATTCAACCTTCTCCCAGAAGAGATTAAATTGGAGATACTCAAATGGTTACCTCTTGAAAAAGTTGTAAAATGTAAGTTTGTTTAGATTGGAATAATATTGCGAATCGTCGTCTTCAAGATTATGGTAAGTTTGTGGTTAATTGAATGGCTCTTTTCTTTATGGTATTTCCTTAGTAGGAATTACAAATAGGTACTAATATAGTAGTCTAAGTTAGTGGCAGGTCCACCCATTAAAGACCAGTAACCGGAGGTCCATAATTAAAAGAAAAAAAGAAAATGGACCCAATTTTTTAAGCCTAGGTCCTGTACACGTGCGGGACACATGAGACGTATTATTACAATGCCCAAAACACCCTCCAGTATATAAAACACAATAATATCTTTCATTTCTATTCACTCTCATTTTATGTTTCGAGTGAGCTTCGCGGATGAAGATTTTTTTAGGTCGTTGATCGATTCATAAATTCGAACTCATATTTTGTAATCGGTAGGTGGATTTCTTACTAGCGGTCCTCCGTTTAATTGATTTCATCTTTTAATCGTGTATTTTTTTCATTTTTTGAATTTCTTTTACATCTAAATCATCTTCATCTTCCTGCTACTCATTAATCACTTGAATTATTTTGATCTTGCATTGTTGGTGATGTTTTTGATCTATACATATATATGGTCCTTTTTTATGTTTGATTAAATTCTCGATCTCCATACTTGATTAGTTCATTTTCGTGAAAAAAGTTCAGATCTAGATGGATAATCACGTTTTTTGTTTATTTCGTTATGAGATTTGCCTATACTAGTTTCTTTTTGTTAGTTTTCGATTTTTTTCAGTTTGATTTTCTTTATGAACCATCAGTACGTATATGATGTACTGGTAGTTTTTGATGAAAATAGTTCAGATCATGCTTGTTTGTTGTTACAAATTGTTTGGGTCAACAATACATATGGAATACATATGAGATTTGCCTATACTAGTTTCTTTTTGTTAGTTTTAGATTTTTTTTCAGTTTGATTTTCTTTATGAACCATAGTACGTATATGATGTACTGGTAGTGTTTGTTTGCTTTAATTTTGTTATATTTATAGTTTTTGTAACTTTTTTTGCTTGATCTAGAAGTACATATATGCAATACTGAGATATAACTGTTTTGA
Organism: Papaver armeniacum; assembly: GCA_023531295.1. Taxonomy (NCBI): domain Eukaryota; kingdom Viridiplantae; phylum Streptophyta; class Magnoliopsida; order Ranunculales; family Papaveraceae; genus Papaver; species Papaver armeniacum. Next base: position 887,651 of record JAJJWW010016481.1, on the reverse strand, counting down.
TTTGTTGTATTCGTAGATTTATAAGTTTTTTTGACATGTAGTTGATTTTTAGTTATGAATCATAGGTACATATATGGAATACTGAAAAGAACTTCCTTAATTTGATTATCTTTTTGTTTTTTGCTGCAAAATCATGCTTGTTTGTAGATTCAGATGTTATTATCCAGAAGTACATATGTCACATACTGATATGAAGTGCTCTTTTTTGTGTTTGATTCATAGTTTTGTCACCTTTTTTAGTCTTATCCTTCAGTACGTATGTGAAATACTGTAATATGTCTTTTGATACTCTTATTTTTCATAGATCTGTCACCTATTCTTGTCATGTAGTTGATTTGTAGTTCATGAATCTTCAGTACATATGTCACTGTTTATGGGTAAAAATCGTTTCTGCCGATTTCGGTAAATTCGGTCGGTGAGTGAGAAACTGGTTCAAACCCTAAACAAATGTGTTGCACGTGAGCACTTTATAGATTCGAGAGATCAATCGCACAAGTCCGGCCTAAACCAAGAAATGGCCGTTCCAGACTTGCTTCGGTCACAAAGTGGAGGAGAAGGGTTGATTTGGGGAGGGAAGCAAAGAAAGGTGTTGAGACCGAATAATTGCAGGAGAGTAGTGTCTCGACTTGTATCGAGAGAGTGGAAGCTTCGGAAGCTTGCAAGAGATGAAAGCTTTTTGGGAGAGCTTGCAAAGTTGCCTTTTACGAGAGTGTAGTATTTTTCTCTGACCGAGACTTGTTGTCTGGTGGAAATAGGTAAGACCTATTTATACAAGTCGAGATTGAAACGTACCCTGGCCTCATGAAGGAAGAGAGTAAAGGGTGAAATAATAGGAGGAGGTGGTAACCGCATGGTTTAATGGGTGAAAACGTTTTTCACCATTATTTCCTCATTTATTTGACCGCTTTATTCCTTTTCACGCTTTCTTAATGTGAGCGTAGTGTACGCTGCATGCTGTGACCGCTAAACCAAAACCCTAAAGAAGCATCCCCGTTTGTGTCGATGTCTCGAGTGTTGGTTGCATCTTGAGTGCAAGTGGCGCTGCTAGTGGCGCGTGTGGCATGTGCCAATGGCATGTGCGGAATGCCTTGGTGGTAGGTTGCATGGTTTGCAAGTTAGGTTACCAGCGTGTGTGTTTGGCATGTGCCAATGGCATGTGCGGAATGCCTTGGTGGTAGGTTGCACAGTTTGCAAGTTAGGTTACCAGCGTGTGTGTTTGGCATGTGCCAATGGCATGTGCGTAATGCCTTGGTGGTAGGTTGCACGGTTTTTGCAAGTTAGGCTACCAAATAGTGTGTGTTTGGCATGTTCCAATGGCATGTGCGGAATGCCTTGGTGGTAGGTTGCACGGTTTGCAAGTTAGGCTACCAGCGTGTGTGTTTGGCATGTGCCAATGGCATGTGCGGAATGCCTTGGTGGTAGGTTGCACGGTTTGCAAGTTAGGCTACCAGCGTGTGTGTTTGGCATGTGACAATGGCTCGGGTGGCCATGTTGACCTAGTTGCAAGTCTTGCAAGCCTAGGGCGCTATGTTTGGCGTGGGCCAAAGGCATAGCGGCTTGGAAGTATGGCTTGCGACACGTGTTGGCATGTGCCAATGGCACGTGCGGCCATGTTGACCTAGTTGCAAGTCTTGCAAACCTAGGGCGCTATGTTGGGCGTGGGCCAAAGGCATAGCGGCTTAGAAATATGGCTTGCGGCACGTGCGGCCATGTTGACCTAGTTGCAAGTCTTTCAAACCTAGGGCGCTATGTTGGGCGTGGGCCAAAGGCATAGCGGCTTGGAAATATGGCTTTGCGGACGTGTTGGCATGTGCCAATGGCACGTGCGGCCATGTTGACCTAGTTGCAAGTCTTGCAAACCTAGGGCGCTATGTTGGGCGTGGGCCAAAGGCATAGCGGCTTGGAAATATGGCTTGCGGCACGTGTTGGCATGTGCCAATGGCACGTGCGTCCATGTTGACCTAGTTGCAAGTCTTGCAAACCTAGGGCGCTATGTTGGGCGTGGGCCAAAGGAATAGCGGCTTGGAAATATGGCTTGCGGCACGTGTTGGCATGTGCCAATGGCACGTGCGGCCATGTTGACCTAGTCGCAAGTCTTGCAAACCTAGGGCGCTATGTTGGGCGTGGGCCAAAGGCATAGCGGCTTGGAAATATGGCTTGCGGCACGTGTTGGCATGTGCCAATGGCACGTGCGGCCATGTTGACCTGGTTGCAAGTCTTGCAAACCTAGGGCGCTATGTTGGGCGTGGGCCAAAGGCCTAGCGGCTTGGAAATATGGCTTGCGGCACGTGTTGGCATGTGCCAATGGCACGTGCGGCCATGTTGACCTAGTTGCAAGTCTTGCAAACCTAGGGCGCTATGTTGGGCGTGGGCCAAAGGCATAGCGGCTTGGAAATATGGCTTGCGACACGTGTTGGCATGTGCCAATGGCACGTGCGGCCATGTTGACCCTAGTTGCAAGTCTTGCAAACCTAGGGATCTATGTTGGGCGTGGGCCAAAGGCATAGCGGCTTAGAAATATGGCTTGCGGCACGTGTTGGCATGTGCCAATGGCACGTGCGGCCATGTTGACCTAGTTGCAAGTCTTGCAAACCTAGGGCGCTATGTTGGCGTGGGCCAAAGGCATAGCGGCTTGGAAATATGGCTTGCGGCACGTGTTGGCATGTGCCAATGGCACGCGGCCATGTTGACCTAGTTGCAAGTCTTGCAAACCTAGGGCGCTATGTTGGGCGTGGGCCAAAGGCATAGCGGCTTAGAAATATGGCTTGCGGCACGTGTTGGCATGTGCCAATGGCACGTGCGGCCATGTTGACCTAGTTGCAAGTCTTGCAAACCTAGGGCGCTATGTTGGGCGTGGGCCAAAGGCATAGCGGCTTGGAGATTTGGCATTGTTGCCATGGTGCGCAGGGAGTGCTTTGGTTTGGCACCTGCTGCGGTGCGCAGATGCGGCTTGGTTTGGCATTCTTTGCCATGGTGCGCGATATGCGGCTTGGTTTGGCATTGTTGCCATGGTGCGCAGATATGCGGCTTGGTTTGGCATTGTTGCCATGGTGCGATTATGCGGCTTGGTTTGGCATTGTTGCCATGGTGCGCGATATGCGGCTTGGTTTGGCATTCTTTTTGCCATGGTGCGCGAGATGAGGCTTGGTTTTGGAATTAGGGTTCAGCGTCGAAAACCCTAATCTGGTATTTTGAAAAAATACCCCTATTAATTGTTTACACACGAGTTAAATGCTCTTAGTTAATGTGTTGCGGGTAACACTAGGTCATGGTTTTTTACGATTTTATCCTTTGTCTAAAAACCACCATCAACATTAAGTCCCCCGCTAGCTCGGAGCAGGGGCTTTGTTGCGAGGTAAGCATAAGATGGTGACAAACTATTAACAGCAAACCGTAAAGAGAATTGAGGGAGGCTTGCCTGACCTTCTATAAATAGGATTTGGAATCCTTGCCTCTGGTAGTTTTGCACGAATCGGGAGGCTGGCACAATAGGTGGGCCCGGCGCAGCTTGGGCGACGTTAGGAAGTTGGCGTGAGTTGGGAAACTGAGTGTGCTAGCTGGTGGGACCGGCGCAAAGTGTAGAAGCCGTGCGTGCTTGCAGGTCGGAGCAATTGGTGGGGCCGGTGCAGCTTCGGCGACGTTGGGAAGTTGGCGTGAGTTGGGAAACTGAGCGTGCTAGCTGGTTGGACCGGCGCAAGGTGTGGAAGCTATGCGTGCTTGCAAGCGTAACTTGGGCGGCCATTAGGAAGTCGGTGCAATTGGTGGGGCCGGTGCAGCTTGGGCGACGTTAGGAAGTTGGCGTGAGTTGGGAAACTGAGCGTGCTAGCTGGTGGGACCTACGCAAGATAGGGAAGTCAGTGCGTGCTTTTTGACGTGACTTGATGGGATCGGTGTGAACAAGGAGGGAGTAGGTGTTTCTACAGATAGCAAAGTTCCTTATTTTGCGTTTCCTTCACGCGCGACTTCGATTAGGGCATCGTTCATGCCAAAAAAGTCTGGAAGCGTTATGTCCCCATTGCTTCCTTTCCTTTTTAAAGGTTCTCCAGTATTCAAACCCAACGCAACTGCATCATCTCCTTGTTTGAGAAAAGGTTCTTCTTGTTGAATTTCTCTCGGTATGTTTTCTTCTTCTTTGGCGAACTGTCGTACACTTTACCGTCGCTTGTTGTATAAATGGAAAATTTCCCTTTTGTGCAGAGATATCCTGTTGGAGCATGCGTCACTGTTATCGACGAGGATGATCTAGTCGTTCCCCTTCCTTCGAATCCGTCCTTGTTGACTGCCGCAGACTTGGAGGATGCTGATTTAGGGCTCTATCTTACGAAATGGAATGCGACGAAGTCCCCGGTCATACTTCGGTTTGATATGATGGAATGGATGAATACGTGAATGTAACCTTCCGTACTCTTCTGGATGTGACACTGGGATGCTCAGAAATTACATGATGACATATTCTGGATAGTGCAGGCTCGGGATCTTCCGCGGCCTCGTAAAGTGTTGAAGGCGTCTTCAGACAGAGGTGATGATGTTCTTGCGCCGCACCCTTGAAGAGTAGAGGACCTTGTTGTGGGTACGGATTTTTGGTGGACTGTTCTTCGTATATTTGACGGTGAAGGGATCCGTGTATATCTTCCGTTCTCAAGTATGGTTTACGTGTTTCCATCTTTGTAGTAATTCTTTACAGCGGTGAAGCTCGGCTGGTATCAACGAATGAGGGGCAAATATTCTTGGTAGGAGATGTAATCTGGAGAAACTACATTGTCGTGGTAGCAAAGTAGGTTGGCTGATATTCTATGGGCTTCCGTGGAAGTAAAAGGATTGGCTGGATGCGTAAGCGAGCAACCGTCCATGATTACGAGTTTTGGCGAGATGGATTAAAAGGTGTCCATGACTACGAAGATTGGCTGGCTGTGGCTATGTTCCTTGATATGGGGAGAGTGTGGCGCACGACCCTTTGCGGAAGGAGTGGCGTTGAGGCGAACGTTGAAGCGAAGCTGGCGGAGAACGTTTATGCGTAGTTACTTATGGAGAGAACGTTGAAACGACATCTTGCAACTCTCAGAGCCTTGACGAATACCATTTTTAAGTCGGAGGCCACACACGTTCTGTCAAACTCGACATCCCTCAAGAGAACAGAGGTTAGGAGTCCCCGATTACATCCGTCGATCGTGCTTTCTAAGAGAGGTTGGGGTTTGGGAACGGCTTCCCGGCTGGAAATGCCCGCTTTCCCGATGTAGTGCGGTTGAGGGTGCAAATATGCCTTGGCGCTACGCCTCGAGAAATATAGAATCTCACATAACCGGTTTCATCATAGACTATGTACGACTTTGTGGGCGAAGTTCCCATTATCGGGTCCTAATGGAAGAAGGGTCTCCGTGAACTCCAGGAGAGTTGTTGATTTCCCTTGCTTTCGATTTTGGAGAAGTCTTTCCTGATCTTCACGTGTGACGAAATTGGATCGCTTATCCCCTTCTACTGGCGTTCAAGAGCAACGCGAGACTCTTCATCTATAAACGCGCGTCCTGCTGAAGTATCTTTTGTCTTTTCATCAAATCAACAAGTGCTAAAAGAGGTCGGATTCTTCCTGGATCTTCCAAGATCTTGCCCGATGGTGGAGTAGGCGTCTCTTGGTGACGGTTGGAGATTCCATGCTTGAAGAACCGTTGGGGTGGAGGAAGTGGCTCGGTTTTGGTGATCGTAAGTGTATCGTGCGAGAGATGACACGGTTTTGATCACGAAGTCTTTGGAGTTATGGCGCTGTTTCGAAGGGCGAGGATGGTCTTTGGAAGGGCGCAAGATGTTAGCGCTGGAAGGATGCAAACTGTTAGCACAAAGTGTGGTACCGTGGCTGGCATCTTGCGTGCGGCATGTGTGCACAGTAAGCGCGTTTGGCAAGTGCGTCCGGCAAGCGCTCCAGAAGCGCCGGCATCCGCGTCTCGCAAACGATCAAGCGCATCTGGGAAACGCGTCTGGTAGGCGCTGGATCGTCTTTGAATGGGAGCTGACTTGGTGTGGACGTTGGTTAGGCATGGACGCTGGCTTGGATTTCGGTATGGTGTGGACCATTGGCTTGGCACGGTGCTGGCTAAGTATGAGGCATTGTACACCGAATCTGGGAGAAGCACGGACATATGGCCACCACCAAGAAAGGCCACTAGCCGATTTGCGCTGGTTAAGCGTGTGGAAGTGGCTTTATCTTCCATCGAGGACATGCGTGAGGTGATAGGTCACATCTTGTTTGAAGACGTTATAGCCGAATGAGCACCAACGCGACGTGTACGTAGAAAGGAGTTCAACACTTCGTGGTTTGTCGAAGGCCTTCTTTGAGATCCAAAAGTTGAAAGATGCGACACCGAAAGCCTTTCCGCTGAGGAGATTGCACGACATGAGGTAGAACTTCTAAAAGCTTTCCAAGATGTTGACTATGAAGAGAGCGGCTCTTGAAGATGCAAAGTTGACATTCTCCAAGAAGAACATACCTCTGTTGGATGATTTTCCTTGAATGCTTCTCCGTTAAACTTTCATTTAGGTTCTTTTTTTTTTGAAAGACATATTGGATGTCTGGTTCAAAACTTGACCTTTGATAGACAAGCTGGTAGCTTTTTAGGGTATTGGATTATTTAGGGATGAATGGTTTTGATAATATGACTCGATTATGTTTTGGGAAAGGAATATTGCTTTTATGAAAGTGTGTGCTAGCAATAGGCATAAGACTCGGTAAATCTGATTTGTTTTACTAAGAACCTAAAAATAGATTGTATATCTTGCCCAGTCTGAATTTACTCACTTCATAAGTTTTGCGAACACGCCCCTCTCCATGTAAAAGGCGGTTCTTTGATGGTGGCTTTGTTGGTAGCATCGCTAGCAAGTCCCCGATTGCTGGTAGCGTCTTCAGCGAGTCCCCAGTTTTCTGGTGTAGTTTTAACAACTGATAACCGGGTTGTCTAAGTCGGACTGGGTCGCAAGTCCCCAATCGCTGGTAGCGTCTTCAGCGAGTCCCCAGTTTTCAGGTGTAGTTTTACAACTGGTAACCGGGTCGTCTGGCAGTTGATTCGGATTGAGTCGCCTTCCCTTACCATCTTGACATCTGGGTCGAAGAACGAGATCGACAGTTTGACATTGTAGCCGATAGATCGATCCTCCCGCTGTGGTCGCCAATTGTTTATGGGTAAAAATTGTTTCTGCTGATTTCGGTAATTTCGGTGGGTGAGTGAGAAACTGGTTCAAACCCTAAACAAATGTGTTGCACGTGAGCACTTTATAGATTCGAGAGATCAATATGTACAAGTCCGGCCTAAACCAAGAAATGACCGTTCCAGGCCTGCTTCGGTCACAAAGTGGAGGAGAAGGGTTGATTTGGGGAGGGAAGCAAGGAAAGGTGTTGAGACCAGAATAATTCTTGGAGAGTAGTGTCTCGACTTGTATCAGAAAGTGGAAGCGTCGGAAGCTTGCAAGAGATGAAAGCTTTTTGGGAGAGCTTGCAAAGTTGCCTTTTCGAGAGTGTAGTATTTTCTCTCCCGACCGAGACTTGTTGTCCGGTGGAAATAGGTAAGACCTATTTATACAAGTCGAGATTGAAACGTACCCCGGCCTCATGAAGGAAGAGAGTAAAGGGTGAAATAATGGGAGGAGTTGGTAACCGCATGGTTTAATGGGCGAAAACGTTTTTCACCATTATTTCCTCTTTTATTTGACCGCTTTATTCCTTTTCACGCTTTCTTAATGTGAGCGTAGTGTACGCCGCATCTTTGACTTGGCAAACCAAAACCCTAAAGAAGCATCCCAGTTTGTGTCGATGTCTCGAGTGTTGGTTGCATCTTTAGTGCAAGTGGCGCAACTAGTGGCGCGTGTGGCATGTGCGGAATGCCTTGGTGGTAGGTTGCACGGTTTGCAAGTTAGGTTACCAGCGTGTGTGTTTGGCATGTGCCAATGGCATGTGCGGAATGCCTTGGTGGTAGGTTGCACGGTTTGCAAGTTAGGTTACCGTGTGTGTTTGGCATGTGCTAATGGCATGTGCGGAATGCCTTGGTGGTAGGTTGCACGGTTTGCAAGTTAGGCTACCAAGCGTGTGTGTTTGGCATGTGCCAATGGCATGTGCGGAATGCCTTGGTGGTAGGTTGCACGGTTTGCAAGTTAGGCTACCAGCGTGTGTGTTTGGCATGTGCCAATGGCTCGTGTGGCCATGTTGACCTAGTTGCAAGTCTTGCAAGCCTAGGGCACTATGTTTGGCGTGGGCCAAAGGCATAGCGTCTTGGAAGTATGGCTTGCGACACGTGTTGGCATGTGCCAATGGCACGTGCGGCCATGTTGACCTAGTTGCAAGTCTTGCAAACCTAGGGCGCTATGTTGGGCGTGGGCCAAAGGTATAGCGGCTTAGAAATATGGCTTGCGGCACGTGTTGGCATGTGCCAATGGCACGTGCGGCCATGTTGACCTAGTTGCAAGTCTTGCAAACCTAGGGCGCTATGTTGGGCGTGGGCCAAGGCATAGCGGCTTGGAAATATGGCTTGCAGACGTGTTGGCATGTGCCAATGGCACGTGCGGCCATGTTGACCTAGTTGCAAGTCTTGCAAACCTAGGGGCGCTATGTTGGGCGTGGGCCAAAGGCATAGCGGCTTGGAAATATGGCTTGCGGCACGTGTTGGCATGTGCGGCCATGTTGACCTAGTTGCAAGTCTTGCAAACCTAGGGCGCTATGTTGGGCGTGGGCCAAAGGTATAGCGGCTTGGAAATATGTCTTGCGGCACGTGTTGGCATGTGCCAATGGCACGTGCGGCCATGTTGACCTAGTTGCAAGTCTTGCAAACCTAGGGCGCTATGTTGGGCGTGGGCCAAAGCCATAGCGCTTGGAAATATGGCTTGCGGCATGTGTTGGCATGTGCCAATGGCACATGCGGCCATGTTGACCTAATTGCAAGTCTTGCAAACCTAGGGCGCTATGTTGGGCGTGGGCCAAAGGCATAGCGGCTTGGAAATATGGCTTGCGGCACGTGTTGGCATGTGCCAATGGCACGTGCGGCCATGTTGACCTAGTTGCAAGTCTTGCAAACCTAGGGCGCTATGTTGGGCGTGGGCCAAAGGCATAGCGGCTTGGAAATATGGCTTGCGACACGTGTTGGCATGTGCCAATGGCACGTGCGGCCATGTTGACCTAGTTGCAAGTCTTGCAAACCTAGGGCGCTATGTTGGGCGTGGGCCAAAGGCATAGCGGCTTCGAAATATGGCTTGCGGCACGTGTTGGCATGTGCCAATGCCACGTGCGGCCATGTTGACCTAGTTGCAAGTTTTGCAAACCTAGGGCGCTATGTTGGGCGTGGGCAAAGGCATAGCGGCTTGGAAATATGGCTTGCGGCACGTGTTGGCATGTGCCAATGGCACGCTGCGGCCATGTTGACCTAGTTGCAAGTCTTGCAAACCTAGGGCGCTATGTTGGGCGTGGGCCAAAGGCATAGCGGCTTAGAAATATGGCTTGCGGCACGTGTTGGCATGTGCCAATGGCACGTGCGGCCATGTTGACCTAGTTGCAAGTCTTGCAAACCTAGGGCGTTATGTTGGGCGTGGGCCAAAGGCATAGCGGCTTGGAGATTTGGCATTGTTGCCATGGTGCGCAGGGTGTGGCTTGGTTTGGCATTGTTTCCGCGGTGCGCAGTATGCGGCTTGGTTTGGCATTGCTGCCATGGTGCGCCGAGATGCGGCTTGGTTTGGCATTGTTGCCATGGTGCGCAAGATGCGGCTTGGTTTGGCATTGTTGCCATGGTGCGCAGATATGCGGCTTGGTTTGGCATTCTTGCCATGGTGCGCATATGCGGCTTGGTTTGGCATTGTTGCCATGGTGCGCTGATATGCGGCTTGGTTTGGCATTGCTGCCATGGTGCGCGGATATCGGCTTGGTTTTGGAATTAGGGTTACTGCGTTGAAAACCCTAATCACGGTATTTTGAAAAAATACCCCTATTAATTGTTTACACCTGAGTTAAATGCTCTTAGTTAATGTGTTGCGGGTAACACTAGGTCATGGTTTTTTACGATTTTATCCTTTGTCTAAAAACCACCATCAACAATCACATACTGATAGGAAGTGCTCTTTGTTGTGTTTGATTCAGTACGTATGTGAAATACTGAAATAGATGCTAGTTTTGTTGTTGTGTTTTAATATTTTTATATTCACGTAACATTTACAGGTTCAATATGTCCAACGGATACATACTCTATATGTAAGCAGTGCGGCAGATATATACTCAGATTTGTAAGTAGTGTAGCAGATATGTACTCAGATTTGTAAGCAGTATGACAGATATGTACTCAAATTTGTAAACAGTGTAGCAGATATGTACTCAAATTTGTGGTCCTTTATATGTTTTAATTAAATTTGGACCTGTTGTAAAATATGTAATGTTTGTACTAGTTGTTTCTTTCCATTTGTTTCTGATTTAATTGATAATTTAACCAAAATTTCATATCAATGAAATTATTAGGCACTGCGTTTTTTCCTTCAAAAAAAAAATTAAATTTGGACCTCCAGATAAAATAAAATCTCGATTTGGTAGAAGTATGTTATTTCACACGTATTTAAACAATAGGGTATATTAGTCATTTTCATGTTTTCAAAGAACTTTGGACCCTAGGATAAGAGTAAAATCCGGTTGGACCCTACTATAAATAACCTTATGGGCTTAGGACCAAACAAGAAATTTTCCATTTCCTTATGTGTAAACGATGGGATTGACTTATCCCATGGAATGCTTAGTTAAACAAAATGTAGTGAAAGTGTGAAACTAACTGAAACAAACAGGGATCAGAAATTTCCATTGTGTGTCGAATTTTGTCAGGTAATCCTTTATTAAACATGATTTCGAACTTTTGCTACTCGAGTTTGGATTCAGCTCTAAAATTTTGTAAAAACAAATTCAGACGTGCATGAAGCTGCGCCTCATCGATGCTACTATGGAATCTGGAGTTACTGGTGGAAATCTCCTTTGTGGGTCAGCTTTTTGCTTCTTGGAACAGTTGTACAAGGAGAAATTAAGCCATTGGAATTGCGCATGTTCGCTATAAAGTTTTTGCTTAATTCCAAGGAGATGAAAGCCTGAAATTGTTTTGGATTATTATTTGAAACTTGAAATTCGATTGTGGTTATCGGCTATAAAAAAGAAACGGTGGAAGATAAATTACCGGATTGTGTTGTGCATCTAATCCGAGTTTCTCTGACATTTTCTGGGCAAAAAAGAAGTGACTTAAATTCTACCCACTAAATTCTATGTGCAAGTGTAAGGCATGTCTTATGCCGAAAAAGACTTGGAAGTCCATGATGCATGGAAAGTGCATTGGCCTTTACGTCCTTGCACGTACCCTTCATAGAAAAAGGGTAAGTTGGAATGATGTGTAGCTCCATTTAAGACATCATGCTTGCGAAGCATGCTTGTATAGGAAAATCGATGTGCATTTTTCTCGTGAGCTTTAAAGTTTTAAGGCCAATCACCGTGTTACGAATTTTCATTTTACTAATTATTTTTTCCATTCATTTTCAAGGGACTGGAGACCTTTGATGTTGCTCCTTTGATAGTCAATTTAAAGTGTAAGGTTAATATTAGGTACCACCATGTCATGGAGACAAATCCAACGGCAAGAAACTTCCGTCATCTAAAACTCGAAACACCGTCCAGATTCACGTAAACGATGAGATTGACTTATCCCATGGAATGCTTAGTTAAACAAAATGTAGTGAAACTTATTAAGGAAACTGGAGTACCGTGATTTCCCATCGATCTCCTATCTCTAATAAATTTAGAGATAGTTCACAGAAGGAAAGTTCTAGCCTTGTTTATCAATCAAAGGAAGTTCTAGTAGTTTCCTATGTCTTCCTTTGTTTTAGTATAAATACAACACCATCACCACACGACCTGTGTGTGGGATTCTCATATGTTTATTAATCAATATTGATACGTTTACATGGTATCGTCGGGTCGATCCTACAATGGCGCCTGAAGTTACTCATTCTTCTTCTTCTTTCCCTAATCTCACTAAAATCACCCACCTCATCTCTGTAAAACTCTCTGATTCAAATTATCTAATTTGGCGCACACAATTGAATCCTCTTATTCGCGGTTATCGTCTTAAAGAATTTGTTGATGGTACTCATCCTTGTCCCCCACCAACCTTAACAGATGGAAAAACTGAAAATCCAATTGAAAATCCAGCCTATGTTGAATGGATGGAACAAGAAGCTATTATCCTTGGATGGCTTTTTTCTTCTATGACAGATTCTGTTTTGCTTGAAGTTGGCGATCTTGAAACATCCAAGGCTGTTTGGATGCAATAGCTACTTTGTATGCCTCAAAAACTGAAGCTCGTTTGATGCAACTTCAACGAGAATTAAGGACGATTCGCAAAGGTGAAAGTACAATGGCTGCTTATCTTAGCCGATCAACTTGCGGCAGCTGGGACTAAAATCTCTCTATCAGAATTGAAGCAAACTATTCTTGCAAACTACTATGTCTGATATGTCTGATATGAAGATTTTAAGTCTCATCTTCTCGCATATGAATTGCGACTGAATCATCAACAAGCACTAAAATTTTACATTTTCAGAATCATCAACAAGCACTAAGATTTTAACTGAAACATACAGGGATCAGAAATTTCCATTGTGTGTCGAATTTTGTCAGGTAATCCTTTATTAAACATGATTTCGAACTTTTGCTACTCGAGTTTGGATTCAGCTCTAAGATTTTGTAAAAACAAATTCAGACGTGCATGAAGCTGCACCTCATCGATGCTACTATTACTGGTGGAAATCTCTTTAAAGCTATAAAGTCGCTGCGTTTATACCAAATGCCCTTTTGTGGGTCAGCTTTTTGGATTATTATTTGAAACTTGAAATTCGAGTGTGGTTATCGGCTATAAAATAGCTGCCATAACTCAAAATATGTTGTAATAAAAAACTGCAAGCTCACAGCTTTGCTTAAATTACTTGAAATGTGTTCAAAACAAAGGAGTTAAAAGCTTGAAAAGTGTACAGACTAAACCAAATGTCCTGAACAACATGTTCAACTGTTAAAGTGACAGAACAACAAACGAAACAAAGATTGATTAACTGTCTCATACAGGATATCCTCATCGCTCTGATACGGAACTTTGATGCATCTCCAGCCGAATCCACGTATAAGCTTATGTATATCTGAAGATTACAGTGTGCTCTGCCGTGTTTAGGCTTATATGAAAACACAACAGACGTGAAGTTAAAATATTCAAACTCATACCCCAATCAATAATCTTTTCTCCTTATTGTTGAACAACAATTCTAAATTTGTGTCGTTGAATGACTCCCCAAGTTGGGTTGCTTTGGTACTGACTGGACCAGTTGGGCGCAAGAAGGGTGCTAGATATGAACAAGTAGAAGCAACTCCAACTCCTCGGTATCTCAGTATTTCACGTATAAGTTCTACTTTACCTGACCCAACATATCTTCCACACATAACACCATCTCTGACAAACATAAATGTTGGAGCTTTAACAACTTCCATATCTCTCAAGAATTGCCTACAACTATCATTTTCATCTCCATCCATTCTTGCGAAAACTACAGTATCCCCCATTAGTCTTGATAACATTAAGACGGTTGGATATACCTTAACACATGGTCCACAATGTTTTAACCCTATGTCGAGAACAATTAACTTGTTATCTATTCTATGTTCTTCAATCAGATTTTCCACATCTTTTCTTGAATGTAATTGAATTACACCTGAACGATTGTCTCCGTAGTATAATACGTCTCGCATGAGTTCATCCGGACCAATTATACTTTTGTAAAAATTAAAATGCGGAACTTCTTGAATTTTTTCTCTTTCACAAAGAGCTCTTGTTTTGTCAGATTCATCACCCATTACTAAGACAAACTCAGCGTCGTTACATCTTCTACTTAAATCTGCCATGAAAGGATATATCTTACGATTATGTTTACTATGGCATACTATGAACTTGTTGAACTCTCTCGTTACTACTTTTTCCCTTCTTAGCTGTAGTTATTGTCGCTTTTGTAACGAGGTTATTGTGAGTTATCTGGAGTTTTGTTCTTGGTAACGGTTTGGACAGTGTAGGGAGGAAAAGAAAGGGAGTTTTGGAGGAATATGGGTGTACTTTGACTGTAGAAGAATGTGGTTTGAATAAGAAGCTTTTGGGTGCAGTAATGGCAGCCATGATAATTGAGAGTTAAGTTTTGGAAATTGTGTTGAAGAGAATGGACCGATATATACTATGCAGCTTCAGATATTTGGAGAGGGAGAGCCACGAGAGTGATGAAAACTATCGCAAGATTGATAGATTTATAAAAGCTACAAAAAACCAGAAAGTATTAACTAAGAAAATAACTCTGATAAAAATCAAATAATAACAATACTTGGTTGGTCTTCTTATATAGGCTTCAATAGTTCCATATTAAGAAACAGACATAAGTTAGAAAAAGGAAATCCTAGATTAACAAACCAACTAAATTGAGGTTTTTGCCGGACCTGCCCACAGGAATTCTCAGATCTCCCAGCAGAGATTAAATTAGACATTCTCAAGTTGCTGCCTTATGAATCAATTGTTAAATGTAGGTTCGGATGCAAAGATTTGATTACGATAATGTGCAGTCCAATGAAATTGATTACTTTGTTTGCATTGATTAGTAAAAAACATTCTAGTTGAGTTGAAACGGAAGTCAATGGAATTAACTGAAACATACAGTGAACAGAAATTTAAACCTTACTTCGAAATTAATCAGTAATCCTTTGTTAATTAATCATGAATTCTACTGTATGAGTTTTCTACCAAGTTTGCTTTCATATATAAAGTTTTGTAATAAAAAAATTCAGATGTTTACTGAGGTCACCAAGTTAGAAGTTACTGCAGCAGATGTAATAAATCTCTTTAAAGGTTGGCGCGTAGAGCTGAAGGTTATAGGGAAAAATTGATTAAACAACTTGGGTCCCGAAAGTGACCAATTTCTCGTTTGTGGTCCTAAGACAAATTAGGACACCGGATTTGCATGTTCGCCATAATGTTTTCGCTTCCTATCAAGGACATGGAAACCTGCAATGTTTTTAATTTTGGAAACTTGAAATTCCTTCTGTTAAGAGTGTGGTTATTTGCTGCAAAATTGTTCTACCTTTACATTTTAAGAACAAAAATTACATGTTGTGGTTTCAGAAGAATGTTTCATTGTGGTCTAACGTCCAGAGTGAAAATTACTTGAATATATTGTTAACTTAAGAGTCATCAGCTAGCTGCAATTTAGTTAATGGTCATAAAGATGATTTACCAACTTATCTTCATATTTTAATTAACTAATGAAGAGAGTATGAGTGATTTCTTCTAAACAACCAAAGTGAAAGAAAATTTTACAGACTTAGGTCCTCTGCTCTATGGAAAGCTAATACAAGTACTTCGTTTGCATTGATTAGTTAAAGAGATTCAAGTTGAGTTGGAACGCAAGTCAAAGGAACTAGCTGTAACGGACAGGGAACAGAAATATCAATCTGACGAGGAAAATTTTCAGGTAATCCCTAATTAGACATGAATTGTAAAGGTTTTCTACTCGAGTTTTTATTCTGTTCAAAATTTTTGTAAACCAATTCAGCTGATTTGTCAGTTCGTCAACATACAAGTTGATGCAATTGAAGTTACCGGTGCAGCTGCTGCAGCAGATGCAAAGATCTTTCGGGTTATAAGCTGGATACGTATAGCTGAAAGTGAAAGCTATCCGAAATGTCGGGGATCTCTAAAGTGATCAATCGCTTTGGGTACCGAAAGTGACCAAACTCCCGTTTGTGGTTCTACTTTTGCTTCTTGGAACGGTTGTTGTCCTGGGACAAATTACATCACCAGAATGGAATGTTTGGTATGATGTTTTTGAATGCGACAATAACTTAAATATGTTCTGATAACCAGAGTCAGCTTGTCAGGTTTTGCTGCAATTATACTTTGACTTGGTATGGCCCCGGCCATCCCTGAAGCTCTGCATTTAGTTAATGACTATATGTAAAATTTACCAAATTCCTGCTGCAATCTTCTACTTACAAATGCTATACGAAAACATAGAATATCGATAAAGAGGTAAAATACTAAAGGAGTATCAAAGATTGAAAATTCTAGAGGCTAAACCAAATATCTTTAACAATTTTAATCGTCTTCGAACAACAAAAGTGAAAGAACAACGAACAAAGCGAAGAATAACCTTCTCAAAATTGATGGCGGCTTCACTTTGTCATGGAACTTTGATGCATCTCCAGAAGAACTTTAAGAGATACCAAGGACCAATTTCCCTCCTTAGTCTGTGCGAAAATACATTGGTTTGCCGAATCCACACATACACTTATGTTACCAAAACCATATATCTGAAAACCAGAATGTGTTCTGCCGTATTTAGGCTTAAATGACAGCTGATTCTGCTCCGCGTAGGACTCAATGATTTCATTTAAACTCATTTCTGGCAGCATGTTATAATAACCAGCCGAAGTTACTCTTCTTCGCTTGCTGGCCTCAGCCTCTTCTTGTAATTGAGCATAGAATGCTGCTGCTTTTTTTCTGAGCCTCAAACTGCCTTTGCCTCATCTCTCTAAAATTCTTAGGTGCAACCACCTCCATATCTTCAGCAGCTTGGTGCATCATTTCCAGGCACATATTCAGTTCATACCGTACACGATGATGGGCTTGCAGTTCAGTCGTGAGACTTCCTTTCCATCCCAAATACCACTGCACAACTTCATCCAGATTCGGGTTTGAGCATAACCAGTGATAGAGTACATCTTGCAAGTTATGGAAAAAACTCGTCTCCAACATTGTAACCATGTGATGGCTAGGAACTACAGTTGCCCATGACATGATCCAAAGGAACCGAACAAGTTGCCTGCTGTTTTGTTTCCCAGGCCGCACTTCCAACTCTTGTAACACTTTCGTTAGTTTAGGCACTATAAATTGAACAACAAAATCTTCCCATACATATTCATTCAACATTGCCTTCCATGAAGACATCTGATACAACCAATCTGCTGCATTCTTAAGAGGATCCCATTCCTGGAACGATTTTGTAAGTAATGGCAAGGTATACGAAAACGCAACAGACGTCAAGTTAAAGTATTCAAATTCATTCCTATATCTCTTCTGCAAATCACTGAAAACCTTGTAAAGCGACTCCAATTTTAGTGTTCCCCTTCGTTTTTCCTTCCGAATTCTTTTCAAAACTCTGACAATTTTCTTTATGCGATCATGTTGCTTCTTCTCCAGACCTCCTTTCTTTAGCTCTAACTTCAACCTGGCGATCGTCTTCTTCCCAATCTTGTTTTTGGGTTTTAGTTTCTCAAAACCTTGTGCACGCAATTCTGTTGTCAACTTGACAGGAGATTGAAGTGGAGCCATGGGTTTGAAAACAGAAACCAAAAGCAAATAATCGGATCGCCCATCTGCCTGGATATATATAGGAGTGCCACACATCCAAATTTGGAAGTCTTTCCTAATTTGCGTTCCTGGTTAATATAAGAAACAGAGTTTCCAAATTGTGTTTCAAGTCCTTTTTTTTTTTGAGTCGGTTTCTGAATCTTTAATGCAATTTCATTTGAAATTTAAGAAAATTATTTTATGAAGTTTATATAAAATCAAACCTAATTACTAGAGGGCAATTTAGCCCAATTTCATCCTTCCCTTCTCTACTGTTTTGCTAATAAGTGAAACAACAATGCTGTGTTCTTCTACCGAAATCCAACTTCTGCCCACAAATCATCTGATGTTCCCTTTGTCGTATTATTGTGGTTTGATGAACTTTTGTGGAAACCTTCATCATGGCCACTTCCTCCTTTTGCAGACTCTTCCTTACGGGTACATCTTTACTATACCAATCGTCCCAAGAGTTTGATGAAGAAACCGAGTTGAGCTGTTTACTGGACGAAGTGTTGACTCCACCTCCACCAGACACATAAGAGTTGTTGGCGCTGCTGTAGTTCCATCCCTTGGTTTCCTTCCCAAACTCCTGATAAAATCCATTACTTTGGCTATCATTCCTTTGCCAATTATCTCCTCCCTTCCAAGGGGCGGCGACACCTTCTTTCGTGTACTCCTAAACCTTTTGTGAAGCAATTGCCATTCCTTTGCTGACGTTATTACCTGCAGTCCCTAATGCAGAAGGAAAATGGACAATTTACATTTTTATTCCATTCCACAGGATAGTATGTGTAACAATGAACACAAGATGAGATTTCTCATTTTAGTAATTACTCAACCTGATCAACTGGTTTTTCTAAAGTTGGTTCATACGAGAGAGTTTCCTCCTGCACTCGGCAGAAACCTGAGGCAAACCTGGTGCAAGCAACAATATCAATATCACAATTTTTAAGCACGCATTCTAAGTAGTATGTATTAGAGAATATATTATCCTGCTTTCCTTATTTTCATTAAGGGGAATATTTCCGGCCATAATTATTGTAATGAGGAGATTATCTCCACCATAACTTTTGTATTCCCAAAAGGGATACTATTATTTTATATAATAAGAACCATGGTGAACAGAAATCACCAAGGAAGTTATCATCAAATCCAAAATGGTATCAGCCCCTCTACGATCCTATTTTCTCTAAAACCATTGAAATCAATGGCGACGGAACTACTGCAACTCACAGACATTGCTGAGGCATATAGTTCTATGCATCTACAACAACCGGATGATGCTTTCTACATGGATACTGGTGCTACCTCGCATCTCACTGCTGATTCAGGTACTTTACATAACGTTTCCAATTCTAGTACTGTACGGTCTATCTTAGTTGGAAATGGCAATAGCATTCCAGTTACTGCTAGTGGTACCAAGCTCATAAACCTCCCTTCTCGTACCCTTCAACTCAAAAATACTCTTGTTGTTCCCGATATTATCAAAAACTTAGTTTCCGTTCGTAAGTTCACCAATGATAATAGTGTGTCCGTTGAGTTTGATCCGTCGGTTTTTCCGTGAAAGATCTCGAGTTCGAGGAGGATTATCCTTCGGTGCAATAGTTCCTGGATCTCTACCCCATCACCAACTCTACCGTGCCACCAAAAAATCGTCCCCAGTCTTCCCCCATATCTCTTGCTGTTTGTTCGCGATATTTGGCATAGTCGTCTTGGCCATCCTTTGTTAAGGCTACTTTAGATGTTTTGCGTACTAAAAATTCTATTCACTGTAATAAGAATCAGTCTCCTAAACTTTGTCATTCATGTAAAGTTAGTAAACATGTTAGATTACCATTTTATGAATCAAATTCCATTACTTTTGCACCATTTGATATCATTCACAGTGATTTATGGACCTCTCCTTTACACATAGAGACCGGTTTCCGTTATTATCTTATATTAGTGGATGATTTTACTAACTATATTTGGGTTTATCCACTAAAGTTTAAATCCCAAGTTTATGAAAAGTTCTTGAATTTCGTTCATTCGTTCAAACTCAATTTGAACGTCAAATTAAATGTTTTCAATGCGACATGGGCCGCGAATTTGACAATTCTTCCTTCCATACTTTTGCTCGTAATAATGGTCTTGTTTTTCGTTTCTCTTGCCCCCAAACTTCCTCCCAAAATGGCAAGGCTGAACGCATGATTCGCCGTGTCAACGACATCACTCGCACTCTTATGTCTCACGCTTCCGTTCCCCCTAAATATTGGGTTTACTCTCTTCATATGTCTGTCTATCTCCATAATATTCTACCCACCAAAGTCCTTCATAATCAATCACCTGTGTCTATTCTTTATCAACGCCAACCAACGTATGATCATCTTCGTACATTCGGTTGCCTTTGCTATCCAAATCTCTCCTCCACAATTCCCCACAAAATCGCCCCTCGTTCCACTAGGTGTGTTTTTCTTGGTTTTCCTCCCAACCACCGTGGGATACCGCCGCTAGATCTCACCACACACAAAATAATCCTATCCCGTCATGTGACCTTTGATGAGAGTGTCTTCCCATTCTCCGAAACTCCTCAAAACAACTCCCTTGATGACGATGTGTCTTCTTCTCTTTTAACTCCTCCTATAATAATCACCTCTCTTACCCATCCCTGTCTTCTCTCCTCTGTACACCAATCATCTCCTATCCAGCCTACTCCACCTCACCTCTACACCCCACCCCATCGTCGCAACACATTACCCACTGTGTCTACTCCTCCCATCCAAACGTCACTTGCTCCCCTGCCACTTCAGATCCCCACTACGTCGCAGGTCCCCTCACCTCTTCTTCTTCTTTCCGACTGCGTCAGATCCCACTCCTACCATTTCCGCACCATCCAATAATTATGTACATCCTACTGATGTTACCCCATCATCCCCACCAACCACTTCTGCCCCTACAACAACTACTGCCCCTACAGCTTCTTCCATACCTCCAACCACTACTGTTCCTCCAGCTCCTTCCCGCCCCACCACCCGTGCCTCCCGTGGCATTTTCCGCCTTGTCCATCGCCTTAATCTTCATGTCCAGACCTTAAGACATATCTCTCCCATCCCTCGTTCCCACTTATATGCTCTTAGGGACATTAACTGGAATGCTGCCATGAAAGATGAGTACAATGCTATGTTGAAAACTAATACGTGGGAACTTGTACCACGACCAGGTGACGCTCATGTCATTCGTTCCATGTGGCTATTTCGTCACAAATATAATGCTGATGGCTCCTTGCAGCGATACAAGGCTCGTCTAGTTGCTAATGGTAAATCTCAAAGAGATTGGAGTTGACTGCTTTGAAACGTTTAGTCCTTGTCAAACCCTACTATTCGCACTGCTTCTTACCATTGCTACTTCGCGCTCTTTGGCCCATACATCAACTTGATGTCAAGAATGCGTTCCTTCATGGTGATTTGACCGAGACAAGTGTATATGCATCATCCTCCCAGGGTTTGTTGATCCCGCTCACCCGGATTACGTATGTCGACTACGTAGATCTCTTTATGGTCTTAAGCGGGCTCCACGGGCATGGTTTCGAGGTTTGCTAAGTTTATCACTACTTGTGGTTTTCGTGGTAGTGTGTGTGATCCTTCTCTCTTCGTTTATCAATCAGGATCTGAGACGGCTTACTTATTATTATATGTTGATGATATTATTTTAACGGCCTCTATCGACGCTCTCCTATGCCTCTTCATTGATTTGATGAAAAGGGAATTTGCTATGTCCGACCTTGGCCCGCTACATCATTTTTTGGTATTCTGTTACTCGTTCACCCTCGTGATTATCTTTGTCCCAGTTGATATATGCTAAGGACATAATTGCTCGTGCCTCCATGACAAAATGCAAACCAAGTGGCCACTCCTACGACACCAATACCAAGCTCATTGCTACCTCCCCGCTCTTACGGATCCGACTCTATACGAAGCCCAGCCGGTGCTGCGCACCTCACATTCACACGGCCAGATATTGCTTATGCTGTTCAGCAGGTATGTTTATTCATGCATGATCCTCGAGAGCCCCACATGCAGGCCCTTAAGAGGATCATTCGCTATCTTCAGGGCACCATTGATCATGGATTATTTCTCTCGGTTTCCGCTATCTCTGGGCTAACAGCATATTCTGATGCTGATTGGGCGGGTTGTCCTGACTCACGACGCTCAACTTCTGGCTACTGCGTCTTTCTTGGTGACAACCTCATCTCCTGGTCATCAAAACGTCAAGCAACTGTTTCTCGATCCAGTGCTGAAGCAGAATACCGTGGGGTAGCTAACGCTGTTGCTGAAACAACATGGCTTCGCAACCTTCTTTTAGAGCTTCATATACCTTTACGACGTGCTACCATCGTGTATTGTGATAATGTAAGTGCGATATATATGTCTGGAGACCCTGTTCAACATCAACGCACTAAACATGTGGAGATTGACATACACTTTGTTCGTGAACGCGTTCGTATTGGTGATATTCGTGTTTTCCACGTCCCGTCTGAAAACCAGTATGCTGACATTTTCACCAGTGGCCTTCCACGACAGTTATTTGCTCGTTTTCGTTCTAGTCTTAGCATTTGCTCCTCTCCCGCTCAGACTAAGGGGGTGTATTAGAGAATATATTATCCTGCTTTCCTTATTTTCATTAAGGAGAATATCTCCGGTCATAATTATTGTAATGAGGAGATTATCTCCACCATAACTTTTGTATTCCCAAAAGGGATACTATTATTTTATATAATAAGAACCATGGTGAACAGAAATCACCAAGGAAGTTATCATCAAATCCAAGAGTATGCTTCAAGGCATTAGCTTAAAATATATTGATTTAAACTAGATGCTTGCACTTCACAAGTTTAGAAAGTGAGACAGTTTGATGTTCACAAGTCACATAACCTGGATTTGACCTTTCATAAAACAGTCCAAATGAACACGACCTTAAGATATCATACGACTCCAACTATTATCCCACTCTTTAAATAGCTACTCCAATTCCACATATACCATCTCTTGGCTGGTCTCCTCTTTAATGTGTATATTGTCTTTGCTTCGAAAATTTCTTTAATATATGATACATTCATAAGCTTGCAAATTAGACATGGTACAAAAAAAGAGAAATAAAAAAAAACTAAAATTATTATTTCTGACCCTAAAAGAAAGAATATGAAAGACATTGTTTGTGAATCAAAAGGTACAAGGCAGCCAAATCAGAAAACTTAAAACACTTTAAAAATTACCAATATCAGAATCAAGTGCCAAAAGGATGAAATATACAATGTGACCACTGTTCTTAATACTGCATCTTGTTCCTCACATCCTAAAGTTTCTAGGGTGTAACGTCACCGCACAATTAGTTAATTGATCAATGACATCTCCAAACTGATGATTTCCAAATTATGTATGCAGCTCTTAACTACCCTCATTTATTCATAGATCCAGTATACAAACACATCTGAAGTACAACAAGCAAATAGAGATACAAAGCTGAGAATAACTTACCACAAATCTGAGGTAAACTCAACTAGAAAGCTCAAACTAACAAACAAATACTGAGGATTTTCCAACTTCTCGGCTGGATTTGTGGGTCTCCACGACCAAAACCCACTTAAGAGCTACAACAGAACAAAAGACTCTGAAGAAAATAGAAAAAGAAAACCATATATGAGCCCTAATTCAAATAAACTAAAATCCAATAGTTTACCTAATGCAACAGAACCGAAAATTATGATTGTAGAATGGTAGATTATGTGGTATACTTAAGTTCTTAGAGGAAAAATCATTGTATAAGTGAAGAATCATCAACAACCCGGATAAGAGTTTTATCTTCTTCTTTTTCTTGAAGAATCCATTGATTATGGAGAAAAATATAATACTCCCTCCGTTTCACAAAGATAGTCCGGTTTGACTTTCTCAAGATATTAAGAAGACCATTGTAGTTTACATGTCTACCCTCAAGTACTTGCCTAATTTAGTTAAATTAAAATGTTAATAATAAAAACTTCCAAAAATTGATATGGAATTGTAAATAGGAAATAAAAAAAGTAAAATTAAAACATATCCCATTTATGGAAACAATATCACCAAAGTTAAAAGAGAAAATATTTGGAATATTGTGCAAAAAAAAGGTGAAAAGATTATAGAGATAAAAAATGGTGTTTGCAAAAAAAACAAAAGAGATGAAAAGAATATAGAGATAAAAAGATTGTATATTTATGGAGGATAAACTTTATAAGGAATTTAATTTGGAACCATATATATTGTCTTTTAAAAGGAATGTAGAATAAATGTGTTTCCTTAATTATATAGATTTTTAGTTTGGGTCCCATTAATTTTTTTTTTATAAATATAAAATGTTTAAGGGTATATTAGAGAGATCAGTGAAAAACTACGTCCATAAACAGAAGCTGGACACAATTTTGAAACAGACCAAAATGGAATAGAGGACGGTCTTTCAGAAACAGAGGTAGTATTAACTAGAAATTTTGAGATCTAAACAGCACTGAGAAAAGGAAGACAATGAAGAAAGCAAGGGCGGCTGAAAGATAACTTTTCTTTAGGCTAACTTGTGTTTTTCAGGGGTATTTAAGAGAGATTCATAATGAGCATCCAACGGTTGGGATGCCTTTAATGTAATGGGTTAGGGTATTCCTATGATGTAAGTTGACATTCATATCCATTGACTTTGGTCATAATAGTCGCATAGAAATCGATAGTATAACTCTAAGGCCTTGTTTGGCAAAATTTATGATTATCTATTTATGATTATAGATAATCATAAATTGATAAATGATTTTGATATAATCATTTTAAAAATAAATTTTTGCAAACACTTTTTTTAGATAATTGATTATCTTAGAATGATGATCTCAAAAAGGAGAGGAAAGAACAATGATCTAGGATATTTTTTTAGTCCTATGTTGTTTTTTTGTTTCTCTCTTGATAGTTTAGAGAAAATAAGAAGAAAAAATTCAATTTGAGTTCCTTAGAAAAAATAATTGATTATAATAAATTTTCAACACAACTTTTTCCTGTTTATGGAAATAATGGATTTTTTCAATTATGATTAAAATAAGCAATTATTATAATGGTTACCAAACGCATATAGAATCCATTATAATCTGCATAATGGATTATAAGGTGATAATCCATTAAAATAATGGTTACCAAACAGCCCCAAACTTCCGAATTATCATTCTAAACTACTTTATCTCCTCAATGTAAATTATCTCACAACTCAAATAATATGAAGAATATTGCTCATCACGAATAAACGTACCCATTAACATAATTTGAACAATAGTAGTTTCGAAAGACACGACTCTTCACAAATCTAACTTACTTTATCATCCATCTTAAGAATATAATCTAGGATCTAGCAACACAACTTTCAAAAGATATGTCCTCTTTACAAACCGTATGCTTAAGTCAGATATGTCTACTTTCATATGCACCTACTTGCAAATTGTATTACTACGAGACAACACAGTCTATGCATAATTTAGTAAGATTTGAAACATTTCTTCCGTTTGTTTATGTTATGATTGTTATCCACATGTAAAAGATCACTAACTAAATTTCTTTTAATTATTTTTTTTAGTCTTGATTTGAGGGGTTAGTCGGTAATCTATGCTCATAAGAAAGTAAGAATTTAAGATGAGATGATGAGGATTTTGATTATACTTTCCTAAGTTTTAAGAACATATTTGTAGTCTATTTGAAGAATTAACATTTTTCATGGAGGATGAATTGAATTCTCAAGTTTGTCATAATAACCTAACTACAATTTAAAACAGAGTACAACTTGACTAAAATTAAATTTTTTATGCTCTACAGATGACACAAAAGGTCGAAAGAGAATTGGGGAACATTGGATTATAGCGAAGAGTTGTCTACTTGACAATTATGTGAATGTCCTGCGACCATCAATGAGAAACAAACACGAAAACATGTCATTTAGATCTGAGTGAAGGAATGTTGTCTCAAACAAGTCTTGGATTGTTGAACTTCAGCTAGAGAGTATTCCAAATTGTTGGGACTAAAATGTACTCTTATCAAATAATGTTACGTCGATTGCGTTTGTATCTTCTTGAAATTGTTCTGAACATAAATTATACTATGTTTGTGGAGATGTATAAAAACTTGGAATGCAATTCATTGCCTTTAAAGTACCTTACACATGATTCTTCCTCCAAAATTGTGATGCTAAGAAAATCAAGTGACAAGATGAGATCAAAATTTGGTTGAGAAATCTCTTGTGAAACTTATTGTGTCTACACCTATATAGACAGTTTGAAGTATTTTTTTTAATTTTTTCCTCATCCTTTGATCTTGTGAGCCATTAGGCATTAGCTCCTTTATCAAATTTTCATGTCAGTCTTAACACACTGAAGTAGTTAATACCATTCCAGGCATTCCTAGATGCTAGGAAGAAAGGTTCGGCCTCAACCATTTCTAGACTTCTTCTGGTAGGTTTGGATACTTGGCCCTCTGAACATAGCTCGTAAACTAATATTCGAAGCAAGGATAAAGCACAAACCTATGACGTTGGAAGATTCTTTGGAAAGAGCGGAGTCAGCCTCACTACCAGCTTTCTCAGCTACCTCCCCAGCTTCATTTTCCTAGTTGAAAGCAGACATGCAGGCCTCAAAAGCTTTCTGAGATTCCTTCAAATTAGACTCCAACTAGGATACCATCGGGGACGGAGTCGTGCTACATACTCTGATTAGGTTGTTGGTGAAGAGCCTTGATAAAAAAAATATTGTGTAAGTTGTACCCACAATTTCTACTCCTAAATCTCAAGCGGGCCAATTATCTCTGACAATGCAATGGTAGGCGCATCAGGCGTGCATATTATACTAGTGTCTATAAATTGGAAACGGTTGTTTCAAATTTCAATGGCAAAAATATGTTTCAAATACTTGAAAATACTATTAGTTAAGATGTTGGTGGAAAATTATCCAAAGTGCAGCCATCATGACAACATTTTGTGCTTTGATATTGCAGGACAAATTGATTCCGGCTCTGTAGATTTTTTGGTAGGATTATAAATTTCTATAATTTAGTAGATGGAATAATGAGAATTGATTTCTTTATATGGATTTGGTAATCCTGAAATGGGTTTTCTGGATTTTTTAATAACTTGAAATTTCTTTTTGTTAAGAATGGTATTTGTTATACTGATTTGCACTCGATGTCAATCTTCAGCTGTATGGTTAACTGATTGGGGAGCTCAATGATCTATTTTCGCCTTTAATTAAATACATTGATAAATAAGAACTAGCTTTAGATGACATGATAATTGCATTGCAAAGAGACCCGAATTTCAGGGTATGTGGCCGGTAGGCTAAATCTTACAAGGCCCGTATCGAAACACGAAATCAAATAATAGATATGCCGGCAGCGATTACGGTTAGGCACATGGTACGTTTAGCCGCTAGATTCAATGATATGATGAAATGAACGATTACAATTAACCCTAATATAATCGGGTAGAATAGGAAAGTTCTGCCCATTTCTCTTGATCGTCTCTTTGGTTAAAAATCAACAAACGATGGATCTACAACGATACTTGACAATGAGCCCAACGCAGCGGATCTACAACGATACTTGACAATAATCCCAACGCAACTTGGCAAGCATAATACTCCCTCCGTTTCACAAAGATAGTCCGGTTTGACTTTGTCAAGATATTAAGAAGACCATTGTAGTTTACATGTCTACCCTCAAGTACTTGCCTAATTTAGTTAAATTAAAATGTTAATAAAAAAACTTCCAAAAATTGATATGGAATTGTAAATAGGAAATAAAAAAAAGTAAAATTAAAACATATCCCATTTATGAAACAATATCACCAAAGTTAAAAGAGAAAATATTTGGAATATTGTGCAAAAAAGGTGAAAAGATTATAGAGATAAAAAATGGTGTTTGCAAAAAAAACAAAAGAGATGAAAAGAATATAGAGATAAAAAGATTGTATATTTATGGAGGATAAACTTTATAAGGAATTTAATTTGGAACCATATATATTGTCTTTTAAAAGGAATGTAGAATAAATGTGTTTCCTTAATTATATAGATTTTTAGATTGGGTCCCATTAATTATTTTTATAAATATAAAATGTTTAAGGGTATATTAGAGAGATCAGTGAAAAACTACGTCCATAAACATGTCGGACACAATTTTGAAACAGACCAAAATGGAATAGAGGACGGTCTTTCGAAAACGAGAGGGAGTATTGACTAGAAATTTTGAGATCTAAACAAAGACCGAGAAAACGAAGACAATGAAGAAAGCAAGGGCGGCTGAAAGATAACTTTTCTTTAGGCTAACTTGCGTTTTTCAGGGGTATTTAAGAGAGATTCATAATGAGCATCCAACGGTTGGGATGCCTTTAATGTAATGGGTTAGGGTATTCCTATGATGTAAGTTGACATTCATATCCATTGACTTTGGTCATAATAGTCGCATAGAAATCGATAGTATAACTCTAAGGCCTTGTTTGGTAAAATTTATGATTATCTATTTATGATTATAGATAATCATAAATTGATAAATGATTTTGATATAATCATTTTAAAAATAAATTTTTCCAAACACTTTTTTTTAGATAATTGATTATCTTAGAATGATGATCTCGAAAAGGAGAGGAAAGAACAATGATCTAGGATATTTTTTTAGTCCTATGTTGTTTTTTTTATCTCTCTCTTGATAGTTTAGAGAAAATAAGAAGAAAAAATTCAATTTGAGTTCCTTAGAAAAATAATTGATTATAATAAATTTTCAAAACAATTATGATTAAAATAAACAATTATTATAATGGTTACCAAACGTATATAAAATCCATTATAATTTGCTAATGAATTATTTGCTGATAATCCATTAAAATAACGGTTACCAAACAGCCCCAAACTTCCGAATTATCATTCTAAACTACTTTATCTCCTCAATGTAAATTATCTCACAACTCAAATAATATGAAGAATATTGCTCATCACGAATAAACGTACCCATTAACATAAGTTGAACAATAGTAGTTTCGAAAGACACGACTCTTCACAAATCTAACTTACTTTATCATCCATCTGAAGAATATAATCTAGGATCTAGCAACACAGCTTTCAAAAGATATGTCCTCTTTACAAACCGTATGCTTAAGTCGAGATATGTCTACTTTCAGATGCACCTACTTGCAAATTGTATTACTACGAGACAACACAGTCTATGCATAATTTAGTAAGATTTGAAACATTTCTTCCGTTTGTTTATGTTATGATTGTTATCCACATGTAAAAGATCACTAACTAAATTTCTTTTAATTATTTTTTCTTTAGTCTTGATTTGAGGGGTTAGTCGGTAATCTATGCTCATAAGAAAGTAAGAATTTAAGATGAGATGATGAGGATTTTGATTATACTTTACTAAGTTTTAAGAACATATTTGTAGTCTATTTGAAGAATTAACATTTTTTCATGGAGGATGAATTGAATTCTCAAGTTTGTCATAATAACCTAACTACAATTTAAAACAGAGTGCACAACAGCTAAAATTAAATTTTTTATGCTCTACAGATGACACAAAAGGTCGAAAGAGAATTGGGGAACATTGGATTATAGCGAAGAGTTGTCTACTTGACAATTATGTGAATGTCCTGCGACCATCAATGAGAAACAAACACGAAAACATGTCATTTAGATCTGAGTGAAGGAATGTTGTCTGAAACAAGTCTTGGATTGTTGAACTTCAGCTAGAGAGTATTCCAAATTGTTGGGACTAAAATGTACTCTTATCAAATAATGTTACGTCGATTGCGTTTGTATCTTCTTGAAATTGTTCTGAACATAAATTATACTATGTTTGTGGAGATGTATAAAAACTTGGAATGCAATTCATTGCCTTTAAAGTACCTTACACATGATTCTTCTGAAAATTGTGATGCTAAGAAAAATCAAGTGACAAGATGAGATCAAAATTTGGTTGAGAAATCTCTTGTGAAACTTATTGTGTCTACACCTATATAGACAGTTCGAAGTATTTTTTTTAATTTTTTCCTCATCCTTTGATCTTGTGAGCCATTAGGCATTAGCTCCTTTATCAAATTTTCATGTCAGTCTTAACACACCGGGTAGTTAATACCATTCCAGGCATTCCTAGATGCCGGGAAGAAAGGTTGGCCTCAACCATTTCTAGACTTCTTCGGTAGGTTGGATACTTGGCCCTCACGAACATAGCTCGTAAACTAATATTCGAAGCAAGGATAAAGCACAAACATATGACGTTGGAAGATTCTTTGGAAAGAGCGGAGTCAGCCTCACTACTGCTTTCTTTCTCAATACCTCCCAGCTTCATTTTCCTAGTTGAAAGCGGACATATGCAGGCCTCAAAAGCTTTCGAGATTCCTTCAAATTAGACTCCAACTAGGATACCATCGGGGACGCAGTCGTGCTACATACTCTGATTAGGTTTTTGGTGAAGAGCCTTGATAAAAAAAAATATTGTGTAAGTTGTACCCACAATTTCTACTCCTAAATCTCAAGCGGGCCAATTATCTCTGACAATGCAATGGCAGGCGCATCAGGCGTGCATATTATACTAGTGTCTATAAATTGGAAACGGTTGTTTCAAATTTCAATGGCAAAAATATGTTTCAAATACTTGAAAATACTATTAGTTAAGATGTTGGTGGAAAATTATCCAGGCAGCCATCATGAAAACATTTTGTGCTTTGATGTTGCAGGACAAGTTGATTCCGGCTCTGTAGATTTTTTGGTAGGATTATAAATTTCTATAATTTAGTAGATGGAATAATGAGAATTGATTTCTTTATATGGATTTGGTAATCCTGAAATGGGTTTTCTGGATTTTTTAATAACTTGAAATTTCTTTTTGTTAAGAATGGTATTTGTTATACTTGATTTGCACTCGATGTCAATCTTCATTTGTATGGTTAACTGATTGGGAGCTCAATGATCTATTTTCGCCTTTAATTAAATACATTGATAAATAAGAACTAGCTTTAGATGACATGATAATTGCATTGCAAAGAGACCCGAATTTCAGGGTACGTGGCGATAAGGCTAAATCTTCCAAGGCCCGTATCACGAAACACGAAATCAAATAATAGATATGCCGCAGCGATTACGGTTAGGCACATGGTACGTTTTAGCCGCTAGATTCAATGATATGATGAAATGAACGATTACAATTAACCCTAATATAATCGGGTAGAATAGGAAAGTTCTGCCCATTTCTCTTGATCGTCTCTTTGGTTAAAAATCAACAAACGATGGATCTACAACGATACTTGACAATGAGCCCAACGCAGTGGATCTACAACGATACTTGACAATAATCCCAACGCAACTTGGCAAGCATAATACTCCCTCCGTTTCACAAAGATAGTCCGGTTTGACTTTTTCAAGATATTAAGAAGACCATTGTAGTTTACATGTCTACCCTCAAGTACTTGCCTAATTTAGTTAAATTAAAATGTTAATAATAAAAAGTTCCAAAAATTGATATGGAATTGTAAATAGGAAATAAAAAAAGTAAAATTAAAACATATCCCATTTATGGAAACAATATCACCAAAGTTAAAAGAGAAAATATTTGGAATATTGTGCAAAAAAAAGGTGAAAAGATTATAGAGATAAAAAATGGTGTTTGCAAAAAAAAACAAAAGAGATGAAAAGAATATAATAAAAAGATTGTATATTTATGGAGGATAAACTTTATAAGGAATTTAATTTGGAACCATATATATTGTCTTTTAAAAGGAATGTAGAATAAATGTGTTTCCTTAATTATATATAGATTTTTAGATTGGGTCCCATTAATTTTTTTTTTTTATAAATATAAAAGGTTTAAGGGTATATTAGAGAGATCATTGAAAAAACTACGTCCATAAACAGAAGCTGGACACAATTTTGAAACAGACCAAAATGGAATAGAGGACGGTCTTTCAGAAACAGAGGGAGTATTGACTAGAAATTTTGAGATCTAAACAGCACTGAGAAAAGGAATACAATGAAGAAAGCAAGGGCGGCTGAAAGATAACTTTTCTTTAGGCTAACTTGCGTTTTTCAGGGGTATTTAAGAGATTCATAATGAGCATCCAACGGTTGAGATGCCTTTAATGTAATGGGTTAGGGTATTCCTATGATGTAAGTTGACATTCATATCCATTGACTTTGGTCATAATAGTCGCATAGAAATCGATAGTATAACTCTAAACTTCCGAATTATCATTCTAAACTACTTTATCTCCTCAATGTAAATTATCTCACAACTCAAATAATATGAAGAATATTTCTCATCACGAATAAACGTACCCATTAACATAATTTGAACAATAGTAGTTTCGAAAGACACGACTCTTCACAAATCTAACTTACTTTATCATCCATCTTAAGAATATAATCTAGGATCTAGCAACACAACTTTCAAAAGGTATGTCCTCTTTACAAACCGTATGCTTAAGTCAGATATGTCTACTTTCATATGCACCTACTTGCAAATTGTATTACTACGAGACAACACAGTCTATGCATAATTTAGTAAGATTTGAAACATTTCTTCCGTTTGTTTATGTTATGATTGTTATCCACATGTAAAAGATCACTAACTAAATTTCTTTTAATTATTTTTTCTTTAGTCTTGATTTGAGGGGTTAGTCGGTAATCTATGCTCATAAGAAAGTAAGAATTTAAGATGAGATGATGAGGATTTTGATTATACTTTCCTAAGTTTTAAGAACATATTTGTAGTCTATTTGAAGAATTAACATTTTTTCATGGAGGATGAATTGAATTCTCAAGTTTGTCATAATAACCTAACTATAATTTAAACAGAGTGCACAATAAACTAAAATTAAATTTTTTTATGCTCTACGGATGACACAAAGGTCGCAAGAGAATTGCGGAACATTGGATTATAGCGAAGAGTTGTCTACTTGACAACTATGTGAATGTCCTGCGACCATCAATGAGAAACAAACACGAAAACATGTCATTTAGATCTCGAGTGAAGGAATGTTGTCTGAAACAAGTCTTGGATTGTTGAACTTGACTAGAGAGTATTCCAAATTGTTGGGACTAAAATGTACTCTTATCAAATAATTTTACGTCGATTGCGTTTGTATCTTCTTGAAATTGTTCTGAACATAAATTATACTATGTTTGTGGAGATGTATAAAAACTTGGAATGCAATTCATTGCCTTTAAAAAATACCTTACACATGATTCTTCTGAAAATTGTGATGCTAAGAAAAATCAAGTGACAAGATGAGATCAAAATTTGGTTGAGAAATCTCTTGTGAAACTTATTGTGTCTACACCTATATAGACAGTTTGAAGTATTTTTTTTAATTTTTTCCTCATCCTTTGATCTTGTGAGACATTAGGCATTAGCTCCTTTATCAAATTTTCATGTCAGTCTTAACACACTGAAGTAGTTAATACCATTCCAGGCATTCCTAGATGCTAGGAAGAAAGGTTCGGCCTCAACCATTTCTAGACTTCTTCTGGTAGGTTTGGATACTTGGCCCTCTGAACATAGCTCGTAAACTAATATTCGAAGCAAGGATAAAGCACAAACCTATGACGTTGGAAGATTCTTTGGAAAGAGCGGAGTCAGCCTCACTACCAGCTTTCTCAGCTACCTTCCCAGCTTCATTTTCCTAGTTGAAAGCAGACATGCAGGCCTCAAAAGCTTTCTGAGATTCCTTCAAATTAGACTCCAACTAGGATACCGTCGGGGACGGAGTCGTGCTACATACTCTGATTAAGTTGTTGGTGAAGAGCCTTGATAAAAAAAAATATTGTGTAAGTTGTACCCACAATTTCTACTCCTAAATCTCAAGCGGGCCAATTATCTCTGACAATGCAATGGCAGGCGCATCAGGCGTGTCTATAAATTGGAAACGGTTGTTTCAAATTTCAATGGCAAAAATATGTTTCAAATACTTGAAAATACTATTAGTTAAGATGTTGGTGGAAAATTATCCAGGCAGCCATCATGACAACATTTTGTGCTTTGATGTTGCAGGACAAGTTGATTCCGGCTCTGTAGATTTTTTGGTAGGATTATAAATTTCTATAATTTAGTAGATGGAATAATGAGAATTGAGTTCTTTATATGGATTTGGTAATCCTGAAATGGGTTTTCTGGATTTTTTATAAACTTGAAATTTCTTTTTGTTAAGAATGGTATTTGTTATACTGATTTGCGCTCGATGTCAATCTTCAGCTGTATGGTTAACTGATTGGGGAGCTCAATGATCTATTTTCGCCTTTAATTAAATACATTGATAAATAAGAACTAGCTTTAGATGACATGATAATTGCATTGCAAAGAGACCCGAATTTCAGGGTATGTGGCCGGTAAGGCTAAATCTTCCAAGGCCCGTATGCGAAACACGAAATCAAATAATAGATATGCCGGCAGCGATTACGGTTAGGCACATGGTACGTTTTAGCCGCTAGATTCAATGATATGATGAAATGAACGATTACAATTAACCCTAATATAATCGGGTAGAATAGGAAAGTTCTGCCCATTTCTCTTGATCGTCTCTTTGGTTAAAAATCAACAAACGATGGATCTACAACGATACTTGACAATGAGCCCAACGCAGCGGATCTACAACGATACTTGACAATAATCCCAACGCAACTTGGCAAGCATAAAGTTTCGTCTTGACAACAATCCCAACGCACGATGTTGGTCCGTTCAAAGTCTCGTCTCTACCACAAGCCCAATGCCCGATATTGGTCCAAAGACTCGTACTCAACAGAAGCAACATCCATCCTGCTCGAGTAGTGAGCGCTTCATCCTTGTTACGTTGCGAGCAAAAAGCCTTGCCCCAGCCGCAAGCACACCACATTCCTCTCAATACTCGATTAGCTCTCGAGCATCATCAAGTCCACCACGTGGAAAAAAGTCTCACCTAGCACATGAGAAAATTAATTTTATTGCAGGTTATCACAGTTGGGGGCGTCTTTGTAATATCTATACTCACGCTTGGGGGCGATTTACGTCATAACGATCCACGCAGAAGGAAAAATAAACTTCTTAACCCCAACAAGTTGGAGGTTAAGAGGGGACGATGTTTGTATTGCACGTAAGAAATGTGGTCCATTCAGCAACTACCACGCCAGTGGTTTTATCTGTTCGACATCCGACATGACAGTAACTATATCCAATCAGCTCTTTCCACGTTAGCGATTGTGCACTGTCATCACTGCCATGTCTGCAACAGCGTGCGCTTTCTGAAAACCTTGTTTCGTGAATAACTTCTTCGTTTTAAGTCCGAATTGAGTGATTTTTGGCTCGTTAGAATCTTCATTCAATTCCCTACAGCAGGGAAGTGAAATTTTTTGTGTTCGAGAAACCTTTATTACACTTGGAGCAGCAATATGATCGAGTTCGAGGATCGTGGATAGCAACATGATCGAGTTCGAGATTCGTGGATAGCGACAAGATCGAGTTCGAGATGAGGATTGCTTAGAACCTTCAATATTTATCCTTGCATCACATAGCAAGCACCTAAATCCTCACCTTGCATGTAAGCTGGTAAGTCTTGCTTTCTTAAGCATAAACTCTCGTCTTGCACGCGAGTACAAAGACTTGCACCTTGGAAAGCATAAAGTCTCGTCTCGACAACGAGCCCAATGCACGATGTTGGTCTGTCCAAAGTCTCGTCTCAACCAAGAGCCCAATGCCTGATATTTGTCCAAAGACTCATACTCAACACAAGAAACAGCCAGCCTGCCTGAGCAGTGAGCGTGTCAGCCTTGTTACTTTGTGAGCGAAAAGCCTTGCCCCAGCCGCAAGCACACTACATTCCTCTCCAGACTCAACTAGCTCTCGAGCATCATCAAGTCCAACACGTGGCAAAAAATCTCTTCTAGCACGTGAGCAAATTAATTTTATTGCAGGTTATCACAGTTGGGGGCGTCTTTGTAATATCTCTACTCACGCTTGGGGGCGAGTTACGTCATCAACGGTCTACGCAGAAGGAAAAACAAACTTCATGTTTGTACCATAAATAAATTGATGGTGGACCGCTAATAAATCCCATTACGTCTATCCCGTGAAAGAAGATTCCAGAAGTTTCCAGAAGTCTTGTTGCCAAGTTGCTTGCAAATGAAGTTTGTATCAGAATTAGGGTTACATAAACCCTATAATACATACATGTATCCTAAATCCTAAGATGATATGTTATCCTAGGTTTACTAACACGAAGAAATACAATTGTATCATGATCATCAATAAAATCACTCACTACGGGATTCATCCGTGGATGTAAGCACTAATTGCCAAACCACATTAAATCTTTGTCTTCTCTAATTATCTTTAACTCTTTTACTGTCCCTAATGTCACATCAAACTATCAACTCAATCGTGTTTAGTGTCTAAAAGTAATTTTAGGTACAAACATAAACTATGATGAATTCGTAGTTACTCTACAACGTTTCAAGTGATTTTCGAAGTTATAAGGTTATTATGATGGTCGAATAAAAATGAGTAAATTTATATTTTTATTATTTTCATGAAGTAAGTACATATCAGTATTGGTATGGAGGCAAGAGGATTATGGGATAAACAATTTACATATTAGTGTCTTAAGAAGGCTTCACATGATTTCAAGCTTTATATGGAAAATAATCCAGTGCACCACACGACTCAATCTCCTCGAAGTCAGCAATGGAGTCCTCCTGATCTTCATTATGTTAAGACCAATGTTGACGCAGCGTTTATCCCTAACAATGGAGCAGCAGGTGCTACTACGTTAGATCATTATGGTAGATTATTAGGATGTGCTTCACTGTTGCTATTTTAGGAGATTTCTGGGAAATCCCCTGGAGCATACGATTGGTTATACTAAAGATCAAAAATGCTATTGGTTATTTAGCGATGTTAAATTTGAACCTGTACCTAAAATTGCAAAATACTTGGCTCATTCATTGTGCCAGTATGCAATGCATAATAATGTAAACAACTGGTAGAGTGCATATTCTCCACCTCTATGTGTCTCTTCAAACCTCAATCTTAATGAGGTAGTTTAATAAATGGGCTCTTTTGATCCCTTTCCCCCTTCAAAAATAAATAAATAAGGGACCAGCCTTTTTTTGGGGGGGACCATTGTTTTATAAGGCCCCCTACCCTACAATGTTAAGGGATGTCCTAAAAATCATGAGATTACCAATTTGCCCATTACCCTAAATAAAATTAACCCTAACCTAATAACTGCCTCTAACTTGATCTAAAACAAAACCTAAACCTAAAAAAAAACAAAAAACAAAAAACAATTTCTCCTCAAAACTGTTCTCCCTCTTGTCTTCTCTTCTTCCCCATTTCAACATCGTCTTCATCGATATCGATTAATCGTCGATTCATAAAATTTTCATCGTCGATTAATCAATCGACTATAACAATGGTTCTTCGAAAGAAAACCAAAAGACTTCAAGGAGAAGGTCCTCGATTGGGACATCTAGCAAATCAGCCGAGTGATTTTCAGATTCATAAAGAAGTGGAACAACCAAGTGAAGCCATAATCCAAGATAATAGACGCTTGCGTAGCTTCCATTCTGCCATGGGACCGATTCGCGGGTATTTTGCAACAAAGCCATTACTTTTAATTTGATTTTGATTCGTTTAATTGAATAGAAATCATCAAAATATGGTTCAAATGGAAGTTACAGTGCATAGTTCGGTTAGGTCGAGTTTCTAAAAACCCAATTTTGTTAACCGAACTTCCCGAAAGGAAGAACACGAAGAACGATTCGGTTCTCTAGGTATCAAAATTAGGTAACCAAACTGCCAGTTCGGTTAGATCGTAAAGAAGCCAAAAAAAAATTTCTAACCGAACTTAAAAATTTTTACAACAATTTGTTTTTTTACATGTAACCGAACTACGCTATTTTGCCTGCTAATTTGAGTTTTTATGTAACCGAACTGTGCTATTGAGTTCGGTTTGTTCGCATAAAATATAACCTTAGAATGTAACCGAACTTTACCGGAAAAAAAAATGTAACCGAACTCTTGAAAAAAAATCTTGACAAACCGAACTCTTCAGTAGTTGCAAACATGTTGAGTTCGGTTTGTTCGCAAAAAATTATGACAAACCGAACTCTTCATTAACATTTACCAATGTTGAGTTCGGTTTGGTCTCAAAAAATATTTGTTAACCGAACTATACTATGGTCCCCAAAATTAGAGTTGGCCTATTTTGTTTAAGCTAATATCTTTTGTTTTCTTGATTAGTGGAACAGGCAAAAAACCAAACAAACCTTTACTGGAAGATCTTAGAACTCCCACCCCTCGAGGCAAAGTACATTGTGATGCTTGGTCACCGTGGAACCAAAATGCTAAGTATAGAGGTGGGTCATTACGGGTGTTGTCATCCAAGATGGTGTTAATAGAGATAATGTTGACAACGTAATCCAACAAGTTAATAAAAAGATCGTGGAAGCGATGGGCAATGAAGAACAACATCAAGGTGGAGAAGGCAAACCTGCTGAAGGAGGAGGAAATGAGGGTGCCATTGATGGTGAACCAGCTGAAGGAGGAAGAAAAGAGGGTGCCAATGATGGTGAACCAGTTGAAGGAGGAGGAAATGAGGGTGACAATGATGATGGTGATCCAGCTGGAGGAGGAGGAAATGAGGGTGACAAATATGAGGAATATGGAGATAAGGATGATGCTGAATTAGATGAGGACTTGGAAGAAGAGGAAGTCGAAGAGGAAGAGGCACAAGTAGAAATAGTGGGAAAGAAACCTAGAAAGACGCCTAAAACGCCTTGTGCTAGATATTCATACATTCCCCGATGACAATTTGTGTTTGCCTCCAAAGAATCCAACTTATGGTACTCCAAGAGATGGAGGGAGGTATTGATGGGCTACAAAACTCATGGGCTGCCAAGATCTTTGCGACAAAGGTATGGTTCAATCTTAACCATCAAGATTTCTCACCACTTTATTATATTTTGACATATATTGTTCTTTTCTATATATTAGTACGTATATAAGATATGATGTTGCTTTTATAGGATCATAATAATGTTTTTCGTGTTTTGAAATGTCAAAAGAACAAGGTATGGAATATAGAAAATGAGTGTGATGAGGTCCGCTTGGCGGTATTTGACTGTGTACTATGGAATGGGATACAACATGCGCACCAAAAATTTGATGTCACATCATTCATCGCATTTGCCGAGAGGTCTTATCCAGAGACGGATACCTTTCATCTACCTTTTGGTGAGATGGCAATAACTCCGGATGATTGTTTTAGAATCACAGCCCTACCAATTACAGGAAAAAGTGTTCGAGATGGCTACGATCCCTCGATGAGTTATGAACTTCTTGAAAAGCTAGTCGAAAGGTGTCTAGGATGGAGCGATAAAAAGGCATAATGTGAGTTTAAACGAGCTAACAAAGAGCCTAAGGAAGGTGTTGAAAAAGATCAATCTCAAAACCTTGTTTGATGAGTTTTCAGGGAAGAAAGATTTGGTTGCTCGAGGAAAGTTGGTGATGACAGAGGAGAAGGTTAAGCACCATGTGACTGCTTATTTTTTATATCAACTAGGAACCATTTTCTTCCCCGACGGTTCAGGTCACGTGGTAAATGCTCATTACCTCCAGCTATTGGACCCCCTGGATGAGGTGAACAACTATTGTTGGGGCATTGCGGTGCTTTTATTCGTTCAAGAGGAACTCAGAAAAGCTTCGAGGCTTAAGAGTCTATATTTTGGAGGCTTATACACCCTTTTCAGTGTAAAATCCGTTAAATTATCGTTTGTGTGTTTCAATATATAAGTGAATGAATGTGTATTGTTACTAATCATATTGCGAATGTATTATTTGTTGCCTCTTCTTATAGGTTTGGGTGTACGACCACTTCCCTAAACTTCAATTATCTCATGCTCACACTCCTTGGCCTTATGGGAAGCCTACAGCTGGTAAATATGAATTTTTGAACTCACAGGAAAAGAATAAGAAAAAAAAGGTGTTGGAGATGAGGGAGACATTGGATAAGTTAACAGTGGAAGATGTGATTTTCCATCCTTACACCATTCCATCAGATGAAGACGAGGAGGATGTTGAGGTTATTGATTTCTCACCTGTTGCGGCATATAATGGACCGTTGTTTCATCCTGGAGGGTGTACAATGTATAATCCTCGAAGAGTATTAAGACAAGTTTCTTGTGTCCAAAGTGTCCCACAAGTGGAAAACTTCAACTTCAAGGTGAAGAAGCAGGGAACTAAGAACACCGAGATGAATGTCACCCCCAAATACGATCCTGCTCCATCAGTGGACCACTGGAAGAACTTTGGGGATTATTTTGTTCTATTTGAAGATTTACAAGATTCGTTTGATGAGCCAAATGCCGCTGACGAGGGATATATGGAATGGTATGAATATTTTTCTCATCCTCGTGTAATAAACACTGTCCAACAAGCCGTCTTTGAAAACAAAAGTGAAGGCAAAGGGAGAAAGAGGCTAAGAAAATTATGAAGCATACCCCTATGTGTGGTGATGAGGCCTTGATCTTGTGGAATTCATGCGGAAGAAATTTACTCTTATTTTTTGTTTTTCAAAATGTTATGAAGTATTGAAAAATAAGTGTTACTTATGTTTTTGATGAGAATAGGTGAAGGCAAGTGCTAAATTGTTGAAGAAAATGATGGCAAAAATCCGGAGTGGAGAGCCGATGGATACTCGAGAACAAATAGACCTATACAACCAAATAACTAATGTTTTTAATCCCAACCTTGTCGATACAAGCCAGGTTGATCCTATCCAGACCATGCCGTCGAAGAGGAGTCGCCGAGAAGGGGAAGGTTCAAGTCGGATGGTTGAAAAACAAAGCAGTGGAGATGACACTCCTAGTGATGAAGGACGACCTAAAGCTCTTAAACGCAAGAGTAGAAAAGTTTCTGGTAGTGGTCGTGGTAAATGAGTGATTGCAACAATTATTACTTTGGTTTCTTATGTTTGGAAGACTTTTTAATTGCGGATTTGGTAGTTTGGTTCCTTATATTTGGAATACTTTTTTATGGCGGATTTGGTAGTTTGTTTCCTTATGTTCGTGTGCTTCCAACATTTAGTGATATAGATTAGTAAATAAATTTCATAATTTGGTTTTTAATTTGTGTTCTAAGGGATTAGTTTGGCTATTTGACGGTTAAGTGTTTCATTACATTCAAATTTTTAAGAAACAATTAGGTAGTTCGGTTAAGAGACTAAATCTCGTAAACAATCGAACTCCCATGTTGTTCAGTTCGGTTGGTTCTCCAATTTCAAATCTAACCGAACTCAGCTACCCAAAAAAAACAGAAGTTACAGAGTTGTATTCGGTTACCTGAATGTTTTTACAGCCAACCGAACTCACATGTTCGGTTACCTGACGAAAAGGAAATCTAACCGAACTCATAACAAGAAAATTTCAAAAGTTACAGTGTAATGTTCGGTTACCTGGTATTATTTTGAAGGTAACCGAACTATAATGTTCGGTTACCTGCAGAAAAGGAAGTCCAACCGAACTCATAACAAGAAAATTTCAAAAGTTACAGTGTAATGTTCGGTTACCTGGTATTATTTTGCAGGTAACCGAACTCAGTGGTCCAAAAGTTCGGTTGGTTTGCTGATTTTGCAATCTAACCGAACTCACAACAGCTAAATCTTTCAAAAGTTACAGTGTAATGTTCGGTTACCTGGTATTATTCTACAGGTAACCGAACATTACACTGTAACTTTTGAAATTTGGTGGTTTGCACTGTTCGGTTACCTACGATTTACAGAACCAACCGAACCAATGAGTTCGGTAATCTCGATGCATTTGTTATGTAACCGAACTATGTAGTTTGAAATTTGAATGACACCAATTTCAAGTAACGGCTATTTTTATAGCCGTTATACACCCCAGTGGTATAAATATGTGTCTCATAGTTAACATTTTGTCTCAAAATCTTCTACAAATGGCAGCCACCACTCCTAAATTTACTCTAGATGAAGATCTATCTCTTTGCAGAAACTACATACTATATTATCCAAAGAGGGGTGAAGAACGAAGAATGAATGGTATTATGAGTCAAAGTTATTGGGGAAAATTCATGAGAAATTCTGCTCCGACACAACAAACCCTCATAACCGTGATCATATAGCTTTGTTCATTCGATTCGACAAGATTAGAGCTAGAGTTGTGGAATTTATGGCTTTATTTCGTATTGTAAGGCGATATCGACTTATGGGTGAAGGATTCTCCGAAATCATTTTAACATCAAAAAACGAATGGCGAAGATGGAAGAGAAAGGATTTCAAATATGAATATCATTTCCGCCTCCTTAAAAACTTTTTCATAACGCATTTCGGATATTAAATGTTATGTAGCTTGTGTTTTAGTTCGGCAATGTCCTCTAATTTCATTTCCTAACCGAACTTAAGTCTTGATGTCTCACTATTCGGCGATGTCATGTAATTAAGTTCCAATATGAAAAAAAAAAAAAAAAGTTCCAAAAATAACAGTCTCCTCTCTTATTCTTATGAAAATGTTCAAAGCATAACCCAAAAATAAGACCTAATTCCAAAAAAAAAAAAACTTTGATTCTTATGTTGATGCTCAAAGCATACTTAGTTTAATTAATGGTACATTTAATCACCCGCAAGGGAAACTGCACCCTCGTGTATGATTTTTTCCGAATCATTCAAAGTATTCCACATCTCCATGTTATGCTCGTACATAATGCACCATCCCAACATTGTGTCGGGGTTAAAGCCATGCCAATAAGAGTTTCCGCATATCGGAGGCAGTGGACAATCGTCTTCTAACCAGAGGCCTATAAAATGGTTGTTGTTAACAAGCGCAATTTCCACTCTCATACGTTTAAGTTGCTCGACACATATTTTTGTTTTCGGGTGTATGTGAAACTAGCACGTTTTGAGAAATAGTGAACCACGCAATTGAATGCTTCGGCGATTAAGTGCCCACATATCGGCATGCCCGTCCAATGATCCCTTGTGATTGGATCCCCCCCCCCGTGGAGACGCCTTTGATACCTAACAAACTGCACATTGAGACTAGCATCCCCATCGGACATTCGCTTGTAAAATTCTGGGTTGTCCTTTAGCTTCATCAACATCCTTTGCCGGACATAAGTGATTTGATTATCATTATACAGCTTCGCACCTTCAGTGAAAGGCCCTAGTTTTTGTACGACAACGTGGAATCCGCAATTACCATCCGAAGGGACGTCATCGGTGGATATGACGTACTTTCTAATATATGGAGGTAGCTCTTCCAAGTACCTTCTATCAACAAAAGTTGATGTATCATCAATTGGTCGACTTCTTTCTTGGATGCGGCATATTGGAGCTTTAAGCTTCACGTCTCGTCGAATTGGTTGGCTACGTTTCCCTATGGAGTAGGTGGGGTTGGTTGCGAGCGTAATATCGGTCCTTTTTCTTCATATCCCGTTCACTTGTTTCGCCCTTTTCCACAATATTCCTAGACCTTTTCTTAGAATCTTCTTGATACTTTGCCGCGGTATGCTCATGCCCACTAGGGTCTCTAGTAAAAGGGGTCATTTCACTTTTCCTCTTAGCCAACACCTTTGCATATTCTCTTACTTGTTTTTTTGTTCTTTGGTGATTGGCCTACCTTTGCCCTTGCCTTTTTTCGGTTCGTGCACATTCTCCAAAGTGTTGGCTAAACAATTGGCCGCATGTCATCCCAAAAGATTTGCTTTTCGAGTTTGTTCATGTTCCGGTACATATCGATAATGATTCTTCCCATCTCATTATCACAAAACTCTTCTCCGACATCGCCCTTTGGAGGAGGGACAAAACTTAATTGTTGCCAATATGGATCTATATCGCTTAGAGGGATTATGCCATGTTCATACTTAACTATCATATGGCGACAAGGGAGTCCCATAGACCTAATCATGTTGCAAACACACACCTCGTCCGGCTTGGTTCCCCATATGTCAATCAAATTCACCTCTACCATTAACCTCTTAATGCAAGCACGTTGATGTAGTTTTTACAGTGGTAAGAAAAGTGGTTCGTTAAAGACTTGTAGAGATTTGATTTTAGACTCAAGTTTCGAAAACTAAAAATAAAGAAAACTCAAAGAAGGTTGTTATCAAGATTATAAAAAGCACTGAGACTCAGGTTTCCACTATTTTCCAATTTTTGTGTGATTCATTATTAATAATTCTCATGCAATTCATACGTTCAATTGATTCTTAAATATTGCCAATAGTAGATTTTCGAAATACTGGTTGTTAATCTCAAGCATGGAACATCAAGAGCCCTAAGCTGAGAAAGCACCATCAAGTGAAAACACAAAGAGTTAGCAAAAATCTTTATTTCAATTTCGATTCAATGCAAATAATCATAAAAAGAATTGCGTAAATTAATTAAATAAATATTACCACATATTTGTTGGAAAAATAGCTTCCTCCGTCGCCTCAAGAAAGGGGTTTAGCTCCTCATATTAATCACTTGGTCAAAATACATGTTTATAGCCCAAAAGTTGATTAAAAGGATGAAAAATAATAACACGATCGTTTGCAACGGTGTATCGGCATATAAAGCAAATTGCTATAAAGAAACTGCTATTAAACCGTTGTAAGCACTGTTGATTTGTCGTTGAATTTAAGACCCTAAAACGACCGTCCTCGATGGCCCTTTGTTCTTCGTGTTCTTCAAAGAAGCAGAAAGAAACCCGATTTCGCAACTTTGATTTCTCAATCTTTGTGGTGTTCTAAACTTCCCTAACTTCTTCTAAACTTTAATCCCCTTCTTTGGGACTCGAGCACACCTTTTAACACCTCCAAACCCTTTAAAACCCGATTAAATTTCTTCTTTTCTTTCCGTGGAAGTCACGGCAATAATCTCTCTGCCGAATCGATTTAGGCGTTTCTGGACCCTCCAATTCTTTCCAAAATCCTTATTAGGTAAGTGAGTATCTTAGGGAAGATTATATGCGATTTAGTCTCCCTGAATCTTCCAAAATCAGGCCAACAGAGACCCGTATTTCTTTCACCTCTGTTTTAGCTCCAACTCGAGTTCCAGCCCAATTTCATCGGTTGTAACACTTGTACCAGGCCTGTTAGGCTCTAACGGTCCATCCCATTAAAATCTGGTGATTGAATCTCGTTAATACCCATTCAAAAATCCA
Source organism: Papaver armeniacum (assembly GCA_023531295.1). Classification (NCBI taxonomy): domain Eukaryota; kingdom Viridiplantae; phylum Streptophyta; class Magnoliopsida; order Ranunculales; family Papaveraceae; genus Papaver; species Papaver armeniacum. The sequence goes on along the minus strand of JAJJWW010016481.1, from coordinate 843,041 downwards.
ACCCTAATCTGCAACTTCACTGACATTAGTTTTCCCGCCAAAACTCGTTTTCAAATTATAGAGGATGACCTCCCCCTATCCAGAGAGGGGGTCCGAATAGCAGCTGCCTTGGGGTGACCCTTAGTAATTTGGGTACCCCTTATCCATAGCGAGAGTCCGAATAGTAGTTTTCTCCCACGAGCGCAAATACCACTTTTCGAGCCAATTTTCCCGCAAAAGCTTATTTCTCCAAAAATACCTACAAAAAACATAAAATACCAAAATAAGTACACAATCGAGCACTATCAATATAAAGAATCGAGAAAAATTAGACACAAAAATGTGTCTATCAAATACCCCTAAACCTATTATTTGCTAGTCCTCGAGCAAAAATAAAATAAAATCCTAACTCACTGTCGCAGGCATCGTCGATTGCATTTAGCGTATGCAATAAGCCTTTAAACCCCTAGGTGGCCCTAGTGGCCGAGTTATAGTCTCGGAGGGTTTACTGAGGTGTACCGACAAAACCTTTACTCCGCACCTAACAATCTACGCAGGAACTTTGGAAGGCACTAAAGAATCTCCTTGGTTGGCATACTTATTGATTACAAGAGGAAGTACCCTGATGCGAAATTCCAATTGTTGTACACGAGTTTGCACTCAAGCATACTAAAATTCATATATAAGTCACAAAGCTCTACTCAGATAGTTTCTAGACATCATAACCGGAGTCGACCAATCACATGGATAGATAATGAGATGGATATAGAAAAACATAGATGGTTTTGATGTTGACTAAGGTGAAAAGTGTTTCCCATATCTGTCTGAAGGCCACTGCCAAAACGAACCTATCCTAATGGACTGAGATACTGGTCTAGACTAATATCAACACATTGGCATATACAAGGGAACCAGTGGTCGATAATCTTAAACCTAGGTCAACACAACTAGCATATACAAGGGTTCCAGTGGTCGACTTTATTGAATTTATTCCGGTTGGTCGATGGTCCGGTCTCATTTTTTTTTTTTTTTTTTTGGTATCTCAATCACTCTATTTCAACCTAGCAATGGTAACAACTTGAATCGTGGGCCCCACCTAATCACTTAGAGAAACATATTTTAAAGAAAACAAAATAAAAATAGAAGTGAAAAGGATTCAACGAGATATGGCGAAACTACCATGTTTTTCTTTAATTCTAACACCCGAGCTCGTGCTTTTATGAATAGACTCTTTAGATGTTGCCATCTAATCAGATTGGTTCCTCAACTCCTACAACCAAAATGCTTTCATCCACTTAGATTGGTTAGTGCCATCCTTAATAAGCATAAATTTCTAGGCTCGAGTTTATCAATGCAACTAAAAGTTTCTCCCATACCCCCAAACTTAAATCTAACATTGTCCTCAATGTTCTAAAGATGAAATTAAAAGCATGAACAAGGAGAAACCGTTACCATTTGAAGCAAAAGAGATAAGGAAAGATATTACCGTGTCGCATGAATATTGGGTTACCTCCCAAGAAGTGCTAAGTTTAACGTCTTCAGCCAGACATTACGTACCCATAAAATGGCTAATTTCCCTTTCAAATCGTATATCAATAATCGAAACAACTGTGGATCATCAAAATCAATTAAAACTGCCACAATTATGAGACAACTGCACCAAATCAGAAAAATGAACAGACAGAGCACATCCTCATCCAAGGTTTCCTGCAAGACAACTGGATTTTTCTGTGGTGCCCACTTGGGATTCATATGAGTGTCTTGATAAACGGATTTACCCAAATAACGAGTCTCAAATAGATGGATTTCCCCCTGGATAGTATCAAGAGGATCGGGTTGTGGAGTCGGAAGAGACTCAGGTAATACCTCAGACACACTAGGCTCGAGTCCCAAGTTAGGGACTTCAAATAGGGATACTTGACGATTACTATCCCCAAACTTAGAATTTTCGGTGTCTCTAGATAGACTAGTCACAATATTCCTAATTTCTAGACCATTAGGTTCCTGAAAAAGGTCAATTGCTTTCTCTAATTTATAATCAGGTGGTTCATCCTCTAAATGCATCTGAGGCACATAAACTGTAGGATTTATATGTTTCATATCCTCTATGGGCAACCCTAAAGTTCCCTTATTGTCTTGAAGTACTGTCACTGGCCTACTCTTATGATCACTATCCAAATCGGAAGCTATAGGCAAAATCTCAGATGGGCCTAAAATGTATAATTAGGGTCCAACTTAGGAGGATCTCTAGGCTCTTCGAAACAAGGGCTTAAGGTAGATTCAGTAGCTAGTAATGGTTCGAACCTAGCTTTCCATTTATCGGTATCTAACATAGGAATAGAATCCAACAGAGCATTTACTTGTTCAATGTTGCTATCGTCATCAAAATCCATGCTAAAATGGGCAAGACAATTCTCTAATGGATCTTCTAATATGATGTTTGGTAATGACTCCTGAACTAAGGTTCCTATCATGTTCACCTCTTCAATGCACGTGTCATCTAGCTCAGAATGCAGCTTATTGACATTAAAAATATTCAACTCAATAGTCATATTACCAAAAGATAGATTCATAATACCATTTTGACAGTTTATGATCGCATTAGACGTAGCTAAAAATGGGCGACCTAAAATCACAGGTATCTGGTTCTCTGGTCAGGGACAATGTTGGGTATCTAAGACCACGAAATCCACAGGATAAATAAAATTGTCGACCTCAATAAGAACATCTTCTATCACACCACGAGGAATTTTAATAGACCTATCAGCTAACTGCAGTGTTATCTTGGTAGGTTTCAATTCACCAAGTCCTAGCTGTAAGTACACATGGTACGACAGTAAGTTTACACTAGCTCCTAAGTCAGGTAAAGCTTTATCTACCCGATGTTTTCCTATCGTGCAAGCAATGGTAGGGCACCTGGTTATTTATATTTAGGAGTTGTGTTGTTCTGAATGACGAACTTACATGACTAGTTAAAAAGGCTTTTTTAGGGACACTAATCTTAACGCTTTCGCGTACATATCCTTAAGGAATTTGGCATAAGTTTTAAGTTGCCTAATTTCTTCTAGTAACTAAGGTTTATGGTAACTTTCTTAAAAACCTCCATTATGTCACTAAAGTTGGATTCACTCTTTGTTGGTACTAATAGCTATGGAAATGGGGCTCTAGGCATAAAATAGGGCCTCTCAGGAACCGAATTGGCATAATCGGAGATTTTATCACTCCCTCGGCTATGGATGGTCCCGAGGGTGAACTAAAATATGCTCACTATCGGGCATGGTTACCCGATTGTCTACTACTCTGCCACTCCTTAGGGTTCTAACTGAATTCAACTGATGTGATGGTTTTTCGCCTACTTCATGAACTCCTCTAGGGTTTGTTTGTGTTTGACTAGGGAATCTTCCGTTATCTCTTTCACTTAAATTCTTAGCTATTTGACCTATTTGAAGTTCTAACTTAGCAAGAGTCCGAGCATTAGTTTGAAAGTTCTCGCTTGGTTTCTGTTCAAAACTAACTTGGGTTTTTATTAACATTTCCCTGCTCTGTGCTAACACATCCTCGGCTCTTTCTTAATATACTAAGAGATTCCTCTAGGCTAGTCATTTTATTCTTTGAAGGGTTCTGAAACTGAGCTTGACCCGAAGAGTTCTTATTATAACCAAAACCTGGAGGAACATTCGAATTACGAAGCTGACCTTGACTCTGGCCCTTAGACCACGAAAGGTTCTGATGGTTTTTCCAACCAGGATTATAGGTTTTACGAATATGGGTCAAATTTCTGACGGTTGTCGAATCTAGTGTTATTATACAGAGCATTGGCTTGCTCTTCATTATTCTGGCCTTCCCAAAAAGGCTCTAATCTACCACTAGTGTGACCCACTTCTAAAGCTTCTAACCTTTTCGCTATTGCAGCAATTTTGGCATCTGATTCAAAGCCTCCTTCTATCCTATTAACGTTTCCTCTTCCTAGAAGAATTTTTTTCTTGGGTTCCCTACTATTTTCCCATTGTTGGTCTTTTCGGCGATTTCATGCAAATATGTCATCGCTTTGATCAACTGTTTGGTTTTCAAACCCACCTGTACACATAGACTATACTGTGGTCGTAGTGGAATAATCTAAACCCTTATAAAGGACCTGAACTAACCTAACCTTTTCTAGACCATGATGAGGACATTGGGCTAATAAATCATTTAACCTTTCCAAATACCTATACAAAGATTCTCCCTCCTGTTGAGAAAACATGCAGATTTGCGTCCTAATAGACGATGTTTAGTGTCTAGGGAAAAACTTGTTCAAAAAGGCAGATGTAAGTTGTTCATATGTTTCTATTGAACCAGAAGCCAAACTATATAGCCACGATTTGGCTTTATCTTTTAAGGAAAAAGGAATAACCTGAGTTTCAAAGCATCGTCATCAAGGTTTCTAATCTTTAGGGTACTACAAATTTCCTCAAAGTCCCTAACATGAAAATAGGGGTTTTCATTTTCTTTCCCTAAGAAGATTGGGAGCAGCTGTAAGGTCCTGGTTTAAGTTCATAAGTTGCTTCTGTTTTAGCTAACTTGATACACGAGGGACGAGTAGTCCTAGTTGGGTTCAACAAAGCTTTCAAAGTTGCCATTTCTGGCACTATCGGAATATTAGGGATTGTCTCCTCAGTAAAAGATGGTTGTTCAAAACTAGACTTTCCAAAATCAGAGGTCTCTAGATTGAGGTAATCAAGATTCTTGTTTCCTAAAATATCACTTCTAGGTTTTTCACGCATAAACCGTCCTAGAGCGTCTCTTTTTCGTTCCGGTATACACAAGAACAAAAATCTGTGCAAATGCAAATGCTGGGCTCACTAATTTAGGTAAGCTTGGGTTACCACAGCAAAATATACCCAAAGGTACGAGGCTGTGGTTTGTGGACTTTCAGCTGGTAACTCCCAAAAGGCCCAAGGCACGGGTTCAGCTTACTAATCCACGAGTTTTTCTAAACTCGGTGGTTTGACGAGGGGTGCAATTGGTGTGTGCAACTGTGTTTTTTTTTTTTTTTTTATAATAAATAAAAATAAACAAGCAACCAAATAAAAGAAAAATACAAGTCCAAAAGAAAATAAAGAAACTAATAAATAAAAGTCCAAAAATAATATCTTCGGTTTCTCCTTTTTTCGGCAAGTTCAACTTTCCACTTATAGCTTTGAGCCAATCCTGCACAACAAAAACAAAAATACCAAAGACGTAAAATAGAATAATAAAAAGAATCTAAAAAATAAATAAATAAAAATACAATAAACCTAAAACCTAAACCTAAATACAAGTCCGCGTCGGCGGCGCCAAAAATTGATGTAGTTTTTACAGTGGTAAGAAAAGTGGTTCGTTAAAGACTTGTAGAGATTTGATTTTAGACTCAAGTTTCGAAAAATAAAAATAAAGAAAACTCAAAGAAGGTTGTTATCAAGATTATAAAAAGCACTGAGACTCAGGTTTCCCCTATTTTCCAATTTTTGTGTGATTCATTATTAATAATTATCATGCAATTCATACGTTCAATTGATTCTTAAATATTGCCAATAGTAGATTTTCGAAATCTTGTTGTTAATCTCAAGCATGGAACATCAAGAGCCCTAAGCTAAGCATGCACCATCAAGTGAAAACACAAATAGTTAGCAAAAATCTTTATTTTTAAATTTCGATTCAATGCAAATAATCATAAAAAGAATTGCGAAATTAATTAAATAAATATTACCACATTTTTGTTAGAAAAATAGCTTCCTCTGTCGCCTTAGCAATGGGGTTTAGCTCTTCATATTAATCACTAGGTCAAAATACATGTTTATAGCCCAGAAGTTGATTAAAAGAATGAAAAACAATAAAACAGACTGTTTGCAACGATATATCGGCGTTGCAAAGTAGCTGACAAAGAAACTATTCATGGGTAAACTGTTGTAAGCACTGTTGATTTGTCGTTGAATTTAAGACCCCTAAAACGACCGTCCTCGATGGCCCTTTGTTCTTCGTGTTCTTCAAAGAAGAAGAAAGAAAAACCCAATTTGCAACTTTGATTTCTCGGTGCTGTGGTGTTCTAAACTTCCCCTAACTTCTTCTAAACTTCAATCCCCTTCTTTGGGACTCGAGCACACCTTTTATACACCTCAAAACCCTTTAAAACCCGATTAAATTTCTTTTTTTCTTTCCGTGGAAGTCACGGCAATAATCTCTTTGCCGAATCGATTTAGGCGTTTCTGGACCCTCAAATTCTTTCCAAACTCCTTATTAGGTAAGTGAGTATCTTAGGGAAGATTATATGCGATTTAGTCTCCCTGAATCTTCCAAAATCAGGCCAATAGAGACCCGTATTTCTTTCACCTCTGTTTTAGCTCCTACTCGAGTTCCAGCCCAATTTGATCGATTGTAACACTTGTACCAGGCCTGTTAGGCTCTAACAGGTCCATCCCATTAAAATCTGGTGATTGAATCTCGTTAATACCCATTCAAAAATCCAACCCTAATCTGCAACTTCACTGACATTAGTTTTCCCGCCAAAACTCGTTTTTAAATTGTTGAGGATGACCTCCCCCTATCCAGAGAGGGGGTGCGAATAGCAGCTGCCTTGGGGTGTCCTGAGGGTGCCCCTTAGTAATTTGGGTACCCCTTATCCATAGCGAGAGTCCGAATAGTAGTTTTCTCCCACGAGCGCAAATACCACTTTTCGAGCCAATTTTCCCGCAAAAGCTTATTTCTCCAAAAACACCTACAAAAACATAAAATACCAAAATAAGTACAAAATCGAGCACTATCAATATAAAGAATCGAGACAAATTAGACACAAAAATGTGTCTATCACACGTGAAACATTATAATGGAGTCCCTTGAACAACCGAAGGTCCGCCATATTCTTGATGTTACCACCTTTGTCTACAATCTTTTTGTACTTCATGATGCGGCTTTTTTGAAACTTTTCTTTAATTCTACCAATCTCGCGGCTGAAGTAATTCTCCATTGCGTTAAACACAATAACAAAATTATCAACACATCCAAAAAGATTTTTCTTCAACCGGTGGTGAGCCGATTCTACCAAACTTGTCGCTTGATTCCCAAAGTGTTTATGGTGGTTGGTAAATGCATAAACGAAGCGCTCTTTATGCGGTTCCAACCATTGCTTAACCACATACGTTACAATATCCTCGGGATATTCGGGGCTAGACCAATGTTCGATAAATGCCGCAAGATTTAGATTATACTCTTCTTCGGTGAGAGACCGAGTCAGTGACTCCCATTCACCAGACAAAGCAACCCATTTAGCGTGATTTATAGTGTATTGTATATTGAATTCCTCTTTTGCATCCGCTTGTTCATCTTCCGGTAGCTTACTAATCTCTTCAAATGCTTTCGTCTTTGGTGGACAAATTTGAGGCTTGCACCTATTCATCACATTACACAATATATGGAACGTACAAAGCATATTATGTGCTAATGGGAAGACTCTCTCTATTGCGTTCATTAATTCTACATCATTGTCCGTCACTATAACCGCGGGGATATCATCATCTCGGTATATGGCCTTCACTTGTTGTAGCGCCCAAGTGTAACTTGGTTCTTGCTCATCTTCTAGAAAACAAAAAGCAACGGTAAACGGTGACTTCGTCGAGGTACGACCAACAATGTTCAACAATGGAATCTCGTATTTGTTAGTCTTGTAAGTTCAATCCATTATAAGAACTTGATGGAAGGATTGAGCCAATTGAACACTCTTCGGATGCGCAATGAAGAGATGTGTTATTTCATCTTCCGGACCTACCTTCTTTTGAACCGCGTAGCCTTTCTCTTTAGCGCAAAAGAACAATTGTTGCATCACTTTTCTATCCTTCCATTCATTCCTTTTAATTGTCTCAATTGCATTGTAAATGTTCGTCAAAGTTGATACATTATCCTTGTTATCATCCTTTAGTAAGCGAAGAATGTTAAGTGGTGAAATTCCCATTCTCCTAAATTTAGCTATTTTCTCCATTTTTTGAGGAGTGAGCCTTGCGGCCATTGCATGTCCTTCAAGATCATCTGGACGAGGGTGGTTATGATGACCTACCACCTTATCTATAGATAGAAACCATCCATTCTTTTTTTTGCACTTACTAAATACTAGCTTGAACGGATATTTAATTTTCTTTGAGCACGCCGTGTTCTTCCTCGTCGTCTTTTCTTTATACACATAACCCTTCTTCTTGTGACTAACATTGGGATCTCCACTTCTCTCACAAACCATTTCAAAACGAGTTTGGCTTTCTTTTCCATTCAAAACTAATACGCACATGGCTTTCTTGGCATGGTCTCTAGCCCAATTCTTCGCATCAATAGTTTCATCAAAAACCAAATCATTGACATAGTGATTAGATGTATCTTCAGACAGCATGCCAACCGGAGAAGGTTGATTATCCATGGGTATAGGTTGACATTCAATCTACAAGAAATGGAACCACATCAATTGAAATCAGGAAAAAGTTCGGTTACATGATAATTTTATCGGGAAAACCGAACTCAAAGTTCGGTTTCTCAAGCAATTTGACAACTAACCGTACTTTACGTACACTAAGTCAAAATTTTAGTGTACGTAAGTTCGGTTAGACAGTGGGTTGGTATGAAGTTTGTGAACCAACCGAACTCATGGACCCTAAAGTTCGGTTATAATTTTATCGGGATAACCGAACTCATAATTTTATCGGTTTGTCAAGTAAGTTGACAACTAACCGAAATTTACGTACACTAAATCAAAATTTTATTGTACGTAAGTGTTGATGGTGGTTTTTAAACAAGGGGTAAAATCGTAAAACCCCATGACCTAGTGTTACCCGCAACACATTAACTAAGAGCATTTAACTTAGGTGTAAACAATTAATAGGGTATTTTTTCAAAATACTGCATTAGGTTTTCAACACGTAACCCTAATTCCAAAACCAAGCCGCATATCGCGCACCATGGCAACAATGCCAAACCAAGCCGCATATCAGGCACCATGGCAACAATGCCAAACCAAAAGCCGCACCCTGCGCACCATGGCAACAATGCCAAACCAAGCCGCACCCTGCGCACCATGGCAACAATGCCAAACCAAGCCGCATACTGCGCACCATGGCAACAATGCCATATTTCCAAAGCCGCTATGCCTTTGGCCCACGCCAAATATAGCGCCCTAGGCTTGCAAGACTTGCAACTAGGTCAACATGGCCGTACGTGCCATTGGCACATGCCAACACGTATCGCAGGCCATATTTCCAAGCCGCTATGCCTTTGGCCCACGCCAAATATAGCGCCCCTAGGCTTGCAAGACTTGCAACTAGGTCAACATGGCCGTACGTGCCATTGGCACATGCCAACACGTATCGCAGGCCATATTTCCAAGCCGCTATGCCTTTGGCCCACGCCAAATATAGCGCCCTAGGCTTGCAAGACTTGCAACTAGGTCAACATGGCCGTACGTGCCATTGGCACATGCCAAGCCATATTTCCAAGCCACTATGCCTTTGGCGCACGCCAAATATAGCGCCCTAGGCTTGCAAGACTTGCAACTAGGTCAACATGGCCGTACGTGCCATTGGCACATGCCAACACGTATCGCAGCCATATTTCCAAGCCGCTATGCCTTTGGCCCACGCCAAATATAGCGCCCTAGGCTTGCAAGACTTGCAACTAGGTCAACATGGCCGTACGTGCCATTGGCACATGCCAACACGTATCGCAGGCCATATTTCCAAGCCGCTATGCCTTTGGCCCATGCCAAATATAGCGCCCTAGGCTTGCAAGACTTGCAACTAGGTCAACATGGCCGTACGTGCCATTGGCACATTCCAACACGTATCGCAGGCCATATTTCCAAGCCGCTATGCCTTTGGCCCACGCCAAATATAGCGCCCTAGGCTTGCAAGACTTGCAACTAGGTCAACATGGCCGTACGTGCCATTGGCACATGCCAACACGTATCGCAGCCATATTTCCAAGCCGGTATGCCTTTGGCCCACGCCAAATATAGCGCCCTAGGCTTGCAAGACTTGCAACAAGGTCAACATAGCCGTACGTGCCATTGGCACATGCCAACACGTATCGCAGGCCATATTTGGCGCACGCCAAATATAGCGCCCTAGGCTTGCAAGACTTGCAACTAGGTCAACATGGCCGTACGTGCCATTGGCACATGCCAACACGTATGGCAGGCCATATTTCCAAGCCGCTATGCCTTTGGCCCACGCCAAATATAGCGCCCTAGGCTTGCAAGACTTGCAACTAGGTCAACATGGCCGTACGTGCCATTGGCACATGCCAACACGTATCGCGAGCCATATTTCCAAGCCGCTATGCCTTTGGCCCATGCCAAATATAGCGCCCTAGGCTTGCAAGACTTGCAACTAGGTCAACATGGCCGTACGTGCCATTGGCACATTCCAACACGTATCGCAGCCATATTTCCAAGCCGCTATGCCTTTGGCCCACGCCAAATATAGCGCCCTAGGCTTGCAAGACTTGCAACTAGGTCAACATGGCCGTACGTGCCATTGGCACATGCCAACACGTATCGCAGCCATATTTCCAAGCCGGTATGCCTTTGGCCCACGCCAAATATAGCGCCCTAGGCTTGCAAGACTTGCAACAAGGTCAACATAGCCGTACGTGCCATTGGCACATGCCAACACGTATCGCAGGCCATATTTCCAAGCCGCTATGCCTTTGGCGCACGCCAAATATAGCGCCCTAGGCTTGCAAGACTTGCAACTAGGTCAACATGGCCGTACGTGCCATTGGCACATGCCAACACGTATGGCAGGCCATATTTCCAAGCCGCTATGCCTTTGGCCCACGCCAAATATAGCGCCCTAGGCTTGCAAGACTTGCAACTAGGTCAACATGGCCGTACGTGCCATTGGCACATGCCAACACGTATCGCAGGCCATATTTCCAAGCCGCTATGCCTTTGGCCCACGCTAAATATAGCGCCTAGGCTTGCAAGACTTGCAACTAGGTCAACATGGCCGTACGTGCCATTGGCACATGCCAACACGTATCGCAGGCCATATTTCCAAGCCGCTATGCCTTTGGCCCGCGCCAAATATAGCGCCCTAGGCTTGCAAGACTTGCAACTAGGTCAACATGGCCGTACGTGCCATTGGCACATGCCAACACGTATCGCAGCCATATTTCCAAGCCGCTATGCCTTTGGCCCACGCCAAATATAGCGCCCAGGCTTGCAAGACTTGAAACTAGGTCAACATGGCCGTACGTGCCATTGGTACATGCCAACACGTATCGCAGGCCATATTTCCAAGCCGCTATGCCTTTGGCCCACGCCAAATATAGCGCCCTAGGCTTGCAAGACTTGCAACTAGGTCAACATGGCCGTACGTGCCATTGGCACATGCCAACACGTATCGCAGCCATATTTCCAAGCCGCTATGCCTTTGGCCCACACCAAATATAGCGCCCTAGGCCTGCAAGACTTGCAACTAGGTCAACATGGCCGTACGTGCCATTGGCACATGCCAACACGTATCGCAGGCCATATTTCCAAGCCGCTATGCCTTTGGCCCACGCCAAATATAGCGCCCTAGGCTTGCAAGACTTGCAACTAGGTCAACATGGCCGTACGTTCCATTGGCACATGCCAACACGTATCGCAAGCCATATTTCCAAGCCGCTATGCCTTTGGCCCACGCCAAATATAGCGCCCTAGGCTTGCAAGACTTGCAACTAGGTCAACATGGCCGTACATGTCATTGGCACATGCCAAACACACACGCTGGTAGCCTAACTTGGAAACCGTGCAACCTACCACCAAGGCATTCCGCACATGCCGTTGGCACATGCCACACACGCCACTAGCAGCTCGGCATTACCACTTACGCTCGAGGTGCAACTCGCAACGAAGGCATTCCCGCACATGCCATTGGCACATGCCACATGCGTCCCTAGCAAAGAAGACCACGCCTAAAACGTTTTCACCCATTAAAACCATGCGGTTACCACCTCCTCCCATTATTTCACCCTTTACTCTCTTTCCTTCATAAGGTCGTGGTACGTTTCAAATCTCGACTTGTATAAATAGGTCTTACCTATTTCCACCCGCACAACAAGTCTCGGTCAGAGAAAAATACTACACTCTCGTAAAAGGCAACTTTGCAAGCTCTCCAAAAAGCTTTCATCTCTTGCAAGCTTACGAAGCTTCCACTTTCTGATACAAGTCGAGACACTACTCTCCCAGAATTATTCTGGCCTCAACACCTTTCTTTGCTTCCCTCCCCAAATCAACCCTTCTCCTCCACTTTGTGACCGAAACAAGTCCGAACGGCCATTTCTTGGTTTAGGCCGGACTTGTATGCATTGATCTCTCGAATCTATAAAGTGCTCACGTGCAGCACATTTGTTTAGGGTTTGAACCGCTTTCTCACTCACCTCATCGAATTTACTGAAATCGGCAGAAACGATTTTTACCCATAAACAATTGGCGACCACAAATGGAGGATTGGTCTATCGGCTACAATGTCGATCAAGTCGATCTCGTTCTTCGACCCGGATATCAAGATGGTAGGGGAAGGCGACTCAATCCGACTCAACTGCCGACAACCCTAAGTTATCAGTTGAAAACTACACTTGAAAACCGGGACTCGTTAAAGATGCTACCAAAGAATTGGGGACTTGCGACTTAATCCGACTCAACTGCCAGACAACCCGGTTATCAGTTGAAAAACTACACTTGAAAACTGGGGACTCGTTAAAGATGCTACCAGCAATTGGGGACTTGTGATTCAGTCCGACTCAACTGCCAGACAACCCGGTTATCAGTTGTTTAAAACTACAGCAGAAAGCTGGAGACTCGCTGAATACGCTACTAGCAATTGGGGACTAATCAAGCGATGCTACCAAAGAAGGCCTTTACACGGAGAGGGGCGTGTTCACAAAACCTATGAAGTGAGTAAATTTAGACTGCACAAGATATACGATCTATTTTTAGGTCCTTAGTAAAACCGTCATACTACTGAGTCTTGTGCCTATTGCTAGCACACACTTTCATAAAAGCAATATTCCTTTCCCAAAACATAATCAGAGTCATATTATCAAAACCATTCATCCTTAAATAATCCAATACCCTAAAAAGCTACCAAATTATCTATTAAAGGTCAAGTTTTGAACCAGACATCCAATATGTCTTTCAAAAAAAAAAAACCTAAATGAAAGTTTAACGGAGAAACGTTCAAGGAAAATCATCCAACAAAAGTCTGCTCTTTTTGGAGAAAGTCAACTTCGCATCTTCAAGAGCCGCTCTCTTCATAGTCAACATCTTGGAAAGCTTTTCGAGTTCCATCTCCTGTCGTGCAATCTCCTCGGCGGAAAGGCTTTCGATTGCTGCATCTTTCAACTTTTGGATCTCGGCAAGGCCTTCGACAAACCACGAAGTGTTGAACTCCTTTTCTACGCACACGTCGCGATGGTGCTCCCAGTCGGCAATAACGTCTTGAAACGGTGTGACCAGTTACCTCACGCATGTCCTCAATGGAAGATAAAGCCTCTTCCACACGCTTAACCAGCGCAAATCGACTAGTGACTTTCTTGGTTGTAGCCATATGTCCGTGCTTCTCCCAGATTCTGGTGTACAACGCCTCATGCTTAGTCGGCACGCTGAAGCCGCCAACCAAAGACATGACCTGGATAAGGAACCAAGTACGGGGATCAAAATGGCGCCTGCACCTGGCCTCACTACTCGCAGAGGGTCTTCTTCCATGTCTACGACAGCAACCATCAGAGAATCATCCGCCGTTTGAACCGCATCCGTGCCCGGCAATTGGCTAACGCCCATCTCCAAGTCACCAGCGGTGGTCACCAAAGGCAAGTTTTCGTGCGGCTCTACCCCAGAATCATCCTCCGAACTGGATTCCTCCTGCGAACTTGAGTCAGATATTTCCCAAAAGAGGAAACAAAAGAAGAAAGAAAAGAAATGCGAAAACTCAACGAACCACTTCCCGAAATGCAACCCCGAGTACCCGGTCTTTGCTTGGATGAATCACTCTCACTTGTTGAACCCTATTCTCTCCCCGACTCATCATCGCTATGAGAAGGCTCAATGCTTTCTGGAGTTCTTTGAAGAAATTGCCGCCTCCTGGCAACGTGCAAGAGCAGCAAAAGCATTAACACTACCGAAGCCCTGAAGGAAACAAGACACATATTCTCAGCCGAAACTCACGTGTTTTGAGACAAACCAACGAAGAGGCGACACATACCTGGTTATTGGAAGAACTGAAAGACACAAGAGCCGTGGGAGGATCTTGTGAAACCGTCCGGAACCCGCCAAAGACGATTCTTTGTTCTCCGTTCCTTGGCCTGGGGCTTTCCGAATTGCTAGGAAACTTTCGCTGGGATCTCTCAACATCGGATACTCCTTCGAACTGCCGGGAAGGTTTGCAACGAACGTTTTCCACCACGTTATTCACAAAATCTCGGATCATAGTAAACTCGTCGCACCAAAACTCATTATAGCCGAAGGTCGTCGAAGTTACTCTTCCCATTTGAAAGAAGGAAAGACGGATACCCGGCTTAAGGGCATCAAGGTCAAGGGCGACACGCAATGAATCCTTAGGGATCACCGCCGGTAAACAAGAGGCACCCCTTGATCGAAACCCATGTGTCGAAAGACGGTCAATATTGTAAGCGGCTATCTGGAAAGACCCCACGAAAAAGACGGCATATAACCGGGCAAGCGGCTTTGAATGAACAAAGGTTTTCACCAACGCTCAAATCGTCATCGAAGACAAAGACATGAGCGGAGCGGAAGCAAAAGTGTCAATTTGAGTCACTGACTTATGGACCGGCCCCCATGGACGAAAATTGATTTCATGCAACTTATCAAGAAAACTAACCAAGCTCATGCCAACTCTTGGACGCCTATTCACCCATCGAAGAATTCGGGAGCCACCCCAACTCACGGGAAGCGAAGGCAACGGTTTCGGAGCATACTTCTCAAAGTGCTCCCATAGCCGGACTTGCGAGAAAAGCAACGTGTACATATGAATCCACTTTCATGAAACCATTTGAAACTCGCATGTTCGCAACTAGGTGATCCAGATGCACATACAGGGAACCAAGGAACAACTTGCCAATGGGAAGAACTTCACCCTTTGCCAACTTCACAAAGAATCGCTAACAACTCGGTCTTATTCCCTTCTTGCCGAACCGTCATCAAAAATGTCTCTAGACAACCGAGAGAGCCAAAATGCTTTGCGACATGAAGATCACTCGCTTTTCTGCTTCAGGCTCCAACTCGTCCGAAACCATTGAGATATCCACCAACCGTAAGGGCACCTTTCATCCTCTTTCCGGGCAGAGTCCTTCGACTTCGCAATGGAGTCTTTCCGAGCGAAATCCCCCAACTTAGTAGCAAGGTCATCCCGCATCTTCACCTTACTTTCGGATAATTGGATTCTAAGATTCCCGATTCTGGAAGATTCAAAGAAGAGAGCCACACTCTCCAAGGAGAAAGTTATCTCGCCCCATCTACATATGATTGTATGGGTGTACGAACACCATCCTGGAGATGAAAGCAACCAAGTCTCGGGATATCCTTCCTAATCTGGAGATTTACCAAGTCTTGACAAGATCAATGACTTGCGCTCGAGTCAAGTTGGTATTTATATGCTCCTTGCTCACCATGAACTCAACCCATCTATCAAAAGAACGCAATGGGCTTTGACACATCCTCGAAGTCAATGTTGGAAGAAAAATATACCCCTTTATGAAGACAGAACCGAATGGTGCTCTCTCGGGCGAACCGAACGTGTCTTCCTTTCATCCTCACCACCCCGGTTAGCAAAATTGGCACGAAACCCGGGTGATTCTTCCGAGCAGGGCGAGGGCTCTAGTGAAGAATTCATCACCCGTGTTCGGTTTGGAATTATGAGCATCCCTCGACGAAGTGAAATGTGGTTCAGGTAACATCTTATCGAATTTTTTCATAACAATTCGGTAATAAGATATCTGTACAAAACAAACGGAGAAAGACGAAGTTATCTCCCTGACACATAATCGTACCCAAAAAAAAAAAAAAAAAAAAAAAAAAGGGGAAGGAGGACGTATTTTATTCGGGTTCAAGACTATATACAAGATTTTATTCGGGTTCAAGACTATTACACAAAAGGTATTTTATTTGGGTTCGAGACTATATACGCGGCATTCTATACGGGTATAAGTGTGTCTACATGTATCCTTCTTCGGGTTCAAAAATATATATGGAGCATTTTTCTATTGGTTCAAAAAATCACAAGCGTGGTACTTCTTTCAAGAAGCAAAAATCATATATACAATATTTTCCTGCGGGTTCAAGTCATATGAAGCGTATACACGGTATTCTTCTTCGAGATCCATACGAGTTCTCTACGGGTTCGAAATACACATGCGGTGTTTCGTATGAGCTCAAATACGCCTACGATATCGTTCTTCGGGTTCGAATTATATACGGAGCATCCTCTACGGGTTCAAAATACACACGCAAGTATTTTCTTCGGGGTTCAAATATTTCTTTCAGACCGAAAATTCATATATGCAATATTTCCTACGGGTTCAAACGATATATGCAATATTCCCTTGGTTGCATACATACAATATTTTCTATAAGAGGCACGCCAAGGAATCATATGCAAGGATTGTGGAAGCGCCTACTCTTAAGGTTTACACCTACGGGAAAGGAAAAAAAAAAAAAAAAAGAGAGAGAAAGTACTCGAACATACACGAAGTCAGGTTTCTCTTTGCCGCTAGTATGAAAAGAGGAAAGAATAAAGCGCAGGATGGGGAGAAAGGGGCTTTATATATATATATATATACATATATAGGCGTGAAAGACTTTGAAATAGGGAAGGATTTCCCTTTCACCAAAATCACGCGTGTAAGAAACGGGCCCACAAAGGGTGCGACTTCCCAATGCCGCCCAAGTCACGCCTGCGAGCACGGTTTCCAAGTTGCACCGGCCCCACCAATTGCGCCGACCTCCCAATGGCCGCACAAGTCACGCCTACAAGCACGCACGGTTTCTACACCTTACGCCGGTCCCACCAGCCAGCACACGCAATTTCCCAAGTCTCGCCTGCAAGCACACACAGACTTCCACATTGCGCCGGTCTCACCGGTTAGCACACTCGGTTCCCAACTCACGCCAACTTCCCAACGTCGCCTGCCGCACCGGCCCCACCAATTGTGCCACCTCCCGATTTGTGCAAAACTCCCGGAGGCAAGGATTCCAAATCCTATTTATAAAAGGTCGACAAGCCCCTCAATTCTCTTTACGGTTTGCTGTTGATAGTCCTGTCACTATCTTATGCTTACCTCGCAACAAAGCCCCTGCTCCGAGCTAAGCGGGGGACTTAATGTTGATGGTGGTTTTTAAACAAGGGGTAAAATCGTAAAACCCCATGACCTAGTGTTACCCGCAACACATTAACTAAGAGCATTTAACTCAGTGTAAACAATTAATAGGGTATTTTTTCAAAATACCGATTAGGGTTTTCAAATACGTAACCCTAATTCCAAAACCAAGCCGCATATCGCGCACCATGGCAACAATGCCAAACCAAGCCGCATATCACGTACCATGGCAACAATGCCAAACCAAAAGCCGCACCCTGCGCACCATGGCAAAAATGCCAAACCAAGCCGCATATCTTTGCGCACCATGGCAAAAATGCCAAACCAAGCCGCATATCGCGCACCATGGCAACAATGCCAAACCAAGCGCGCACCCCCGCGCACCATGGTAACAATGCCAAACCAAGCCGCACCTCGCGCACCATGGCAACAAGGCCATATTTCCAAAGCCACTATGCCTTTGGCCCACGCCAAATATAGCGCCCTAGGCTTGCAAGACTTGCAACTAGGTCAACATGGCCGTACGTGCCATTGGCACATGCCAACACGTATCGCAGCCATATTTCCAAGCCGCTATGCCTTTGGCCCACGCCAAATATAGCGCCCTAGGCTTGCAAGACTTGCAATTAGGTCAACATGGCCGTACGTGCCATTGGCACATGCCAACACGTATCGCAGGCCATATTTCCAAGCCGCTATGCCTTTGGCCCACGCCAAATATAGCGCCCTAGGCTTGCAAGACTTGCAACTAGGTCAACATGGCCGTCGTGCCATTGGCACATGCCAACACGTATCGCAGCCATATTTCCAAGCCGCTATGCCTTTGGCCCACGCCAAATATAGCGCCCTAGGCTTGCAAGACTTGCAACTAGGGTCAACATGGCCGTACGTGCCATTGGCACATGCCAACACGTATCGCAGGCCATATTTCCAAGCCGCTATGCCTTTGGCCCACGCCAAATATAGCGCCCTAGGCTTGCAAGACTTGCAACTAGGTCAACATGGCCGTACGTGCCATTGGCACATGCCAACACGTATCGCAGCCATATTTCCAAGCCGCTATGCCTTTGGCCCACGCCAAATATAGCGCCCTAGGCTTGCAAGACTTGCAACTAGGTCAACATGGCCGTACGTGCCATTGGCACATGCCAACACGTATCGCAGGCCATATTTCCAAGCCGCTATGCCTTTGGCCCACGCCAAATATAGCGCCCTAGGCTTGCAAGACTTGCAACTAAGTCAACATGGCCGTACGTGCCATTGGCACATTCTAACACGTATCGCGGGCCATATTTCCAAGCCGCTATGCCTTTGGCCCACGCCAAATATAGCGCCCTAGGCTTGCAAGACTTGCAACTAGGTCAACATGGCCGTACGTGCCATTGGCACATGCCAACACGTATCGCAGGCCATATTTCCAAGCCGCTATGCCTTTGGCCACGCCAAATATAGCGCCCTAGGCTTGCAAGACTTGCAACTAGGTCAACATGGCCGTACGTGCCATTGGCACATGCCAACACGTATCGCAGCCATATTTCCAAGCCGCTATGCCTTTGGCCCACGCCAAATATAGCGCCCTAGGCCTCGCAAGACTTGCAACTAGGTCAACATGGCCGTACGTGCCATTAGCACATGCCAACACGTATCGCAGCCATATTTCCAAGCCGCTATGCCTTTGGCCCACGCCAAATATAGCGCCCTAGGCTTGCAAGACTTGCAACTAGGTCAACATGGCCGTACGTGCCATTGGCACATGCCAACACGTATCGCAGGCCATATTTCCAAGCCGCTATTCCTTTGGCCCACGCCAAATATAGCGCCCTAGGCTTGCAAGAATTGTAACTAGGTCAACATGGCCGTACATGTCATTGGCACATGCCAAACACACACGCTGGTAGCCTAACTTGCAAACCGTGCAACCTACCACCAAGGCATTCCGCACATGCCGTTGGCACATGCCACACACGCCACTAGCAGCTCTGGCATTACCACTTACGCTCGAGGTGCAACTCGCAGCGAAGGTATTCCGCACATGCCATTGGCACATGCCAACACGTATCGTAAGCCATCTTTCCAATCCGCTATGTCTTTGGCCCACGCCAAATATAGCGCCCTAGGCTTGCAAGACTTGCAACTAGGTCAACATGGCCGTACGTGCCATTGGCACATGCCAACACGTATCGCAGCCATATTTCCAAGCCGCTATGCCTTTGGCCCACGCCAAATATAGCGCCCTAGGCTTGCAAGACTTGCAACTAGGTCAACATGGCCGTACGTGCCATTGGCACATGCCAACATGTATCGCAGCCATATTTCCAAGCCGCTATGCCTTTGTCCCACGCCAAATATAACGCCCTAGGCTTGCAAGACTTGCAACTTGGTCAACATGGCCGTACGTGCCATTGGCACATGCCAACACGTATCGCAGGCCATATTTCCAAGCCGCTATGCCTTTGGCCCACGCCAAATATAGCGCCCTAGGCTTGCAAGACTCTGCAACTAGGTCAACATGGCCGTACGTGCCATTGGCACATGCCAACACGTATCGCAGCCATATTTCCAAGCCGCTATGCCTTTGGCCCACGCCAAATATAGCGCCCTAGGCTTGCAAGACTTGCAACTAGGTCAACATGGCCGTACGTGCCATTGGCACATGCCAACACGTATCGCAGGCCATATTTCCAAGCCGCTATGCCTTTGGCCCACGCCAAATATAGCGCCCTAGGCTTGCAAGACTTGCAACTAGGTCAACATGGCCGTACGGGCCATTGGCACATGCCAACACGTATCGCAGGCCATATTTCCAAGCCGCTATGCCTTTGGCCCACGCCAAATATAGCGCCCTAGGCTTGCAAGACTTGCAACTAGGTCAACATGGCCGTACGTTCCATTGGCACATGCCAACACGTATCGCAAGCCATATTTCCAAGCCGCTATGCCTTTGGCCCACGCCAAATATAGCGCCCTAGGCTTGCAAGACTTGCAACTAGGTCAACATGGCCGTACGTGCCATTGGCACATGCCAACACGTATCGCAGGCCATATTTCCAAGCCGCTATGCCTTTGGCCCACGCCAAATATAGCGCCCTAGGCTTGCAAGACTTGCAACTAGGTCAACATGGCCGTACGTGCCATTGGCACACGCCAACACGTATCGCAACCATATTTCCAAGCCGTTATACCTTTGGCCCACGCCAAATATAGCGCCCTAGGCTTGCAAGACTTGCAACTAGGTCAACATGGCCGTACGTGCCATTGGCACATGCCAACACGTATCGCAGGCCATATTTCCAAGCCGCTATGCCTTTGGCCCACGCCAAATATAGCGCCCTAGGCTTGCAAGACTTGCAACTAGGTCAACATGGCCGCACGTGCCATTGGCACATGCCAACACGTATCGCAGCCATATTTCCAAGCCGCTATGCCTTTGGCCCACGCCAAATATAGCGCCCTAGGCTTGCAAGACTTGCAACTAGGTCAACATGGCCGTACGGGCCATTGGCACATGCCAACACGTATCGCAGCCATATTTCCAAGCCGCTATGCCTTTGGCCCACGCCAAATATAGCTCCCTAGGCTTGCAAGACTTGCAACTAGGTCAACATGGCCGCACGTTCCATTGGCACATGCCAACACGTATCGCAGCCATATTTCCAAGCCGCTATGCCTTTGGCCCACGCCAAATATAGCGCCCCTAGGCTTGCAAGACTTGCAACTAGGTCAACATGGCCGTACGTGCCATTGGCACATGCCAACACGTATCGCAGGCCATATTTCCAAGCCGCTATGCCTTTGGCCCACGCCAAATATAGCGCCCTAGGCTTGCAAGACTTGCAACTAGGTCAACATGGCCGTACGTGCCATTGGCACACGCCAACACGTATCGCGGCCATATTTCCAAGCCGTTATACCTTTGGCCCACGCCAAATATAGCGCCCTAGGCTTGCAAGACTTGCAACTAGGTCAACATGGCCGTACGTGCCATTGGCACATGCCAACACGTATCGCAGGCCATATTTCCAAGCCGCTATGCCTTTGGCCCACGCCAAATATAGCGCGCCCTAGGCTTGCAAGACTTGCAACTAGGTCAACATGGCCGTACGTGCCATTGGCACATGCCAACACGTATCGCAGCCATATTTCCAAGCCGCTATGCCTTTGGCCCACGCCAAATATAGCGCCCTAGGCTTGCAAGACTTGCAACTAGGTCAACATGGCCGTACGGGCCATTGGCACATGCCAACACGTATCGCAGCCATATTTCCAAGCCGCTATGCCTTTGGCCCACGCCAAATATAGCTCCCTAGGCTTGCAAGACTTGCAACTAGGTCAACATGGCCGTACGTTCCATTGGCACATGCCAACACGTATCGCAGGCCATATTTCCAAGCCGCTATGCCTTTGGCCCACGCCAAATATAGCGCCCTAGGCTTGCAAGACTTGCAACTAGGTCAACATGGCCGTACGTGCCATTGGCACATGCCAACACGTATCGCAGGCCATATTTCCAAGCCGCTATGCCTTTGGCCCACGCCAAATATAGCGCCCTAGGCTTGCAAGACTTGCAACTAGGTCAACATGGCCGTACGTGCCATTGGCACACGCCAACACGTATCGCAGGCCATATTTCCAAGCCGTTATGCCTTTGGCCCACGCCAAATATAGCGCCCTAGGCTTGCAAGACTTGCAACTAGGTCAACATGGCCGTACGTGCCATTGGCACATGCCAACACGTATCGCAGGCCATATTTCTAAGCCGCTATGCCTTTGGCCCACGCCAAAATAGCGCCCTAGGCTTGCAAGACTTGCAACTAGGTCAACATGGCCGTACGTGCCATTGGCACATGCCAACACGTATCGCAGGCCATATTTCCAAGCCGCTATGCCTTTGGCCCACGCCAAATATAGCGCCCTAGGCCTGCAAGACTTGCAACTAGGTCAACATGGCCGTACGTGCCATTAGCACATGCCAACACGTATCGCAGGCCATATTTCCAAGCCGCTATGCCTTTGGCCCACGCCAAATATAGGGCCCTAGGCTTGCAAGACTTGCAACTAGGTCAACATTGCCGTACGTGCCATTGGCACATGCCAACACGTATCGCAGGCCATATTTCCAAGCCGCTATTCCTTTGGCCCACGCCAAATATAGCGCCCTAGGCTTGCAAGAATTGCAACTAGGTCAACATGGCCGTACATGTCATTGGCACATGCCAAACACACACACTGGTAGCCTAACTTGCAAACCGTGCAACCTACCACCAAGGCATTCCGCACATGCCGTTGGCACATGCCACACACGCCACTAGCAGCTCTGGCATTACCACTTACGCTCGAGGTGCAAATCGCAACGAAGGCATTCCGCACATGCCATTGGCACATGCCACATGCGTCCCTAGCAGCACCACTTGCACGCAAGATGCAACCAACATTCGAGACATCAACACAAACTGGGGGATGCTTTCTAGGGTTTTGGTTTGGCGGTCACAGCATTCAACGTACACTACGCTCACATTAAGAAAGCGTGAAAAGGAATAAAGCGGTCAAATAAAAGAGGAAATAATGGTGAAAACGTTTTCACCCATTAACACCATGCGGTTACCACCTCCTCCCATTATTTCATCCTTTACTCTCTTCCTTCATGAGGTCGTGGTACGTTTCAAATCTCGACTTGTATAAATAGGTCTTACCTATTTCCACCGACAACAAGTCTCGGTCGGAAAAAATACTACACTCTAAGAAAAGGCAACTTTGCAAGCTCTCCAAAAAGCTTTCATCTCTTGCAAGCTTACGAAGCTTCCACTTTCTGATACAAGTCGAGACACTACTCTCCCAGAATTATTCCGGCCTCAACACCTTTCTTTGCTTCCCTCCCCAAATCAACCCTTCTCCTCCACTTTGTGACCGAAGCAAGTCCGGAACGGCCATTTCTTGGTTTAGGCCGGACTTGTACAGATTGATCTCTCGAATCTATAAAGTGCTCACGTGCAGCACATTTGTTTAGGGTTTGAACCAAGTTTCACTCACCTACTCAATTTACTTGAAATCGAGCAGAAACGATTTTTACCCATAAACAGTAAGGTCGGTTAGATAATGGGTTGGTATGAAGTTTGCGAACCAACCGAACTCATGGACCCTAAAGTTCGGTTATATGATAATTTTATCGGGATAACCGAACTCATAGTTCGGTTTGTCAAGTAAGTTGACAACTAACCGAACTTTACGTACACTAATTCAAAATTTTATTGTACGTAAGTTCGGTTATATAGTGGGTTGGTATGAAGTTTGCGAACCAACCAAACTTTATACACTAATGTGAAATCTTATTTTTCATAAGTTCGGTTACCTACTGGTTGCAAACTAACCGAACTTATAGACCCTAAAGTTCGGTAACATTCCGGCCAAACCGAACATAACACCGTAATCCTATTTACAGAGTTCGGTTACTACTCCGTTAACCGAACTTCAAAAAACCTCCATTAATGGAGAGTTCGGTAACCTGCGTGTTCAGAAAAAGTAACCGAACTACACTTTCAGAAGAGTTCGGTTACATGTTCTTCACACAAGGTAACCGAACAGGCACAAATCTACTCTAAAAATTCACATTGTTTTGAATATTTGGACCAATTCAACCAACATTATCTAAGTTTAGAGCATACCTGGGAACCCAAATAGTCTTCCTCCGGTTGTGGTTGGTAAAATCCATCGTTTTCACCATCTTGATATTGGCTTTGGGGAAGAATACATTCACCATCTAAGAAATAATCCATATCCGGATCATTGTGAAGATTGACATATACTCTAGGAGAGGAAGGAGATGAAGATTCAGATGAGCTATCATCAATTGAATCATCACTTGAATAGTCTAGATTAGTGAACTCAAAAAAAAATTTATTTTCCATGTTTGTGTTCTTCATCTTCTCTAACTTTTCTCTCTCAATAATTCTACTTCTTTTTTAAAAAATTTGATTTTTTAATCTCAAATCTTTATTCAAAATCATTTCACTAATCACACTAACTAATATTAACACTAACTAATCATTAACCAAAAATAATCAGAGGGTAATTTAGGTATTATCATAAATATCTAGATAAGGGGTGACCTATAATTACTTCTAATATCTTACCTAAAATAAAACAATGGTCCCCCAAAAAATGGTTCATAAATAAGGTGTTTATGGGTGGATAAATTACTTGGGCCTTAGGGTTAGGTCCTCTTAGAGTTAGGGTTTAGCTACCACTATATAAAGAGACTTACTTTCCTTCTCATCAAACAAAACAATATCTTGCCGTCTTTTCCGCCTCTCTTGTATCTCTGTAGATCTACTACTAGTCTGTAATAGAAATTTGAATTTCTTTGCAAAATGATAGTATAGATGAATGAGAAACCTCACAACCAACACAATGAGAAACCTGCTGAGGTTTCTGGTTTAATTTGATTTTCATTCTGTTGTTCGATGTTTTTTATTTATTTTTGAGTTGACGTTGAATGATGATATATCTGGAAAAGAATACCAAATTAGATGAGAGGCAAATATCATAATGCTTTGTGAGTATGAACAAACAAAATCAGATCAGCACAAGCATAGATCAGGATGATTGAAGAAGTTATTGTGTAAATTAATGTTCGTATTCACCGTGCATTATGATATTCCTCTCATCTTACTGTGTATGTTTCAGTTAATTTGATTTTCACTTAAATGTTCTCTCTTTCATAGATCGGGGCATACCTGTTGTTATATGTTTGTTAAAAATCTACTTAAACTTGAAATATTGATGGCTGAAAGATCTCCATCTCAGTTGGTCTCATATTCCATCGAAATTTTGCTGGCACTTTGTTTAAATTTATGGTAGAAAAATCCCAATGTGGAAGTGAACCTTCCACTGAAATATTGATGACTGTTAATCCGATGGTACATATGCTTTGGTACATATGGAAGTGAACCTTCCACTTTCAAGGAAACCGTTCGTAACTCATCAGGGTGTCATCATGAACACCAAGAGTTCACTCTCCAAAGGAAGAACTTATGTGGTAAATTATGATCTAATCTTACTGATCATTTGTTCCAGGCCGAAGTGACATGGGTCACCGAAATCGTGCGAAACAACCACAGTCGAGGTTAGGAAAGATAAGAGGTTAGGGTATGATCCAGCCCAAAGATTAGGGAAAAATCTTTTGGAGAGAAATAAAACTTTAAGATCTAACGTTAATGGTCCTTTTTCTTTTCATTTTATAGGGAAAAATCTTTTGGTGTTTCATTCTGAATACTTGCAATGTCTAATGCTTATTTTTAATGTTAATTTATTTTTAAAATTTTTATATCCCCTGAAATCTGCCTTAAATTTCTGTTGAAGCCCTGCCCTGTTGTATGTGCACAATTTTCATTTTTCTGATGAGAAATTTGGCAATATATATATATATATAATAAAATCTCTTTTGATAGGATTTAAATGCTATATCCAACAACTACTTACCAATACCCTGTGTAAATGCAACAGCCAGTGCTTCAAATTAGTTGTTCTGCTGCATCAAATTAAATTTCTATGATTAACTTTCTTGTGACTCAATAGCTCCTTTATCAAATTCTCATGTCAGTCTAATACACTGCGCTTCATTTTGTTATTTTCGTTTTGTCACCAGTACTTAATTCGATATGGGTTTTTACCCGAAAATGATCTTAGATATCACTTCTAAACATAGCTATGTAAGGGAAAGTAAAATTCGAAGCAATGATAAAACACGTTGGAAGATTCCTTGGCAAGAGCAGAGTCAGCCTCATTACGATATTTCTAAGTTACCTTTCCTGCTTGATTAGCCTTGTCGAAAGCAACCAGGCAGGCCTCAAATGGTTTCTGAGATTCCTTCAGATCAAACTCCTGTTGGAATATTTTCAGCAGTGCTATCCAGGGGGTCCTGGGGGCGTAGCCCCCCATGCTGTGGTCGACCTGTCAGGTCAGGTCGTGGGGTCCAGGGAGACGACATTGATGTTTGATGATGAAGAGACTCATCGTTTCAGAGAAACCTGTTGGTGAAAAAATATGTCTATTCCCAACTAATGGAGAACGGATAGGAAGAAGGCAATACGGAGATTGCTAGGATGAGAAGAGATGAAAAGGATGAGAATTGACGATAATAAAGAGATAAGAGAAAAGATAAAAGAGATAGAGAATCGTATTAAACGATAATAATATTGATTGATTGATAATAAGATTGTCTCCTCTAAACAAGAAGGCTTAGCCTTTATATAGACTAGCATGACCGACTAAAAAGAAAAGAAAAAGGAAGTCTATCTAAACTAGGAAAGTAAAGGACTTGCAAAGCAAGTAAACTAAAACAGACACAAGGGATCAACAGTCATTGTTGAAATAGACGCAGATGTCCTACATCAGCCCCCCTTCTTGAAAGAAACTCGTCCTCGAGTTAGCTAATAAAAAGATCTTCATCATCTCCATATATTACTCTAGACTTTGAGCTGTCATCACAAAATAAGAGTTCTCTTCGTTCAAAGAAATTGTAGAATCCACGTTTACCGGCTTACCACGATCAAACACAAAACTCGTAGCTCTAGAGAGCATAAGCCTAAGTATCCAAGAAATGTTCCTCAAAGTATCACGAGATGTGTGTTTACGTTTTCCGCGGTCAAACACAAAATTCACGTCACCAACGGTGGACAAGTAAACCATGCCAGCAGCAACTACCATGAGTACATCACATGTATTTCCCCAATTTTGAACTCCGCTTTTGAAAGTACATTCAATAGACTCGTACCTCCGTTGGTTTAAGAATTGGAAAAACCCCTTGAGTTCAGTACCTATATTTCTACTTTGAAAATTGAAATAGAATCCACCAACCAAGTATTCTATTCTCGACATAATGTCTGGCATCAACTGTATAATCCAATAGTGCTCCTACCAACAATGATGCAACAGGCGGCGAAATGAATGTGATAATCGTTTCAACCACGTTAGTAGTATCTACTGACTTCATTTCTCCTCTTTTTACTTGGTTGATCCAAAATATGCCTTTTCCAAGATGACTATCCATCTTATCATAGCACGATGTTCGTTTAAACTTGCCACGATCAAAGACAAAAATCCCAAGACCACCAATTAAAGAAATCTTGTGATTAGCGATCAACACCTCCGTCATGCCATCGTTTTTTCTTATGAATTTTGTAAAAAGAAAATCATTAAGCTGTGTCTTCTTATGGTTTTCAAGTTGGTACGCTTTGGAACTGCCTACCATAAACCTCTCTTTGACTTTTGGTAACAACGACAAAGGTCAATGAATTGGATCACTGTTTAACTCTTCAAACAACACCAATACGTTAAAGTATAGTTTGACCCATGAATCTGGAACATTGTACAGCTTCCGAGATGTGTTCCCACAAATTTTGCGACATTTGTTAGAACTATAACTCCGTCCAAAGTTGTAAAAATTCACTGCAATCACTTGGAGAAACTATGTTAGTCGCCCAAAAATGATCAATAGTTCGAAAATTCACCCACTCTTCAGTGATGCTCATTTGGCTAATATTGTTGAGTAGTTTTGCTTTTTCTAGAACTCCCTCCTTGAAATTTTGTAGAGTGTTCTTGTTTGGAACTGCACTAACGAACATTGAAAAGACCCTGTAAAGTAATTCTTCACATTCTATAAAAGTGTGACCCGGTAAATATTCCGATTGACCAGTGTCAACTTAAAAATCATCCCTTGTAGTCTCCACAAGTTCAACTAGTTTCTGTTTAGAATCACTTGTTGTTAGAAAAGAAAGACCATGCATATATTCAGTATCATTACCTGCCGAAATGTCTAACCGATGTATGGCAGCAGTACGCAAGAAATTATTGTCGTCTTCCATGGCAACATTTATCCGTGTTTTCTGTGGCAGAAAGATGGCAATTTCCTTGAACTCTGTATGACAGCCATTCTGGCGATCGTTATTGGAGCTCCATATTTGTGTTAACCTGGAGATGGTCCTGCCCAGCAACTTAATAAATTTATTGTCTACCAGGATTGCATCTAGTTGCAAAATTGACATTAATTCATTTTGTTTAACGTCATTGATGCTAGGTGAAACAGCACTCCCGATGTATTTAATCTCCAGTACTTGCATGACTCGCTGAAAGGAAATCATGAGCAGCTGAAAACAATCATCATTTATCACGAATCTTTTGAGCTGCAGCAGCACGTGACTAACTGGATAAAGAATGCTAAGAGTCTCGGCGAACCATTTTACAGCTTTTGTACTTGTTGAAACATGAATAGTCTTCGTGTTAATAACTGCCCAAAGTGGAAGACAAAACTCCAACAAACCATATAAAGTCGCAAACATTTTATTATCACAAATATTACTGAAATAATAAGAAAAACCAATTGAAGATCCACCTTGTTTAAATAAAGCATCAGTCTTTGGTATCGATACAGGCTCCACAAAATAAGTCCATTCTGGCCAGCACTCTTTTCTACAGAATAGCATTGAATAATCTCCGTGTAATGAACAAAATTCGTTACTCGGTGTTAAACGATCCAGTTCTGTTACAGATGACAGAAGTAAAGGATGGACAGTTGTACAACTAGCATATGTCATTGGACTCGGATATTGCACCAGAGTGTTCATGTAAACACCAACATCTAGATAGGTTGTCTTGTTGTTTCCAAACTTGTCTACAAAATCTGCAGTAATTAATATCTTCTCTGTATGGGAGAGAACTCGACCACGGAACCTCCCACAGTAATTCTCTATACTTATATCTTCCTGAGATAAGTAACGTAGATCATAGACAGAATTATCAAACAATGACTTATAATTTAATGCTCTAGCTGGATATATCACAAACGAATTCTGATGATTAAACTCAACAATCTTACTAAGGTTTATATAAGAGACCGTTCTTGATTATTTTCAACCCTAGATAAAACATGCATATCAACATCAGAAGCTGTTAAATAAAAATCCGAAGACTTACCATCAAGTTCTAGTGAAACATGCGAATCTCTTCGTCCTTCTGAGAAGTTGATTCAATAGTGTTCTGCTCAACAGGAGTAACGGAAATAATTCCATTGCCGTCAGATATCTCTTCTTCTGGAACATCATCATTGTGAACAAACGTATTCTTCTTTGATGATGATGGTTTCTTAGCTTCATCCAGTAGCTTTAAAGTTTCTTCAAGGATTTCAGCAATCTTTCCCCTCTCGTAGTAGTTATCAAAGTTATCCGGAAATGTAGTTATTAGATTGTTTCCTAATTTCCATACTAATCTTGTAACCATAGACAATTGAGTCAGATTACTGTGAATCTCTTCAAACAACATCAAAACATTACCTTTTGGCTTGATCAATGATTGTAAAACGTTGTATAGTTGATGAGGTGATCTCCCAAATTTCTTGAAACACTTTCTTGGAATATAGATTCCTTTATTACTGCAAGCCGGCACGTCGACGTTCTTCTTCTTTTTTTTAATCGAAAGAGAGATATATTAAGATAAGAAGAATTTACAAAAAGGCTACAAGATGTAGCAAAGAAAGGAACAGAAATTCTAAAAATTACATCAACCAAAAGCCACCTCCCAATTGTGAGTTGAAACTACAAAATGATGCCCAAAAGCAGCTGCCCAAGCTATTACTAAAGATTTAGCATCTAAAGAAAGATCGTCGTCTGTTTTGAAAGTATGTTTTCTTTCGAAAATGCGAGCATTTCTTTCTCTCCATAAAACCCAAACCACCGCTGCTGGGATTAAGTTCCAAACCAAATTGTTTCCTACATGAAAGGCATTTTTCCAGCATTTCGCAAGATCATGAATAGACTCAGGGAAAAGTCCATGCCCAGTTAGAAGGAGTAATAGAAGACCAAACTTTGAAAGCCACTTTACAATGGATTAGGAGATTAGATACAGATTCTGCTTCATTACCACACATAATGCAACAATTATCTAGATTTAAGCCCTTACGATTAAGAAGATCAAGAGTGTTAAGCTTACCATGAACCGCACACCATAAGAGGAAAGTAATATTAGGAGGAACTATCTTGTTCCATATGAAATATTTTGGAAAATCAGCTATTCCATCGGCTTCGATGAGCTTGGCATATAAACTTTTTACAGAAAACACGCCATTATTTCCTAGAGACCATCTTCTAGTGTCAAACTGATCATTAAGTTGAGGAGGGGAGACACCAATACGTACCAGGAGGTTAGCAAACTGGTTTGCTTCTGAGTTTCTTAATCTTCTTTTAAAGTTAAAGATCCAATTACCATCAGGAGAAATATGAGAGGCAATACTCAAGAATTTATCCTTTACCAAACTGAAAATATTTGGAAAAGCTAAATATAAAGCTTCGTCTTCTGACCATTTATCAAACCAAAAGGAAACTTTGTTACCAGAGTGAATAGTGAAGGAGGAGTATTTATTGATCAACTGTCTTGTGTCTGCAATAATCTTCCAACAAGAAATACCACTAGTTGAAGTCGAGATTTTACTTGGAATCCAGAAGGAAGACACTGCACCAAACTTCTCCTCAATAATCTTGTACCGAGATGATTTTTTCAAACCCAAATCTCCAACACCATTTGGCAAGTAAGGAAATGTTCATCTGCTTTAGGTTTAACACACAAGTCCACCTCTCTTTTAGAGGCATTGACCATATCCCAATTAACTAAATGAGACACTTTTGAACCAGAATTATGCTCCCAAAGAAAATCTCTCATCTTCTTTTCAAGCTTATAAATAATAGAAGCTGGAGCTCTAAACAATGAGAAGTAGTACATTGGTAGTGAAGAAAGCAAACATTTTAAAATTGTAAGCTTACCTCCCTTTGAATAAGAGCATCTATTCCATTGAGAGAGTCTAACATCAAACTTAAGCAAAATAGGATCCCATATGGCTTTAGAGTTTGCTTTAGCCCCTAGAGGCATTCCCAGGATAAATGAAAGGTAACTTGTCAATTACTACATCCAAGCTCCACAGCCCATGATTGCAGATCTGGGCAATCACCAATGGGAATGAGTCTAGTTTTGGTAGTATTAATCTTTAGACCTGCAATGAGTTCAAAGCACTTCAAGGAAGAAAATAAGTTGTAAAGTTCTTCTCTAGAATTGTCAAGGAAAAAAATAGTGTCATCTGCATAATGTAGATGATTAATCACTATACCATTTTGCACATTAGAAAAACCACTAAATAGACCCAAGTTTGCAGCTCTATCCAAGTACCTAGAAAAGCCTTCCATAGCAATATTGAATAGAAGTGGAGAAAGTGGATCTCCCTGCCTAACTCCTCTTGAGCTTTTGAAGTAACCAAAAGAAGAGCCATTAATAAGGACTGAGAAGGAAGCAATGGAGTAACAAAACCTTACCCATTTGCACCAATTTGAAGTAAAACCCATTTTGTGTAACATCTTTTCAAGAAAATCCCAACTCACTCTGTCAAAAGCTTTTTCTAAGTCAATCTTACAAATCAAACCAGGCTTACCAGAAGTTAGTCTAAAGTCCACCATTTCATTGGCAATGAGTGTACCATCAATAATTTGTCTTCCTTCTATGTAAGCACATTGTACTGGAGAGATGAGCTTGTCCATAACCATCTTCAGCCTAGTAGCAAGCACCTTTGCAATAATTTTATAAACACTAGTCAGTAAACAAATAGGTCTACAATCTTTAATAGTTTCAATGCAGTCTCTCTTTGGCACTAGAGCAATAAAAGTGGCATTATGTCTCTTATCAATACTCCCCTTATCACAAAACTCATGCACCACTGCCATGAGATCATGTTTAAGAAAATACCAACATTTGAAGAAGAACATAATTGGGTAACCATCTGGTCCAGGTGCTTTGTCATGCCCCAAATCTTTGATTGCAGAAAATACTTAAATCTTCGATAAAAGTTGCGTCCAATATAGCAGCCTCTTCTGAATTGATACTTGTCAAACCGTATATCTTCCAAATCAGGTCTTATGAGTAACTCCTCGGTGAAAAGAGTTTTATAAAACTCTACAATGTGATCTGCGCAATAAAACTTTATCGAAGTTAAATTGCCCTCAATATAAAGCGATTAATTCTATTATACCTCCTCCTTGCGAAGCCAATCTCATAAAATGAGCAAGTATTTATATCTCCTTCCTTTATCCATTGAGCTTTGGATTTAATTCTCCGGTTAGTCTCCTCCATGGTAGAAACTTTCTCAAACTCGCCTTCAAGTTTAGTTTGTCTTGTAATTGCTTGATCGTAAAGTAGAGTATCCTCTGCCGCATTGACAATAACTTGAATATCAGTAAGAATATTGTGCAACTTGGTTGTTGTGTGTCCAAAAGTTTCTTTATTCCACTTCTTGAGCAAATCCTTAAGTTCTTTTAGCTTTGACCAAAAAAACATTACTTGGAGAACCTGCAAAACAAAAAGACTTCCACCAAATTTCCAACATCTCCACAAAACCATTCTCCAAGAACCAGAAAATTTGAAATCTAAAAGGGCTTGGACCCCAAGAAGGGTCAGAGAGATCTAGGATTAAAGGAATATGATCAGAGGTTGGTCTAGGCTTGGCTAACTGAGATGCAAAAGGAAATTTGAGTTCAAAAG
This sequence comes from Papaver armeniacum, assembly GCA_023531295.1. NCBI lineage: Eukaryota > Viridiplantae > Streptophyta > Magnoliopsida > Ranunculales > Papaveraceae > Papaver > Papaver armeniacum. The sequence goes on along the minus strand of JAJJWW010016481.1, from coordinate 810,128 downwards.
TGGAGGAAAAGAGAAATCTATCAAGTCTGCACATAATAGGATTGACTTGATGATTGGACCAAGTGTACCTTGCACCTTTCAGAGGTAAATCATGCTCAGCAATGAATTGTGAAAAGTTTTCCATGCTTCTAGTGGTTTTAGAGCACCCCTTCTTCTCACTACAGTTGAGAACCGTATTAAAGTCACCACCAAGGCACCAAGGAAGATCCCAAAAACTACAAACATTATCTAGCTCTTCCCATAAACTAGATCTTTCATGGGGTTTATTAGGACCATATACATTGGTCAGAATCCACTTAAAACCATCATGTTTGTTTGTACACACAATAGAAAGCGAGTAATCACCCACTAAAGAATACGTCGACGTTCTTCTTATAATACAGTATAACGAGAAGGAATGTTCCACTGTGGATGAGAAACTTTGTCTTTTCTAGAGCATCTTCTTTGAACTTCTGTAGAATGAACATGTATGGAGCTGAACGAAAGAGTGTTCCAAAGTCTTCATAGCTAAATTCCTCATATTCTAATAAAGAGTTACTGGGAAAAAATTTGGACCGACCAGTATCGACATAAATTTCATCCTTTACAGCACCCACAAAATCAATTTGTCTTAGAGAATTATCTGATAGATGAAAAGGGAGGATACGCAGAGGTTCAATGCCAGCCCTTGGAATAAATTTAGACTCCAAAACTCTTAGACTCGATTTCCCAAAATTCTTACTACGATGCACGTCAGGATAAAGTCCCAACTCTTCCAACGTAGATGAAGCAAAATACGACTTTTCATATCTTCCAGCATAATTCGCAGTAATCATATCTTTTTCAAATCGAAAATCATACACATATATAGACATACAAGACGACATGGAAGCAAACCCACAAGCTGATTCAACAAGTTGATCCTTGCTAGGGTTAACATATGAGATCATACGTGTTTCACCATGATTAATGACTTGGTTTATTATCACCCGTAGACAGAGAAAACATATCACTATCAGGAATTTCCATATCTACAAGTTTATTAAGATATGAAGGCTTACCAATAAAGTCTAGAGAATTGTTGGAAACCTGACGTTCATTCTCCTTTTGAGATGTAGTTTTCATCTCTTCCTCCTTAGAAACAGGATTCTCCTTGTCAACAGGATTTTCTTCCTTCGAAACATGATTTACTTTATCTTTCTCTAACTTTGTTAGGTTATCTGAAACCGTAGCAATTGTTGTATTAATTGTAGCTATACCAGCAATAACAGCATTACTAGCAGTAATACTTGCAGTAATAAGATTAGAAAGCTTGGTGATAGCTGCGTCGAAAGCTTCTTGTGTAACGGTACCAGCCATAGATTTTTTTTTTTTTTTTTTTATAACAATAATAAGGTTGCGGAAGCGATTAAAACAGGATCTAGTAAAAGTTGAAAAACCTAAACTAAGCGGATGATACCAACTAATGGAGAACGGATAGGAAGAAGGCAATACGGAGATTACAAGGGATGAGAAGAGATGAAAAGGATGAGAATTGACGATAATAAAGAGATAAGAGAAAAGATAAAAGAGATAGAGAATCGTATTAAACGATAATAATATTGATTGATTGATAATAAGATTGTCTCCTCTAAACAAGAAGGCTTAGCCTTTATATAGACTAGCATGACCGACTAAAAAGAAAAGAAAAAGGAAGTCTATCTAAACTAGGAAAGTAAAGGACTTGCAAAGCAAGTAAACTAAAACAGACACAAGGGATCAACAGTCATTGATGAAATAGACGCAGATGTCCTACATCACCAACAGATGCGAAAACCTCCATAAATAGCATCTCCCAAAACTCGTTTAAGACATCTAACGAAAACCCTTCTCTGTTTTCTCTCTTTTCTAAAGCATCATCAGAAATCTTGTTTACATGTGTTCTTGATTGGATCAAGGGGTACAAACCTTGAATTCAATTTCCGTTGTAGGGCTTTCATTGTATCCTGAAGGCATTATTTCACATACCTGTTGTAATCGCCAATTTATTGGGAGGGTAGAAATAATTGTCTAAAAGAAATCGTATGAGCCTTGAAAGTTTGGAGTACAACATTTCTGTGTTATTTCATCTTCTATTGCAACCCAGTAATTTTCCAACAACTCCAACTGTGATGCCTTCGGGGATGGAGCCGTGCTACTCTGACCTGGACCAGGTTGTTGCTGAAGAGTCAATATTGAGCTAAAATATTCACCTAGTCATGCTCTTGACGTGCCCGTTCTAGAAGAGCACTCAGCTGGGTGACTTGGCCCTGTAGTAGTTGAACAAAGTATAGCTGTTTTCCATTTGCCAAGATACCTGCGCATAACAGAGATAGTCTCAGATAAGGAAAAATTTCACCGAGAGCTTGGAAAACGCAGAATACATAGTATGGTTTTAATTCTTTTTGTTCGTGGAGACATTCTGATAAGAAATGATTGTGCAAGTTGTACCCGAAATTTCTAGTCCTAAATCTCAAGCCGGCCAATTATCTCTGACAATGTATAATCATCTTTCCTAGCAATCCGTAAGAGTTTAAACCCAGCAGCTCCTTGCTCTAGCTTTTATAGCTCTCTCAAGATAACTACTTCATGACAGTTTTAGAGTAACCCCGACAAAAATATAGGCATCAAATAGCAGCCGATATGATTAATTAACTCGGTCATTCCTTTAGAATGTGTGAACCTGTTGAACCAGTAAACCAGAGACCTAGTCCTATTAATAGCTGATCCGCCTTTGCCAAATCAAATGCGCCGGTCCAGTAAAAACATGTTGACATTTGTTCTATACATGTTTCACTTCTTGGTAGCTTAATGTGTTCTTAGTGTTTTGGGTTGTTTTCTCTCTTTCTTTGGAAGAGTTCGGCTTGAGTTTCTCTATGCCTTCTCTGTGTTTGGGATCTTTGTTCCTCACTTACATCATACAAGTTTATTTCAATGAACTATTATATTTGCGAGGAAGAAAAAAAAATGCCTGCAAAATATTCTATGTCAGAACGCGACTCTATTTTATGCCAGTGCAACAAAACCAAGCATGCTCAGAGCAACTGCAGCGGGCGACTATAACTAAAGACTAAAAACCAAAAAAAAATAGAAGAAATGGGTTTAGTCCCTGGTGAGACGTTACGGTGGAGGAGTATATTTGGTGGAGCGGATGTATAAGGGTTCGTCTGTCATGGGGCGTAGCTATAAAATGCGTTTGGGCTGGACGTAAGTTTAAATAACGCCTGATGTCGGACGCAGTTTAAAATTGCGTTTGGTGTGGAGCGTAATATATACAACCGCATGATTGACAGACGTAATAAGAAATCACGCCTGATGGGGCGCAATATGAAATCACGCCTGATGGGGCGCAATTTCAAACAACGCCTGATTAGGCATAACACAAACAAGTAATCAACCCTGTCGTACCAATGCTTCAGCTTTCAAACATTTTCGGCCTATCAGCCTTTCATTTTGTACAAAAGATGTAATGAAGAATTAATATAGTTACTTTTTTTTTTTCTCATTTGTTCCAACAAAATGAAGGGGAATTAATATAAGAGATAACTGCAATCTATATAAGCAACTCCGTGAGCTTGCAAGCTATCTATTCTCAAGCAAGATGTCTGTCAAACTGGGAGAACTTGATCAATATTCTCAAGCAAGCGCTATATGCATAATGTTCACAGTGTATGAAGCAGCACTTGTAAATGTGGGGCGTAATTTGCATTTGCGCCCGAGTAAGTTTCGGGCGTAATTTACATTTGCATCCGTTCATGGGACGATTTTTAAAATGCCGCCCGGTGGGACGGTACTATAAATGTTCGTCTGGTGACAGACGCAATTTAAAATAACGTCCCGTCAGGCGTAGGTTAAAATTACGCATCACAAAGGCGCAATTTGTAGTTGCGCCTCACTGCCAAACGAAAATAATAACTCCGCCCCACTCCAAACGCAACTAATATTTGCGTCTCACGGCGGGCGTAGTTTTAAATTACGCTCGACCAAAACCAAACTAAAGACCAAATATGGTTTGGTTTTTGGTTTTAGTCTAGTTTTTGTTCGATACTCCGTTCCACTGCGTCTGGTTTTTCGACTAAAAATTTGGTTTTAGTCATCCATTGTGGATGCTCTCAGGACTATATCATGACCATTCCTATTGGTGGGCGAACCAGAGTATTGGGCCTCGCCAAGTTGCCTCAGTTCTTTGTTAGGGAAAATTAGGCTAAAGCCCAAAAAAAATATTTTTCTTATTTTTAAGCCCAACATATTTTTCAGCTACCTTGACACCCATAATTATTCAAAATATATAAAAAGAGAGTAACAAGACACAAGTACCCTTAATATTTCTACCCTTAATATTTCCACTTATATAAAACAAAGAAATCTCGAATTTTCTAGCTTCTCATTAAACTGTTTGCATAACTCGTTATGCGTCCTATTTTTCAGGGGTATAATTGGTATGTAAATTTGAATACAACACATCTAAAAAATCGTGCCTTGGAATTTTACAAATTTCCTCTCGTTGGAAAGCTTCTAAAGAGATCTACAAAATTAGTACAAACAACAATATCAAATTTGAATTTTTTACGAAAAGATCGGAGGTGATAATCATTTTAGGGAGAAATTTCGAAAACTGGATAAATTACCAAATGCAGCCACTAGGAAGGACACATAAGACATTATGCAGACACCACAAAGGATGAATAAAAAATTATAAAAAATTATGCATCCATATTTTGGTCTATGCATCCACTAGTTAGGTTATGCAACAACTAAAACAATGTATATGCCTAAAAAATAACATCCTAACAAAAATGATTATGCACCACTAGAAACATGTATAAATCTAACAAAAACATGTTTGGTTCATGCGACCACTAATTTGATTATGCACCACTAAAAACATGTATAAATCTAAAAATTAACATTTCTAAAAAAAAAAAAATGAATAACTTTGGATTGTGTAATAGGTTATGCAGTAATTTTTAAAGATGCACAATAGGTTATGCAACTATTTTTCTAATGTTGATTTACGTGTTAACTAGCACAAATGAATTATGCAGCCATCTTTTCTGATGCATAATAGATTATGCATCTATTTCTCGGGTGCATAGTGCATCCGGTGAAAGAATAACGAACCAAGCCAAGAATAACCTTCTCAAAATTGATGGCGGCTTCACTTTGTCATGGAGCTCTGATGCATCTCCAGAAGAACTTTAAGAGATACCAAGGACCAATTACCCTCCTTAGTCTGTGCAAAAATACTTTGATTTGTTGAATCCACACATATACTTATGTTACAAAAACCATATATCTGAAAACCAGAATGTGTTCTGCCGTACTTAGGCTTAAATGACAGTTGATTCTGCTCCGCGTAGGACTCAATGATTTCATTTAAACTCATTTCTGGCAACATATTATAATAACCAGCCGAAGTTACTCTTCTTCGCTTGCTGGCCTAAGCCTCTTTTTGTAATTGAGCATAGAATGCTGCTGCTTTTTTCTGAGCCTCATACTTCTTTCGCCTCATCTCTCTATAATTCTTAGGTGGAACCACCTCCATATCTTCAGCAGCTTGGTGCATCATTTCCAGGCACATATTCAGTTCATACCGTACACGATGATGGGCTTGGAGTTCAGTCGTGAGACTTCCTTTCCATCCCAAATACCACTGCACAACTTCATCCAGATTCGGGTTTGAGCATAACCAGTGATAGACTACATCTTGCAACTTATGGAAAAAACCCGTCTCCAACATTGCAACCATGTGATATGATCCAGAGGCTCGGAACTACAGTTGCCCATGACATGATCCAGAGGAACCGAACAAGTTGCATGGTGTTTTGGTTCCCAGGTTGCACTTCCAACGCTTTTGACAAGTTCGTTAGTTTAGGCACTATAAATTGAACAACAAAATCTTTTCATACATTCAACATTCCCTTCCATGAAGACATCTGATACAACTAATCTGTTGTGTTCTTAAGAGGATCCCATTCCTGGAACAATTTAGCAAGTAAAGGCGAGATATAAGAAAACGCAACAAATGTCAAGTTAAAGTACTCAAACTCATACCTTAATCTCTTCTGCAAATCACTAAACACATTGAAAAGTAAGTCCAACTTTACTGTTCCCCTTCGTTTTTCCTTACGTATTTTTTTAAAAACTCTGACAATTTTCTTTATGCGATCAAGTTGTTTCTTCTCAAGACCTCCTTTCTTTAGCTCTAACCTCAACTTGAAAATTTATTATTAGTCTGTGCTCAACAAGCAAACTGAGTAGCTCAACGTCCTTTTTTCCTTTAACACTTTCCCCCACTCCTTTCCACAATTAGTTCGCACTATCCAGGCCATTGATTTTATCAATTTTGATCCCAATGAAAAAACAAGGATCCCGTTATTATTAGCTTTGACCAATGCTTACATAACACGTAGGTGGGGAAAAGGAATGGTGGAAGGTATTGGGGTCCTTTTTTCACTCTGTACATTATAGTGATGTATATCATTTTCGTTGAATTCAATGCCTATCATTAATTCCAGCTAATCTGACGACCTCAGTAAAGAAGGCCACATGACCGGCTTGGAAATTTTACCTTATACTGTAACTAATAATTACCGAATGAAATAATTTGCAACTGGTGCGAGTATGTTCAAAATTCTCATACTCAATCACATGATCATGAAGTATTTTCAATTGATGGCCTCTGATCAATTTGTTTTGGATCGACAAAGTTGATGTGCGCGCTATATATAAAACGAAGTTGTTAGATTTACAAACTCGGTCTATGAAACATATGACTTATAGTTTAAGTTTAAAAAGGACACTTGGTAACATAGACCGAGTTGATGTGCACGCTATACATGAAACGAAGTTGTTAGATTTACAAGCCCATTGATTAAAATAAACGGAAAATGGGTCATATGACCAAAACCCATAAAGTATGGAGTAATGGACTTGTAAAATATAGGCTTGGGTGAAAAAGACATAAGAAATATTAGTCATATATACCATTTGTTTTAAACTTTATTATTTTCCTTATCCTTTTCTGTCTCATATTTATTTTCTCTCTCTAATTAAAATTAATCGCGAAAAATGTCTTAATTTCCGAAATATAAGTTGGATTCTAATAAAATTTATATTTTTGAAAAGGGCTCGAAAATCTCTACAAAACAAGATCCATTGTTGATATGAAATTTATATTTTCAAACCAGACCGAAGATACATTATGCACCCAGGTGCAACTCAGTCGAAACCTATTTCATATAAGAATACAAATTATGCACCCAGGTGCAACTTGGCCAAATTTTATTTCATATAAAAATATGCATTATGCACCCAGGTGCAACTTGGCCAAATTTTATTTCATATAAAAATATGTATTATGCACCCAGGTGCAACTTGGCCAAATTTTATTTCATATAAAAATATGTATTATGCACCCAGGTGCAATCTGGCCAAATTTTATTTTCTATAAGAATATGCACTATGTACCCAGGTGCAACCTGGCCAAAAAAATTTTCCTATAACAGTCGAAAAAAATATACATCATGCACTCGGGTGCAACTAGCTAGCCAAAACGTATTTCCTGTCAAAATTATACATTATGCACTCGGGTGCATCTTTTGTACTTCGCGGATAAATCTAAGTTTATCCTAGTAATCACTTGCAATATATTATACATAACCAAATTTATTAGTTCATGATCTCGAGCAATAAATCCACCACCATTACCATCACATTCACTATCAAAGCATCAACCAAAAACAAGTATTAAAGGAATAAAAAAAGAAGAACAACAAAATATATATATAATGCACTCAGGTGCATCTTGTTAACAAACCCAATGTCTTGATTCTTCGAAGTAGTTTACTGATACTTTTTTCTTAGCATGTACATGATGCACTTCAAGTGATCCAACAACTTTGCTCTGACACAACCAACACTGTGGCTTGTATCAAATAAAAACCGGTGATCCAATAGCATAATAGTGTATCTTGTATCAAATAAAAACTGGTGCCAAACGGATACCAAAATGTACTAATCCAATAGCATAATAGTGCATCTTGTATCAAATAAAAACCGGTGCCAAACCGATACCAAAATGTACTGATACATTAAGGATCTTTTGTCCTACCGACACAGAAATGCGTCAACACTGCAATACCCTAATGGAATCCATTTCTTTAAGGGTACCTATTCCCCTAAAACTCGAGCCTTTTAATCACCACTGACCCATCAAAATAATGGCTAACTGGTGGTAATAAGGGGTACCATGAACCCACTGTTTCCATATAAACTTCGAAACAAATTGTAATATGTTAGCTCACTTCTCCTTAAATTCATAGCAGCGGCAACGACATCCTAGTATCTCCATGTTGTAGCTCAAACCGAGCTTTAATCCCTCTATAACAAATCACCGTAGTCACGGCAAAAAACAACAGCGTAATTAGTATTCAGGAAAATCGTCAAACACCTTTTATACGTGACAGAGAATGGAGAGATAGTTCCATTGATCTGTATCACCCTCAATATCTCCATCACTGCAATCATTAAATTCACACACAACGTTCAAAAAAGAACCCATTTTTTCTAATATATCAAACATTCATTCGAATCAGCAGCCTCAACATCTTGATTTCGTATTCAATTTTTGTCCAAATCAAAGAAAAAAACAGAGATAAAAGAAAATTGGGTGCCCTGCAAAATCAATCAATCAAGTGTTTACCTCTGCTTTGGCTCCATTGAGGAATTTTCTTTGAGTTGGTTCATAATAGTTTCTTCTCCATTTCTTTTTCTGTGAATTGGGATTCTGTTGATTAGTACGTTCTCAATCTCAAAGATTCAATTGAACTCAAGAATATTGGTAATGTTCCTAGATTCAATCGAACTTAAGAATGAGCTCCTAATCCTCTCTGTTCATCCGTGAAAATTAATGGAAGCAGTTCAGTTTCATGGTTAACTAGTTCCAGTGAAAACCCATCTCGGGGATAATTTAGTCTGTTAGTTTAAAAACAGTTGCACATCTTGGGTGAAATAGCCGATTCTGGATATTATAACAGTATATTAAGAGTTTTGGACATTAAAACATTGTCAATATTTTACTTGTCTTTTAGACCCAGGAATTCAAATCCAAGGCCTATTCAACCAAAAAACTGTTAAAATAAAACTTAAAAGGACACTTGGTTACACGAGTAACTCGAATATATCTCATATACACCAGTACCTAGCTAAAAAACATCTCACATAACCTGTCCTTGTTATAATATGATGATATCGATTATCGTTTAAACTTTCTCTGCTGTTGCGGTTGTGTATATAGGCACTAATAATATAATACAGTACTATGGTATACCAAACAAAGACTAACAAATCATAGTACTTTTTAACTCGTACAGAACATGGAAGGAAATTAAGAAAGTGGAGTGTTTTTATTTCTCATGTCTCTGTTACAATATTCATCGCCAAAAATGGAGTACAAAACCGGCTATTTATAGGCTAAAGTCTAGCATGTCTGTTGACATGAGATGGACTATTACATGGAATCCATGTTTATCAAACTGGGTTGGAAGAATCTCGATTTTAATGGTGGGCCACCCTTATTCCATGCTTACGTAACACTTCCCCTTATTCCAAAGAAAAATAAATTGTCTTGTTAAAGCTTTGCCGGTAAAACCTGATAGCTTTAGAACGGTGTTGATCTCCGTAACTTTTCTCCCTTCAACGACGTTGGAAAATCGTTTGGGACAAAACCTCGAACACTTCAACCTCAAAAATGAGATTAATCATCCTCGTGAATTTTCTCTTTCTTTTAAAGTTGTGTCAGGAAACCACTTGAGACAAAAAAAAAAAAAAAAAATGACAGGAAAAACCACTTGCGGCAAACACCTGGCCCAAGAGTAAAGTGTGATAATCTGGTCACCAATTCCGCGAATATTTTATGGATATTCATCTCTTTAGATGATGATCATTGTTCCAAGTTGTTATCTCATTAAAAACATCGTCAGGAAAACCCAGTGGGACAAAAACCTGAACGTAGGAAAACATGAGTACTCAAAACAATAATAGACCCGCAGATGTTGCCTCGTTAAAACCTTGCCGGGAAATACCTGTGGGACAAAAACCAGGACGAAGGAAAAAGAGTACAACATGACGAACTGCGGATAGCAATGGACTCGCATGCCTCATTAAAACCTTAACAAGGAAAACCCCGTGGGAAAAAAAAAAAAACCTTGACTAAGGAAAAAAAGTACACGTCACAAGGTCCAATATGCCAAATTTCCATAGTCTTCGACGGCTTCACTCTCCTTGGTGAGTAGCCGTCTCAGTTGATCATTTTTTTCGATACAATTGCATAGAGATCACGAGTCATCTTCTAATGTCTTCAGCACCTTCAGCTTCCCTTAATTGAGAAAGTCAATCCGGTTTTCCTCTGTGCAATTTATTAATGATCATCTAGTTGTGCCAGCCTTTTATTCTCCACTAGCTTTGTCTGAACAATCATAATTGATCGGAGGATAAACAAACATCCACTATTACCAGACGAATAGCTAGGAAAATATTTAGTTGCTCAAACAAACTTGCCAAAAATCAAAACTTAAATAGTCCGTTTACCTTTTCTCCGTGGGGGACACCCAGCGATCTTTCATGCAAAAGATCAAGCTTACGAAGATGAAGGAGTTTTCTTCGGACAAATGTCTCGATATTAGTGCTGGGTAGAACTAGGTTTATATGATTACTACAGACCCAATATCAGGTACCTATAACATATTTCAGCTAATGTACCATTCACACATCTATTGTATTATACAAATAAACCACGGAGTGATACACCTCCTTTGTTGAGATGTAAACCGATCAATCTTAAAAGTAAGAGATCGCGTAGCTACAACTGTGTCAGCTTGTCATGTCTAAACCCTTAAGGTTGACGAAATTAATGGACTTCCATCAACAATGCTCATCTGATAGATTGAGACTTTGTTTTACCGAGAATTTAATCTCGAGCTCCTTCTTTAAGCATTTTTGTGCTTTAGAGAACTATTAAGAAGTTCCAATTAAGTAGATGTTGCATAAGTCAAATCTAGCAATGCAAAATACATGGGCATATAAGATGGTTCACACACTCCCGAATAAAATAGGCATTCACTTAGACGGTTGACCACTTTCGTCCTTATTGAGTAAATGCATATGACATGGTAATTCTACTGATAAGTGAAAAACTTCAGGAATTTACATGCAGTTTTCTGTATCTACAGATCCGCAGTAACCGTATCCATTAGATGTACATCGAGTCCATAAAGACTGCAAGATAAATACCAAAGAGGTTTGCATCCATGATAAGGAATATGTTTCTGTGTAAACCATCTCAGGTTTCGTGAAAGACTTTGTACCATTAGTTGACTATGTTTTTCTCATTATACACACATCCACCATAGCCTCTAGGGGTTACATTATCAGATATCTGGGACTCTAAATACTCGTCTGTGGCCAAGAGTTGCTCACATTATCGAGTACTGTTCGGGCTGCAAAACCAATGTTTTGCATTTTGCAAGAAAGTTGTTATTCTGCTTCGATCTTTCCTGGTTTAACCAATCATACCTTTGATGACATTCCCATATGGAGTGGTTCAAAACCAACAACACTTACGGCAATATCAGTGGACACTTTGAGTATGTCACCAGCAATCATCGGATTATGATCGCAAATTTCTCCATTGCATGCAAGCTTTATTGGGATCCTCTTATTTTGAGGTTCCACAGCCTTTGAAGATACATTCTCTTATTAGGAGAATTATACTAGAAAAATTAGATCTTCCATTTATAGTCTCTTTGAGAGCATTATCTTTCACTGATTGTGACTGGCTATTCCTTTTAGGAGGTGCAAAATATTTTAAATCAACTAGTCATCTACGTTGTGGTGTGTTTTAAATGACACACTAGATACTACATTCACAGCTTCTCAAGAAGTAACTTTATTTGCAATTTCTGAAGATATCAAATCTTCAAAGACATCATCAATTGGTGCAAACACTAAGATGAGGTAGATCTGGTATACATACACGACATTTTTAAGGCGGTAGACCGAATAATTCACATTAATTGGTGATGCTCTAAGAGTTTCTCCAATGGCATGTGTGTGGAGATAAATTTTAAAAACCACCTAGGATACACATTAATTTTCTCTAAAATCATTCTCCAACCATGATGTCTTAAACCAATGTATAGATGACTTTGGGTAGACAATGTCAAGGAGAATGTCAAGTTTTAGACATTCCCTTGACATTGTCTACCATCCTAGTCAGCTTTTAATTAATTGAATTGACTTTAATATATTAACTAACCAGTTTTAGCTTTATCAAAATCTTAATTATGGAAAATAAAAATTATACTAATTAAATGAAGAGGTTAGATGGAATACCGTTGGAGATGAATTGTTTTTTCTCCCTAATTTTAAGGAAAAATAGAACGAGAATGCCTTATTTGTGTTGCCACATATAAAGCACACACAATGAGCATTAGAGAAGCTCTAAAGTCTTGCATGTTCGTTGACATGAGAAGGACGCGTTTTAGTACGCGTGTCATCATTTTCTATTACATGGAATCCATGTTTATCAAACTGGGTTGGAAGAATCTCGATTTTACTCGAGATATTTGAGACCGCCATATAATGGTGGACCACCCTTATGCCATGCTTAAGTAACAGTCCTTTTATTCTAATTACTAGAAATCGGCACGTGCCTACGCACATGCATAAACATTGGGTCCATGACTCCATTCTAAACCAAGGGCACGTAAATCGGGTCCATTCTCTAATTTCTAAACAGAAAACGTTGCTTGTAAATTTAAATTACCAATATACCATCATTTTATTTATAGGGCATCTATTGTTTAGGTAAGATTAGGCTTCAAGACATCGGCTACGGCCGGTTTTTTGGCGATACCGACCAATTTGCGAGCCCGACAGTCTTGGTTCTCAAATTTGGAACCGCAGCCCGAGCCGACCATCACTCGGTTCGGTTTTAAACCGATCCAAGTCGGATCGGTTGATCTATACGGTTTCAAACCGTTTGGAATCAGTAATAAGTATTTATGCAGTTTTAGACTTCGTGTTTTACAAAATACAAGGCATTTTCGTGCAATTCCTGTTATTTTTCCCTGTTATTATTCCCTGCAACACCATGCATACTAACATAACAAGTAACAACATAAGCATAATTAGCATAAGTTCTTTTAAAACAAAAACAACAAAATTACTGAACTTTGAGTCTGACATAAACTGATAAAGATTGTTCAAAGATACTGAAACTAGCCAACTGCTTAAGTTCTTCAAGACTTTAATCGACATAACTATGTACTTAACATAACCGAAGGAAAATATTGAGATGTGCAAAGATTAACATAAAGTGTTAAAAGCAAAGACTTCCATTATTAAGCATATGGTATCGACAAGCATCATGTCCCAACAAGATCCGAACTTCAACAATCATTAATCAAGCATCATTAGATCATCAAACTCCTCCGGTACTGGACAAGCACCAAATATTGCTGCAACAAGCCAACAAGCAACACTTTAAGTTAATAACAACTTTGAAGTTCGAACTCGACAAGTAAAGAAACAAAGAGAGAAAAAAAAAAGAACCAACAGACACAATTCATCAACATTTCCCTCTCACAATAAAAGTTTGCAGACTCAAATCCCTAACAAGGAAAAAAATCACTGCACGTATGATAATTTCATTGATTCTCTCAAATTGCGTCTTGCTTCTCATTTTTCAATCAAGGATCTTGGTTGTTTGAAGTATTTTTTGGGCATTGAAGTTTCTCGCTCATCCAAGGGTATATTTCTCTGTCAAAGAAAATATATTCTTGATATCCTTAAGGATTCTGACCTCACAGGGGCTCATACATCAGCTTTTCCAATGGATGCAAAGCTCAAGTTGCTTCCTACAGATGGTACGGAATTACACGATCCAAGTTGTTTTCGTCGTTTAGTAGGTCGTTTGTTATATCTAACAAGAACACGAAAAGATATTTCATGCTCGCTTAATTATCTGAGTCAGTTCTTGCAACATCCAAGATCCGCTCATATGGATGCTGCTCATCGAATTTTAAGATATCTCAAGGGAACAATTGGACATGGCATATTCATGTCTTCATCAAGTTCGCCTTCAATTCATGGTTATACAGACTGGATTGGGCAGGCTGTCCTATGACTCAACATTCTACCACTGGATATTTTGTTACTTTAGGTTCCAGTTCTATTTCATGGAAATCTAAGAAACAACCCACTGTGGCGCGTTCATCAGCTGAGGATAAATATCGGGCTTTGGCAAATCTAACAGCAGAGCTTCAATGTTTAGTTAATCTCTTCAAAGACTTACATTTTACATGTCCTCTTCCATCACCGTTTCCTGTGATAGTCAAGCAGAAATTCATATTGCTCAAAATCTTGTATTTCATGTACGTACTAAGCACATTGAAATTGACTGTTATTTCGTTCGTGAAAAGCTTTTGGGTGGATTGATTTTACCACGACATCTTCCGTCCTCTGATCAGCTGGCTGATGTTTTCACAAAACCGTTGGGAGCTCCACAGTTTGTTCGTCTAGTAGGCAATTTGGGCGTTCGTTCAGGATCTCCCGCTCCAACTTGAGGGGGGGTATTAATATTATCATATACGACTTGCCACATACACACCCTGTTGTCGTGTACTTAGTCTTCATATTCTTTTGTTACAACAAACTGTAATTTACTTATTCTACTGATTACTAGGACTAGTCTAACTATTCTTCAGCTGCACCTATTCTTCTGTAGTTCAGTTATGTTTTCTCATCTATGTACGTATGTAATACTATAAATACATTTCAATGAATACATCTCTACACAGTTGTGAGAGATAGAAAACTTCAAAATCCATATTGCAACATGGTATCAGAGCTAGGTTAGTTTTTTTTTTCCTTTTACACTTTCTTTCGTTTCTCTACAAGTGTATCATCATGCCTTGAGAAGATGACACCCAAATCCCTGCTTCTACCAGTGAATCAATACCCACATCTAATAGAGATTAAGGTCTTCCTCTATCGAGTCCATATTATGTGTATCCGGCCGACAACACAATAATTGTCATCTTCACTCCTCTCCTCACCGATGATAACAACTGCATCTGAGAGAGAGGCTTCAAAAAAGCCCTAAGTGCTAAAGCTAAACTAGGATACATAGATGGATCCATTCCAAAACCCACAGACCCAACTGATCTCATTCATTGGACTCGGGCAGATGATTTAGTTGGTAGGTGGGTTGAAAACTCTGTTGATCCAGTTATCAAATCCAATGTCATGAATTTCCCATCTGCACGAGAACAATGGTTAGAGATTAAACACCGTTTTTCTCACAGCAATGCACTAAAACTTTTCGCCCTGAAACAATCAATTTCTTCCATGAAACAAGAAAATCTCAATGTTGCGATGTATTTCACCCAACTCAAGACTCTGTGGGATCAATTAGACTCATTCAGACCTCTTGTGCCATGCATCTGTGGTGCCGAAAAGGATTTTGTAGATCATCACAATCAACACAGGTCAATGGAATTTCTCCAGGGACTTCATGATCGCTTCTCTGCTTTGCGTAGCCAATGCTTGTTGATGGAACCTATGTCGTATGCTTCTAAATTGTACAATCTGGTACGATAGAAGGAGGAACAGCAAGGTATTAACTCATCCTCTGTTACTCAAATTGAATCTGCCACACTGAATGTCTCTCGCAGTGATTCCAACTATGCTCGATCAAATCCGAGATCTTTTTCAAACCCTGGAGCCGCGCATGTTAATGGCAATGGTAATAACAAAAGGCAAAGACCTTTCTACGAGCATTGCAATAAGCATGGTCACACTCGTCTAACTTGCTGGAAACTCAATGGCTATCCCAAAGATCCGCCGAGATCAAGAGACAATGCTCCTCCGACTTATGCTGCTGCTGCTGTTCCGGCTTATCCTGCTGCTGCTGCTGTTCCTGTTGCACCAGCTGCTCCGAATATTACTGCTTCTCAATATGCAAGACTGCTTTCTCTTGATCCGGATTCAAATTAAACCAAGGCGTAACTTCATATGCCAATTTTGCAGGTATTTCACTAACCTGTTCTTCTCCTGTCTGGATTGTAGACAGTGGTGTGACTCTTCATATATGCTCCACTCTATCTTGTTTTTCATCTTATACATTAGTCATGAACCCAATCACGATTCAATTGCCAGATGGATTAAATATATCTGTAACTCATATTGGGACAGTAAACTTATCTCCCAATATTCAATTACTTAAACGTTTTTCACATTCCAAGTTTTAAATTTAACTTGATCTCTGTAAGTCAACTTACAAGAACAACAAACTGTTGTATTCAATTCGCACATGAGTCTTGCATCTTCCAGGACCTTCAAACAAAAACGGAGATTGGATGGAGTAGTCGAATCGCTGGCATATATTATTTCAGTTTTCAACCATCAGTTTCTTCTTTTGCTGCAAATAAGCCAGTCGACACATGGCACTGTCGCCTAGGCCATACAAATATGGACTGTTTCAATTTTTTGTCTCGCAAATTTCTTTACATTCGTTCTTCATTTAAGCACTTATGTGATGTATGCCCCAGGGCAAAACAATCTCTACTTCAGTTCAATAAAAGTGTTTCTTTGTCTAAGCATCCTTTTCAATTGATTCATGTTGACATTTGGGGACCCTTTTCTATCCCTTCTTTAACTGGTGCCAAGTATTTTCTTACTATTGTAGATGACTACTCTAGATGTACTTGGGTCTTTTTAATGAAGGTGAAATATGAAACTTTAAAGTTTCTAAAATATTTTTTTGCTTTTGTTGTCACGCAATTTGGCCACAAAAGAACCAGAATCTCCTATGGTATTCAATCATTAGTTGCTCCACAATTACAGGACTTTTTGATCTGACAATTTATCCTACAAATCCAAATAACTTCAGTCTTGGTTTCATCAAAATGGAATTCTTCATCAAACCGGTTGTGTATATACGCCACAACAAAATGAAATTGTTGAACGCAAGCATCGTCACTTGCTCAATGTTGCACGGTCTTTGTGTTTTCAAGATAATTTACCCATTCTATTTTGGGGAGACTGTATTTTAGCTGCAACATATTTAATCAACAAATTACCTACACCGGTATTATCTCATAAATCTCCACATGAGTTACATCTCAATTCCCTACTAGATTATTCACATCTCCGTGTGTTTGGTTGTCTTTGTTTTGGCAGAAATACACATATCCGTAATAAGTTCGATCAACGTGCTAAGCCAGGCGTTTTCATTGGTTATCCACATGGCCAGAAGGGTTACAAAATTTATGATTTGTCATGCAAATCTGTGTATGTTTCACGTGATGTGGTGTTTCATGAACACATATTCCCTTTTCAGGATATTTCTCCTTCTCCATATCAGTATTCGTTCCTGTTGACACTCAATAGTCTAAGTATTCTTATTATGATTCCATATTTCAGTCACAATCACAAGGTAATATTCCAAGTTCTGAGCATTCTTCTATTCCATGCTCTCAGCCTCATTATGAGCATTTCGATCCTGTAGTATCTTCTCGCAATTCCGCTGCGCATCAACAAATTGCTACACGTAATCCCATGAGTAGCACATCACCTGTTCATCCGGCAGACCAATTTCTATTGATACTACTACTCCAACGGTGGTTCTGTCACCTGCCATCTCTCCAGGCCAACCATCAACGTCTCTACCTAGTCAGGTAACTACTTCAACACAGCCTGAATCATCCATAATACATTCTCATCCAACTCGTTCTCGTAATCCACCATCCTATTTAAAGGATTATCATTGTTTTGCTACTACGGATACACCTGCATCACCGTATCCAATGACAAATTATTCGTCCTTTGATAAATTCACTCCTTCACATTAAGATTCTTTAGCTTCTGTTATTCTCACTGATGAACCGAGATCATTCTCTCAGGAAAATAAATGTCCCAAATGGCGTGCAACCATGGCCAAAGAAATCATTTCTTTGGAAGCTAACAATACTTGGATTTTAGTAGATTTACCACCTGGTAAAACAACCATCAGCTGCAAATGGTTTTTCAAAATCAAGTTCAATGCTGATGGCACCATCGAATGTTACAAGGCTCGACTAGTAGGCAAAGGATACACCCAACAAGAGGGTATAGACTACTATGATACTTTTGCACCAGTAGATAAGTTGGTTATTGTTCGTGTCTTATTATGAATTGCAGCTATTAAGGGATGGTCTCTTCATCAACTTGATGTCAACAATGCGTTTCTTCAAGGATATATGGATGAAGATATTTACATGAAAATTCCACCAGGTATGGCACGTCCAGGTGAGTCTAAAGTTTTCAAACTCAAAAAGTCTCTCTATGGTTTAAAGCAAGCCACTCGTCAATGGTTTGCAAAACTTTCTTCCGTTTTATTATCCGAATGTTTTACCAAATCTTTATGTGATAACTCTCTTTTCACAAATCATCGAGGTACAACCTCTATTTTTGTTCTTGTCTATGTTGATGATATTATTATCACTGGCACGGATGATAATTTCATTGATTCTCTCAAATTGCGTCTTGCTTCTCATTTTTCAATCAAGGATCTTGGTTGTTTGAAGTAATTTTTGGGCATTGAAGTTTCTCGCCATCCAAGGGTATATTTCACAAAGAAAATATATTCTTGATATCCTAAGGATTCTAGCCTCCAGGGCTCGTACATCTACTTTTCCAATGGATGCAAAGCTCAAGTTGCTTCCTATGGTACAATTACCCGATCCAAGTTTCTTTCGTCGTTTAATAGGTCGTTTGTTATATCTAACGGTAATACCACTGATATTACATACTCGCTAATTATCCGAGTGGATTCTTGCAACATCCAAGATGTGCTCATATGGATCTTTGCTCATCGAATTTTAAGATATCTCAAGGGAACAATTGGACATGGCATATTCATGTCTTCATCAAGTTCGCCTTCAATTCATGGTTACACACACTCTGATTGGGCAGGCTGTCCTATGACTCGACCTTCTACCACTGGATATTTTGTTACTTTAGGTTCCTGTCCTATTTCATGGAAATCTAAGAAACGGCCCACTGTGGCGCGTTGATCAGCTAAGGCTGAATATCGGGCTTTGACAAATCTAACAGCAGAGCTTCAATGGTTAGTTTATCTCTTCAAAGACTTACATTTTACATGTCCTCTTCCATCACCGTTTCCTGTGATAGTCAAGCAGCAATTCACATTGCTCAAAATCCTGTATTTCATGAACGTACTAAGCACATTGAAATTGACTGTTATTTCGTTCGTGAAAATCTTTTGGGTGGATTGATTTTACCACGACATCTTCCATCCTATGATCAGCTGGCTGATGTTTTCACAAAACCGTTGGGAGCTCCACAGTTTGGTCGTCTAGTAGGCAAGTTGGGCATTCGTTCAAGATCTCCCGCTCCAACTTGAGGGGGGTATTAAGATTATCATATATACGACTTGCCACATACACACCCTGTTGTTATGTACTTAGTCTTCCTATTCTTATGTTACAACAAACTGTAATTTACCTATTCTACTGATTACTAGGACTAGTTTAATTATTCTTCAGCTGCACCTATTCTTCTGTAGTTCCGTTATGTTTTTTCATCTATGTACGTTTGTAATACTATAAATACATCTCAATGAATACATCTCTACACAGTTGTAAGAGATAGAAAACTTCAAAATCCATATTGCAACAACCTGCAAGAAGGTAGCTGAGCTTGCGAGAAGGTAGCAGAGCTTGCGAGAATGTAGCAGAGCCTGAGAGAACGTAGCGGGAGCATGAGACAATATGGGCTGTACTCCACTATAAGTGAGCTGTCACCCACTATGTAAACACCTATATAAAGAGAAAGACATGAGAGAGAAAGGGAGATAGATATTTTGTGAGGACACACTTTTGTAGATAGACATATTTGTAGAGAGAGATTATTATTTTCTTTATCATCTTCTTCCCCAAATAATTAGATCTAGAGCTCTATCAAATATCCATTAATGGAGATTTTAAATGTAATACTTATGTAATTTCAACAATCATAGTGAAGAACCATGGATGTAGATCACATTGATCGAACCATGTAAAAAATCCTTGTGTTCAGCTTTACAATTTTAGCACATTAATCTTTATTTTGATTATGAAATAGGTTTAGATCTATAAATATTACATGGGGTGTGTTGTGGGATTTCCTGCAACTACACTAATTATTCTTTCAACAATAAGGTGCACAAAGCCACAAACGAGCAATGTCGGTTAAAAGGCAAAAATCAAATACAAATTAATGTGTTTACACGAAAAACCTTGTATTTTTGGACCAAGAAAATGCATGGATGAGAAAGAAAACTATACATCCTAAATTGATTTCCTTCCCTTGTTCTTTTCCTCCCAATTGATTTCTTTGTAGAGAACCATGTAATTCTAAGCTACATTCATTTTACCCAAACATCTCAATACATCTTTTATTCTCATTTTATCAAGAATTATTAGAAATGTGATGGTGCATTAAGCAGGTGCATCTCAAATAAGCACGGCATACGTATAAATAATCACAACTCACAAGGGGAAAAAAAAAAGTAAAATGACTAAATTCATGTACATTTGAGGGCCCAACATGCATGCTTCCACAAGACTCCGTGCTTCGTTGAAGTTTGATGTCTATCTAATCCTTCCCTATTCCTAGTATGCCGAGTCTTTATCAAGTTATTAGTACAACACATTTCTCGAACCTTGTGTGTAGAATCAAAAGATGGATGTAAATTGAGTGTAATGCTTTTGTTTAAGAGTTTGTTAGTGAAAAAATATGTACGTGTTTGTGTCGGTGTAAGAAGACTGCAAGCTGGATTATTAACGAATCAAATGTCTTGTGTGAGTACTTGAGTAGAGTACATAAACGAGTAGTGTGTCTTGGTTTTGATATCGGAAAGAGGTTAGTTGAACTAGTGTATCTGTTAATTCGACATAGCTAACTGCCCAAACCCAAAAATATTCTTCTTTTTTTCTACTATTTCATTTAATACCTATGAAAACTTCTATTCTTTTTCTACTGAACTTTTTTTTTTCAATCCTGAAAGGGGAGAGTAATCTTTTTGCATTTGCACCTACAAAAAGCCATTTTAAAAATTAAAAACTTTTTAAGAACTTGTAAAAATTACTGATCTTTTGTTTGTCTACTTTTTAGTGTAAGAAGTTAATTTTTTATAGTAAATAAATGCAATTAAAATCCCATAGTTATAAATTTCTTCGTTTCCCAGCTCTGATAATTCTGAACCCAATTGACGTTCTTTTGCTTCATGCTGGTCCTTTTGTTGTCGTTGTTGTAAGATTAAGCAAATGCTGATGGTTCGGAAACACCAAATTCTGCTTCCAACACTCTTTAAGTTGTTACTTTTTCAATTTACTCCAACATCCAAGATTTCTTTCTTTTATTAGGAAAGAAAGAAATTAAAAACTTTTTAAGAACTTGTAAAAATTAAAAACTTTTTAAGAACTTGTAAAAATTACTGATCTTTTGTTCTTCTATTTTTTAGTGTAAGAAGTTAATTTTTTTTATAGTAAATAAATGCAATTAAAATCCCATAGTTATAAATTTCTTCGTTTCCCAGCTCTAATAATTCTGAACCAAATTGACGTTCTTTTGCTTCATGCTGGTCCTTTTGTTGTCGTTTTTGTAAGATTAAGCAAATGCTGATGGTTCGGAAACACCAAATTCTGCTTCCAACACTCTCATTAAGTTGTTACTTTTTCAATTTACTCCAACATCCCAAGATTTCTTTCTTTTATTAGGAAAATCTTCGAAATTACAGCTGAGTTTAAATGAAAGTTATTTGTTTTTCAAATAAATAGCAGCATAACTTAACAAGATCAGTGCATTTATAGTGCAAAACATCCACTTTTTTGTTATAACTACAACCGTACAAGCAATCAAAAAACTATTCGTGTGAGGGTGAATCTCATGTGCAAGCACATATATGATATGGGTGTGTCCAAACTATTTGCTGCACAGTATCTTTGTAATCTGACTATAAATGAATCTGATACGGTCAAGTTTAATTATATTCTTAGTTTGATTAAGTTATGGTTCAGTAGAGTAATTTGAATGGTTTACTTGTTCAAACTAACGTGTTATTAGTGGAATCCCAAATTGTTAGGAGTCTTTTTGTTGTATGTAGTGGTTTAATTCCTAGTTTGTAGGATTTCATGTTCAAGTGGATACGAGGGTCGTGGGTGTAGTTATGTAACTGTAAATTTTCTCTGCTATATATTTGCTGATCAATGAATGAAAGAGGTATCGAATGGAATTTATGTGAAAGCAAATGGCACTCTGTGTTGTTATTAGGTTTAGGTTGCAAGACTGAAGCTTGGAGGTTAGGGCTCCTCTGTAGGCCTTGGACGTTAGGGTTCGTCAGTAAACGCTTTATCTTTCATATTTTCATCATATTTATCCTTGTTCACCACTGTCCATTCCCATCTTCAAACCACTATCAATCTCCATTACCATACCTTGGTCACCAGATTCGTGAAACTCCTCACGAATCTCACTGAGATTCGCGTATCTGCGCTCACAATTTACATCCATCTTTCTCCAAAGCTGACGTTGTTAGTTTTTCCGGGATATAATAGTCACAACGAAAGCTGACGTTGTTAGTTTTAAATCAATTGGATATGTTTCTCCACAATAACTCATATTTGGGAACTTATTCCTATCTATAATCTGCTCACAATTGATGTTGTTTCATCTTAAGCCCTCTTTTATTCATTGTGTCATGAAGCATCGAGAATCAGATCGGTAGATACTATTGAATTTCGAGTACAATTCAAAAGGAAGGTCGTATCATCAAATACGACATGTATTTTATTTTTTCTCAAAGCATACGCATTTTTATTTTTTATTTTTTCCTCAAATCTCCTCATTTCTGGGATTCTAGTATCTTCAGGGATAAATATTATAGTCACGACGAAAACTGATACCGTTAGTTTTAATTGGATATCTTTCTAATCTCCACAGTAACCCATATCTCAGAACTTATTCCTAGAAATTATCTACGTAACTATAATTGATGTTGTTAGGTTTACAATTAATACTGTTTCATCTTAAGCCCTCTTCTATTATCATGAAGCGTTGAAAGTCAGATCGGTATTGAATTTTGATTACAGCTCAACATGTATGAACCAAATAAATAGACACAAATCACAAGAAAATAATGTTGTTGCATTAACTCACGCACATGTTGAGTCTCTATATGCATATTGATTTCATGCTCTATATTTACAACTACATACAAATTTGATATACTTATGTCAGTACTTACATCCTTATTCGTTCGGTAGTATAATGAATGCATTGCCTGGTTTGTTTGATAAATTCTCAGTTCAACAGATTCCACCTACCAAACTCTTAAACCATAAAAGCCAACTGAGGCCAAGGTGGGGCTTAAACATATTAGAGAGTACGTTTAATAAAACAAGTTACACCTGTTGTTAAAACATGATAATCACTCCATTCTTGAATTAACTAAAGAAAAAGTATGTTCTAGTGCATACTTATAACAACTTAAATCCAGACTTCATAGAAATTAAGGTAGTTTAACTAAGTCTTCTTAGTAACACAGTAGTTTAACAGGACGAAAAATATGAACTTTGGCATCGAGGTATATGGACGTCATCTCCTCCATTATCTCCATAGTTATAACATCTCCTACAACCAAATCATTATCTTTCAGAAAAGATGGAACTCCAATGGTTAACCTTCCTTTGTTATTCTTTGGGAAACTCAGTAGCCAATACTCTTCTTTATCCTCAACACGAGCTTTAATTCTTTTTCCGAGGCTTAGCAAGTGAGTCTGATCAAAGGAAGCAGGTATAGGCTGCCAAGAATATCAAAAATACGCAAATAATTGTGAAACATTTTATTAAGGCATAAACAAACACAATAAACTAGATGCTTTGAAGCAAGAACTCACCAGGTATTTGTGGGTGATGTAAGATGGTTGTAAAACAACTGTGAAAAAAGGGTTTTCAGACCGGAACCCATCACCCATCTCAATTGCCCTTTGTCGTCTCCTTCTCATTTCTCTATCCTCATACTTGGTCTTCTTTGAATACTTACGTTTCTTACATTTCTCGTTGTTCTTCTTATGATCTCTGACTTCTTCTTCCTCTGATGATGAACACAACCATGATGTGCCGTCTTTTTCTTCTTTTTCCTGGTTCTTCTTCTTATATGATGAACACAACCATGATTTTTCTTCTTTTTCTTCTTTTTCCCCTTTCTTCTTCTTATGATCTCTGACTTCTTGATCCTTAGATGATGAACACAACCATGATTTGTCTTCTTTTTCTTCTTTTTCCTTGTTCTTCTTCTTATGATCTCTGACTTCTTCTTCCTCTGATGATGAACACAACCATGATGTGCCGTCTTTTTCTTCTTTTTCCTGGTTCTTCTTCTTAGGATCTCTGACTTCTTCTTCCTCGGATGATGAACACAACCATGATTTTTCTTCTTTTTCTTCTTTTTCCCCTTTCTTCTTCTTATGATCTCTGACTTCTTCTTCATCAGATGATGAACGCAACCATGATTTGTCTTCTTTTTCTTCCTTTTCCTTGTTCTTCTTCTTATGATCTCTGACTTCTTCTTCCTCAGATGATGAACACAACTCTTCTTTTTCTTCTTCTTCCTCGGATGAGGAACACGACCATGTTTTATCTTCATCATCTTCCCGATTCTTCATCTTCTTCACTACTCATGTTGATTTCGATAGAATACTTGCTCTTTAGGTTTATCTTGAAGTCTTCGGCTTCTCCTGGGAAGTGGTTTTGGTCGTTTTGAAACTGTTTTTTTAGGGAATCTAGAAATGTAAACCCTAGATCCACTATCCATGATTCCGAGAGAGAAGTCAAATAATTTATGAAGAAAGAGCAGATAAAGGATTAAGAGATTTGGTGATAGTTTTTTGTTAGAGAGGAAAAACTGAATGGGTTCTTGTTTCTTTCTGGTTGGTTTTGGTTTTTAAAGGGTTCTAAACAAGCAATGAGCACCATGGTTTTGGTTTTTAAAGGGTTTTAAAGAAGCAATGAGCACCATGAGAAGATGAATGCACTGATACTTAAATGAATAGTCAGTCACTAATTAATGGGTTTCAGTCATTCAGGGTTTCAGTCATGCTACTTCATCACATACGTTTGCTATGTAATAAAAACCTTGATTTATGATGAAAAAAACAAAAAAGTATTATTCGTTGCACAATTTAAACCTTTTGAAGTAATTATCCCAAGTCCAAATCTTAGTTTTCTCTTAATTAATTTTCGTGCAATTTATGGATTACGGTTCATGCCCGTCTGAGATATGTATAAAGATAAGCAACAGGAGCCGAAGACCATAGCCCTATATTTCAACAAGGCGTAGCTATCCGGCAACCCATACTCGTTTCTCTGTTTATTTTCTTTTCTTTTTATTTGAACTGCAAAACAAGGGTCTTGTTGATAATCTGTAAAATTCTGTAAATTAACCAACAACAAATTATGACTAGGTACGGAAACCAACTTATGTCAGACTCCAATAACTTCATTAATACTCCACCAGTAAATATTTATTAGTCTATTCTCAAGAAGCTAAGTAGCTAACCGCCCTGTATGACCAAGAAATTGAGCAGTTGAAGTCAATGCCCATCAAATTCCAGCTTATCTCTTTCATATTATGCCATTATTCATATCTCAGACTCTGTAGATGTTTTGCTTATTAAATATCAACATACTCTAAGTAGCTAAGCCCTGTTTCTTACTATAATTTATGACCAGAATTGAGCAAATGAATTCAATGCCTATCAATTCCACTTATCTCTTGGGATCCCTTGAAGGCCTCGAGAATATCCGATCATTTTCTTAATTTTTTTGTTTTTTAAATAGCCATTGAGAAAGGAGCAGCAATATAAGAAATTCAAGAGTTACAAAGTTTCAATAATATAACTCTATTCTACTACTAGACCAATTTTTTTCTTATTAACGGCTTAAACTTGATATCCGAATGGCCTCGTGCCACATATATCAAGTTGATTTAGAGTTTAACCAGTGCTCCCCCAGAACGCCTATGTTCACTGATGTTAAAGAGATGGGATGGGATCATGTTTGTAAACTGTTTTTTGCCTATGGACTAGACTAGTAGACTTCATTCTATATTGAAACCAATCAGTTGACGCCAATAGTAGTACCATTGCATACATGATAGACAATCATGTAGAACTTGAAAAGATAGTGATACGAGGAAGCAAATGGTGTTGATCATTTTAATCAAGAGAATCGAGACTACTATTGTGTAGGAGTGGAATATCGCACATATCAATAAATATACGAAGTGAAGATTATCTAACGTACTACCGCACATAGAAAATCGAGATGACGTATTGGATGATGTCAGCAAAGTCACGAGTTTAGTGTGATGATCTATGCGAAGTATAAACTGTGCGAGAATGAGTGAGTGTACATGAGCAAATGTAACGCACAATGATTCCCAAAATAGTGGATCTCTTAGCTGTCATCCACTATGTAGAATCCTATATAAGGGGAAGAAGTTATCACATAGGAGAGATCTTTTAGTGTGTGTTAGACAAGAAATTAGGAGAGAGAAAGTTTATTTGGAGAGCAAGTAAAGTCATTGTAATATCTTAGAATCAATTATAAATCTTGAAAAATAATAAAAGAATTCCATTATGATTATTTAGATACTTGTCTAAATATATTGGGGTGTGGTTGTAGGATTTCCTGCAACTACATTTTTGGCGCTAGAAACAGCTTTGGGTGATAAATTCTGGTAGTAAATTCATAGAATCTTGGAAAGAGTAAGATCTGGAAATTATGGAGAAATATTTTTAATTCTTTATCAATATAGGAAGTTGAAGAGGGTGAGACTTGGATCTACTGTTGAACAAGGAACAACAACTAGAAGGAGTAATAGAATTGCTGAAAGAAGAAGAGGTACAAATCCGGAACAACAAGAAGAAAGAGTAAGAGAAAATCAAAGAAACGAAATTCCAATTGGACCTCAGCATGAACAAGAGCGGAACAATGATATTTATTATGATAGAGTGAGTATTCATACTACACAAACAAATTCTACTGAAGAAGAGTAACAAAGGACTGGGAATGCAAGATTAATTGAAGAAAACGAAGAGAATATGACAATTGAAGAACTCAGGCAAAGACTACTAGCATAACGAAGGAGAGAGGAAGAAGAAAGTGCGAATTTGGTACGTCATAATGATGATTGAAGAGAAGAGAATCTTAGATTGCAAGAACAGAGGTCAAGAAGCGCTACACAATCAAGGTTGAGATCAAGCAGGAGTTCAGAAAGACAAAGTCAATCTAATCAAAGAGATGCTAGGCGAAGAAAACGCATGGAAACCATCGAAGAAAACCCACAAGTAGATAACAATTTACAAGACCGACAAGGGAGACGACGTGTAGCTCAAGATCTGGGAACTAACCGATATGAACATCCGCGTGAACTTCTTCATCGCACCCATCATAATTTTGAAAGAGAAGAAGAGGATCCAAGGCAAGGAAATATGATATTATATGAAAGAGAAGTGTTGAGAGAAGAATGCGAGCGTGAAAGGGAAATTACACGTGCGAGAGATGAAAGAGATAGACAAAGAAGAAGGGAAGATATTGAAGGGAGAGAATTGCAAGAAGCATTGCGTCAAAACAATCATGATAATCGAGTAAGGCAGCGCGAACGTTATCGCATGGATAATACAAGAAAAAGGAAGGACTGCACCACAAGAAAGAGAAATGTTAAGACATCGACATGATCGCACAGATGAAGAGGAAAGGTATAATAGAGCACAGATTGATGTGAACACTGAAAGGCGTAGGAGAAAAAGAGAAGAAGCTGAAAAATATAAGATACAAGAGGCAGTACGTCAGAATAATCATGAGAATAGATTGAGGCAAGCAAGATTAAAAAGACCTATGCGAGAGGATTTAGATCAAACTTTAAGTGAAGAAATTCTTAAAGAAATGATGGAAATAAGAGAAATGATGACTGCGAAAAGAAATGGTGGAAGGAGATAACTAGAAGAAGCAGTGGAGGAAGCTAGGAAAACTCCCTTTATAAGGCAAGTTCAAATGGCAGTGATACCGCCCAAGTGCAATTTACCAGTACTCACCAGCATATTTGATGGAAGCGCATGTGCAATACAACATGTGAAAGCTTACACTCGATCATTATTACGGTGGGAAAAGAATGATGCGGTGATGGGTAAATATTTTGGCTTTTAAGCCTGCGAGGAAGCTCAAATGGTTTGAAGGGTTACCAATAGAAACCAATGGATCGTTTCATCATTTACATAACGTCTTTTTAGGACAATATATCAACAATAATATTTCAAAACCAGGAATTGAAACGGCATTTGGACTTCGCAGAAGAGTAAATGAGAGTTTGTGTCATCTAACAACACGCTGGAGAACCATGTGTAGTGAAATGGCAAGACGAGTGGATGAGCGATACCTTATTCTGGCATTTATCAATGCTCTTTTCCCTACAGATTTATTATATACACAAATCTTCATAATAAAGGATACATAACAATGTCAGAGTTGCGCGAATTCCAAGAGGAATACATAGCACTGGAAGAGAAGCAAAGAGATATGGAGTCCTATCCAGTGGCGGTACCTGATGCGAAGAACGGAAATGCAAGTTTACTCCCAAGAATGACAAATGTTGTTGTGATTACCTCGCAGAGGAATCAAGGAAAGAAATTTATAGAGAGGGAACAAAAGCTAATAGCCATGGGTAATGCAGATCAAGAAGAATTTGAAAAGGAATATAGAGAAAACCAAATTCAAAATCGCGGAGGTAATAATAAGATTCAAAGAATGGACAATCCACCAGAAGGCTCTGGAGGTCAGCAACCATATTATAATAAGAGACAAGGAACTAGAAGGATAGTATGAGAATAGATAAATTTGCCAAAGTTGAACACTACAGTAGATAAAGTATGGGAAGCTGCCATCCTAATGGAAGAAATTTTGTGTATATCATCGCTTTCATGGTCACACAACAAATAATTCCAGAAATGTGAGGAAAATCATATTGTGAATGATTGAACAAGGGAAGTTGGATCATTTCTTAGCACAACAACCAAAGAATTCACCACCACCACCACCACCACCGGGAGGAAATGCATATGGAACGGAGAAAGGAAAGAATACATATGTAATTGAAGTAGATGCAAAAGCAAAAAACTTATATTGTAATTTAATTATACATTCATTCAAAAACATAAAAGACTTCCATGATAATATCTTGAGTAGGGTGTATGCGAGTGATGCTGATGGAAGGGAAATTCTCAACCTTGGGAAAGTATTAAAAGACTGCAAAAAAAGTTATTTCATTCAAAGCGGAAGAAACACCCGGGAGGATGGGAATCACACGAATGTCCATTACTAGTGAGATTAGGAATTAATCCAAACCGAAAGTAGAGGATGATGAAGAAGATGAGGCAAACACTGTTCAATAAATAGAATACTTATAGATCCTGGAAGTTCTGTTGACATTCTATTTTATCCTACTATTTATAGGTGAAAATCGTTTCTGTCGATTTCAGTAAATTCGGTAGGTGAGTGAGAAACTGATTCAAACCCTAAACAAATGTCTTTGCACGTGAGCACTTTATAGATTCGAGAGATCAATACGCATAAGTCCGGCCTAAACCAAGAAATGGCCGTTCCAGGACTTGCTTCGGTCACATAGTGGAGGAGAAGGGTCGATTTGGGGAGGGAGGCAAAGAAAGGTGTTGAGACCAGAATAATGGGGAGAGTAGTATCTCGACTTGTATCGGAAAGTAGGAGCTTGGGAAGCTTGCAAGAGATGAAAGCTTTTGGGAGAGCTTGCAAAGTTGCCTTTCGAGAGTGTAGTATTTTTCTCCGACCGAGACTTGTTGTGCGGTGGAAATAGGTAAGACCTATTTATACAAGTCGAGATTGAAACGTACCCTGGCCTCATGAAGGAAGAGAGTAAAGGGTGAAATAATGGGAGGAGGTGGTAACCGCAAAGGTGTTTATGGGTGAAAACGTTTTCACCATTATTTCCTCATTTATTTGACCGCTTTATTCCTTTTCACGCTTTCTTAATGTGAGCGTAGTGTACGGCCTCTTCTGTTTATAGGTGAAAATCGTTTACGTGATTTCGATAAATTCGGTAGGTGAGTGAGAAACCAGATTCAAACCCTAAACAAATGTGCTGCACGTGAGCACTTTATAGATTCGAGAGATCAATGATGCACAAGTCCTACCTAAACCAAGAAATGGCCGTTCCGGACTTGCCTTCGGTCACAAAGTGGAGGAGAAGGGTTGATTTGGGGAGGGAAGCAAAGAAAGGTGTTGAGACCGAGAATAGTGCAGGAGAGTAGTATCTCGACTTGTATCGAGAAAGTAGGAGCTTGGGAAGCTTGCAAGAGATGAAAGCTTTTTGGGAGAGCTTGCAAAGTTGCCTTTCTCGAGAGTGTAGTATTTTTCTCCCCGGCCAAAGACTTGTTGTCTGGTGGAAATAGTTAAGACCTATTTATACAAGTCGAGATTGAAACGTACCCCCAGCCTCATGAAGGAAGAGAGTAAAGGGTGAAATAATGAGAGGAGGTGGTAACCGCAAGGTGTTTATGGGTGAAAACGTTTTCACCATTATTTCCTCATTTATTTGACCGCTTTATTCCTTTTCGGGCTTTCTTAATGTGAGCGTAGTGTACGCTGCATGCTGTAACCGCCAAACCAAAACCCTAGAAAGCATCCCCCAGTTGTGTTGATATCTCGAGTGTTGGTTGCGCCTTGAGTGCAAGTGGCGCCGCTAGTGGCGCGTGTGGCATGTGCCATTGGCGTGTGCGAACGCCCTTGTTGCGGGTTGTACTTCGAGCGCAAGTGGCAATGCCAGAGCTGCTAGTGGCGTGCGTGGTATGTGCCAATGGCATGTGCGGAATTCCTTGGTGGTAGGTTGTACGTTGAGTGTAAGTGGCAATGCCAGAGCTGCTAGTGGCGTGTGTGGCATGTGCGGAATGCCTTGGTGGTAGGTTGCACGGTTTGCAATTTGGGCTACCAGCGTGTGTGTTTGGCATGTGCCAATGGCATGTGCGAATGCCTTGGTGGTAGGTTGCACGGTTTGCAAGTTAGGCTACCAGCGTGTGTGTTTGGCATGTGCCAATGGCATGTGCGGAATGCCTTGGTGGTAGGTTGCACGGTTTGCAAGTTAGGATACCAGCGTGTGTGTTTGGCATGTGCCAATGGCATGTGTGGCCGTTAGGGTCGTGGCCTTGGTAGGAAAAGCTACCAGCGAGCATGTTGGCATGTGCCAATGGCATGCGTGGCCGTTAGGGCCGGTGGCCTTGGTAGGAAAAGCTACCGGCGAGCATGTTGGCATGTGCCAATGGCATGCGTGGCCGTTAGGGCCGTGGCTTTGGTAGGAAAAGCTACCGGCCGAGCATGTTGGCATGTGCCAATGACATGCGTGGCCATTAGGGCCGTGGCTTTGGTAGGAAAAGCTACCGAATGAGCATGTTGGCATGTGCCAATGGCATGCGTGGCCGTTAGGGCCGTGGCCTTGGTAGTAGAAAAGCTACCCGGCGAGCATGTTGGCATGTGCCAATGGCATGCGTGGCCGTTAGGGCCGTGGCCTTGGTAGGAAAAGCTACCAAATGAGCATGTTGGCATGTGCCAATGGTATGCGTGGCCATTAGGGCGGTGGCTTTGGTAGGAAAAGCTACCAATGAGCATGTTGGCATGTGCCAATGACATGCGTGGCCATTAGGGCCGTGGCTTTGGTAGGAAAAGCTACCAAATGAGCATGTTGGCACGTGCCAATGGCATGCGTGGCCGTTAGGGCCGTGGCTTTGGTAGGAAAAGCTACCCGGCAGCATGTTGGCATGTGCCAATGGCATGCGTGGCCGTTAGGGCGTGGCTTTGGTAGGAAAAGCTATCGGCGAGCATGTTGGCATGTGCCAATGGCATGCGTGGCCGTTAGGGCCGTGGCCTTGGTAGGAAAAGCTACCAGCGAGCATGTTGGCATGTGCCAATGGCATGCGTGGCCATTAGGGTCGTGGCCTTGGTAGGAAAAGCTACCAGCGAGCATGTTGGCATGTGCCAATGACATGCGTGGCCGACTTGGCCTAGGTTGCATGGTTTGCAAGCCTAGGGTGCTATATTTGGCATGTGCCAATGGCGTAGCGGCTTGGAAATATGGCTTGTGGTGCGTGTTGGCATGTGCCAATGGCACGTACGGCCATGTTGACCTAGTTGCACGTTTTGCAAGCCTAAGGCGCTATATTTGACATGTGCCAATGGCATAGCGGCTTGGAAATATGGCTTGTGGTACGTGTTGGCATGTGCCAATGGCACGTACGGCCATGTTGACCTAGTTGCACGTTTTGCAAGCCTAGGGCGCTATATTTGGCATGTGCCAATGGCATAGCGGCTTGGAAATATGGCTTGTGGTACGTGTTGGCATGTGCCAATGGCACGTACGGCCATGTTGACCTAGTTGCACGTTTTGCAAGCCTAGGGCGCTATATTTGGCATGTGCCAATGGCGTAGCGGCTTAGTTTGGCATGGTTGCCAATGAGTGCGATATGTAGTTTGGTTTTAGCGTCGTTGCCATGGTGCGCAGTGTGCGGCTTGGTTTTGGTGTCGTTGCCATGGTGCGCAGTGTGCAGCTTGGTTTGGCATCGTTGCCATGGTGCGCAGTGTGCGGCTTGGTTTGGCATCGTTGCCATGGTGCGCAGTGTGCGGCTTGGTTTGGCATTGTTGCCATGGTGCGCAGATGTGCGGCTTGGTTTGGCATTGTTGCCATGGTGCGCATGTGCGGCTTGGTTTGGCATTGTTGCCATGGTGCGCAGGTGTGCGGCTTGGTTTGGCATTGTTGCCATGGTGCGCGATGTGCGGCTTGGTTTGGCATTGTTGCCATGGTGCGCGGTGTGCGGTTTGGTTTGGCATTGTTGCCATGGTGCGCAATGTGCGGCTTGGTTTGGCATTGTTTTCATGGTGCGTAGTGTGCGGCTTGGTTTTGGAATTAGGGTTACGTGTCGAAACCTAATCTGTATTTTGAAAAATACCCCTATTAATTATTTACACCTAAGTTAAATGCTCTTAGTTAATGTGTTGCGGGTAACACTAGGTCATGGGGTTTTACGATTTTACCTTGTTTAAAAACCACCATCAACATTAAGTCCCCGCTAGCCTCTAACAGGGGGCTTTGTTGCAGGTAAGCATAAGATGGTGACAAACTATCAACAAAAACCGCAAAGAGAATTGAGGAGGCTTGTCGACCTTTTATAAATAGGATTTGGAATCCTTGCCTCTGGTAGTTTTGCACAAATCGGGAGGGTCGGGCACAATTGGTGGGGCCGGTGCAGCTTGGGCGACGTTGGGAAATTGGCGTGAGTTGGGAAACTGAGTGTGCTAGCTGGTGGGACCGGCGCAAGGTGTGGAAGCTGTGCGTGCTTGCAAGCGTGACTTGGGCGGCCATTGTGAAGTCGGCGCAATTGGTGGGGCCGGTGCAACTTGGGCGACGTTGGGAAGTTGGCGTGAGTTGGGAAGGCGATTGTCTAGCTGGTGGGACCGGCGCAAGGTGTGGAAGTCTGTGCGTGCTTGCTGGCGTGATCGATGTAAACAAGGAGGGAGTTTCTTCGAGATAGCAAAGTTTCCTTATCTTGCTTTCCTTCACGTGCGGCTTCAATTAGGGCATTATTCATGCTAAAATCGAAGCGTTATGTCCCTCATTGCTTCCTTTCCTTTTTAAAGGTTCTCAGATTCAAACCCAACGCAACTGCATCATCTCCCTCGTTTGAGAAAAGTTTCTTCTTGTTGAATTTATCTCTTTGTCATGTCACGCAGATTCGAATCATCTTCTAACCAGTCAGGTTCTCCAGATGAAGGCGTGAGGTCTGACTCTTGCATGAGCATCCCAAAAAAGGTTATTCGGGTTAAGAAAATCATACCGGTATGTTTTCTTCTTCTTTGGCAGACTGTCGTACACTTTACCGCCGCTTGTTGTATAAATTGAAAATTTCCCTTTTGTGCAGAGATATCCTGTTGGAGCGTGCATCATCAAGTTATCGACGAGGATGACCTAGTCGTTCCCCTTCCTTCGAATCCGTCCTTGTTGACTGCTGCAGACTTGGAGGACGCTGATTTAGGGCTCTATCTTACGAAATGGGATGCAACGAGAAGTCCCCGGTCATACTTCGGTTTGATATGATGGAATGGCTGAATACGTGAACGTAACCTTCTGGCGTGCTTTTGGAGTTTTCGGTGCACATGTACGGATTCATGTTGAGAAATTCCCGCGGCTCGTAAAACCTCGATAGTGATGATGTTGAAATCAGTAATAACCTGGTTGAGGGGAGTGAAAGCATCTCACGCCCGGTAGTCCCCATGCATGACCTACTTTCATTATATCGCCTTGAATCCCCCCCTCCACGGGATTTGATATAAGCCTATCGTACTCTTCTGGATGTGACACTGGGATGCTCAGAAATTACATGATGACATATTCTGGATAGTGCAGGCTCGGGATCCTCCGCGGCCTCGCAAAGTGTTGAAGGCGTCTTCTAGACAGAGAGGTGATGATGTTCTTGCGCTGCACCCTTGAAGAGTAGAGGACCTTGTTGTGGGTACGGATTTTTGGTGGACTGCTCTTCGTAGCTTTGACAGTGAAGGGATCCCGTGTATATCTTCCGTTCTCAAGTATGGTTTACGTGTTTCCATCTTTGTAGTAATTGCCGCTGCGGTGAAGCTATGGCTGGTATCAACGAATGAGGGGCAACAGTTCTTGGTAGGAGATGTAATTAGGAGAAACTACATTGTCGTGGTAACAAAGTAGGTTGGCTGATATTCTATGGGCATCCGTGGACGTAAAAGGATTGGGTTTGGATGCGTAAGCGAGCAAACTCTGTCCATGATCACGAGTTTTGGCGAGATGGATTAAAAGGTGTCCATGACTACGAAGATTGGCTGGTCAGACTATGTTCCTTGATATGGGGGTGTGGCGGACGACCCTTTGCGGGAAGGAGTGGCATTGAAGCGAACGTTGAAGCGAAGCCGGGCTGGAGAACGCTGATGCGAGCTACTGGAGAGAATGTTGATGCGGAGCTACTTACGGAGAGAACGTTGAAGCGACATCTTGCAACTCTCACAGCCTTGACGGCTACCATTTTGAAGTCGGAGGCCGCGTCACGTTCTGTCAAACTCGACATCCCTCAAGAGAAAATAGGTTAGGAGTCCCCGCCACATCCGGCTCGATCGTGCTTTCTAGGAGAGGTTGGGGTTTGGGAACGGCTTCCCTGGCCGGAAACGCCCGCTTTCCTGGTGCAAAGTGCGGTTGAGAGATGCAAATATGTCTTGATGCTATGCCTTGGAGAAATATAGAATCTCACATAATCAAGTTTCATCATAGACTGTACGACTTTGTGGGCGAAGTTCCAATTATGAGGGTCCCGACAAAAGAAGGGTCTCCGTGAACTCAGGAGAGTTGTTGATTTCCATTGCTTTCGATTTTGGAGAAGTTCTTCCTGATCTTCACGTGTGACGAAATTAGATTGCTTATCCCCTTCTCAAGCGTTCAAGAGCAACGCGAGCCTCTTCATCTATAACGCGCGTCCCCGTGAAGTATCTTTCGTCTTTTCATCGAATCAACGGTGCTAAAAGGAGGTCGGCTTCTTCCTGGATCTTCCAAAGATCTTGCCCCGATGGTGGAGTAGCGTCTCTAGTGACGGTTGGAGCTTTCATGCTTGAAGAACCGTTGGGGTGGCGGAAGTGGCTCGCTTACGGTGATCGTAAGTGTATCATGCGGAGATGACATGGTTTTGATCACGGGCGTCTTTGGAGCCATGGCGCTATTTCGAAGGGCAAGGATGGTCTTTGGAAGGGCGCAAGATGTTAGCGCTGAAGGATGCAAACTGCTAGCACAAGGTGTGGTATGCGGATGGCATGCGCGTGCGCATGTGTGCCCGGTAAGCGCGTCCCGGCAAGCGCTCGAAAGCGCCGGCATGCGCGTCACGGCAAGCGCGTCCGTAAGCGCATCCGGAAACGCGTCTCGGTAGAGCCGGATCGTCTTGGAGTGGGCGCGACTTGGTGTGGACGGCTTGGATTTCGGTATGGTGTGGACCATTGGCTTGGCACGGTGCTGGCTTGGCGTGGCTTGGATTTGTTCCTGCGGGCCCAGTTGCCTCTTCCCATACGTAGCTCAAACAAGAAATCCTTTCCTTATTCAAATTCAAAAAGTGTTATTCTTATGAAATGGGTTGGCTCCCCTTTTACCTCGTATCTTTGTTATCACGTCATGGTGTTAGCGGTAGCGCGGTAGTGACAAAGTGGGCAAGCATATCCCATCTATGTACTCCAGCGTTTCTCTTTCAATTTGTTTTATTGTTTTCTTGTCTTTTGGTGTAAACCGTAGCCATAGGAATCCTTTCATAAACTTGTGGAAATACTTCATCATAAATAATTCTTCAAATGTCACTGTAGTAACGTCTGCTAACACTACACCATATTTTGCGTTTTGTGACACATTATTTCAGTCACGAAATGGGGTTGTGACGCTCACGGACCGTTACAACCAAGTGTGTAACAAATTTTCGTAACCAACATGTTGCCGTCACTAATGTGAGGTTGTGACACATTTCGTGACACTCAATCGTCTGTCACGAAATTTACATTTCGTGACAGGAGATAGACCGTTTCGAATTTTTTTTTACGGTTACAAATACATTGACTTAGTCTACGTTGACCGACTACAATGTGCTGGTAAAATTTTAGTAACCAAGATTTTTCCGTCACTAAATCTCTTGTAACAGAAAAAAAGGTCGGTCTTCATTGACACCGGTCAAAAATAATTCCCACCCATTTTATTTTACCCCGCAGTACCCTATCCCCCGGAATTGTTGTCATTTAGTCCAATCCAATTCAAACATTCATTCAAACATTTATTCAAACATTAATTCTTTCTACATTCAAACATTCGAAAGAATCAAAAATAACTGCTAAGTATATGATACTTGGGTTCATGGTGAGTTCAATCATCACGATTCATAATCGCTAAGTATAGGCATATGACTCTTTTATCATCCAAAAATCTAAGAGTTCCAGCATACCAATAAGTTTACCAGGATCCACTTGTTTCTTTATTCATTATCCGCTTGTCCTCGACATTCTTTATAACTCCTTCGTCTGCAAACAAGAAAACAATTCTTTTAGAAATAGAGTTTCACAAACTCTCGCATACCATATTGACGCAAGATAAAACATACAAAGAATACATAGGAGTCAAAGTGAGTAGTAAAACTACTAAGTTTAGCTCGCAAAAAAAAAGAGCATCAACTATTGTTCATTCTACAGTTCATAAGAATGAAGGGAACAAGATGGAGAGTCTAACGAAGAGTTTACCTGAAAATGCACAAGATATAAGATTTGACAGGCCTTGTATAG
The DNA here is from genome assembly GCA_023531295.1 of Papaver armeniacum. NCBI lineage: Eukaryota > Viridiplantae > Streptophyta > Magnoliopsida > Ranunculales > Papaveraceae > Papaver > Papaver armeniacum. Next base: position 772,629 of record JAJJWW010016481.1, on the reverse strand, counting down.
AACGTACTTGCTTAATCAACCCCTTTGTGCCCCTTTGTATAACATAAGTCCTGGTGCTATTCTTTCTTCAAATCCCATTCAACATTCCTAAAAAGTGCGAAGATCAAATGAAATTTATGCAGAACAACCGGTATTGATTAACAAAACATAGTATGATTTCATTGTGCCAGATATATTTAGTATTGAAAAAATACTGACTCCATGATGGACTGAATTCATAGAAAATTCATAATCAAAAATTCATAATAAAGGTAGAGTCCAACTTACCACAATACACAGGGAGAAAGTGCCACTATAACCCATGCAAATCCCTAGCCATCAGTTCTTGCGATGGCAACTGTTGAGAAAACAAACCAGCACAGGAAGGTATTCATCAGCATGCCGCTTTAGAACAGAAAAACCACCAGTATCTTGCAAAAAGAACGTGAATGGATCCCCTAAATTATTAGCATTGTCCTGACAAGTGTTGTTCATTTGTCTCCCCTAAATTATTAGCATTGTCCCGTAGAAATGTTACTGGACTAACTTTATCACATTGTGACATGTCTTTTACGCCCGGTACTCAAGCAACCAAACCTAACATGTGAAAGTAATTAATACTAATACAAGACTGATTACAAGCGCACAAGTGAAAGCATAATCTGTCGCTGATCAAATGTCAAAGAATGGCGAATGGAAGTACGAGGCAAACTCCACCTGGATGGGACTTGCACAAACCCTCGCCCGGGAAGACTTTAAACAAAAGTGTCATCATCGGAAAATATACAAAGCTAGGATAAACAGAACATGGCAATATCATTACTTAAAGCACCCAGATCCATATAGGTGGAAGAAGGCTACCACCAATCGGGGTTGAGTTCTACGATTTATGCCGAAAATGATTTTGCAAATATTTTGTCATAGTCATATTTCATAGAATTGGGATTAGGGAAAGATCATACCTTCCTCTTAAAAAGTATAAAAGCACATAACCAAGAGACTCCAAATCATCTCGCCTCGACTTTGTTCTCATGAAGGAAACCATTGTGAGTAGTGGAAATACTCACTTCTAGTTAATTAAGAAAAGAAAGCTATGTCAAATTTTGCATACCAATGCCAAGGTGAGTATTGCAACTCGCATATCGAGCAGTCCCTGTTAAACTTTTGTTCTCTCTGAAATATAGAAAGAAAATTAATTTTATAAAATTCAAGTCTTGGCGATGATGATGAGGTAAGAAGATAATAAACAATAATAGAACTTTCCCATGTATAAAACTGTACCAAGTATTCCCAGTTAAGGCAAAACCGTCAAAGCATAAACCACCAGAAAGATAATTATTAAAAATTGAGCAAATAATTAGCGGAATTGATCTTAGTGTTGATACTTAAGGTTGGTTAAACTAAAAGACCAAACAAAGGAAATCACTCGCTTTTACACCAAAATCATAGCAAGCGAAAAATGTAAACCTATAAGGAATGTGGCGGTTAGTAGTAGACTCCCGATATCTTTTAGCCAGTTCAAAATCAATGATATAGACCTGAAAAGTAAACACAAAGAGAACATTATTATTCATGTGAAGTGAACATCTTATATTATGTAGAAGGAGAAAACCACGAATATTTCAACACCAACATACTACGGTTACCCAAGGTGCATATTGTAAGAGGTTACCTCTATGCTTGTTAGCATCTCTGTTGGCATTGCTCGACTTCCGATCGCTATAGGAGGTGGTCAAAAATAGATACTGACATGTGTTAGAACAGAGACAGTACACCATATGTCCATACGAGATTAAGAGCATTAAAGGAAGACCGCCTAAACAAACTATGAAGTATTTTGACTAAAATATTGAACGAATTAAATCAACTGTTGCTTACCATTTGATCAGCCAACATTAAGATTGTTTTTAACGAAAATTTCCGCAACCCCAAACCATTTTCGCCATCAACCCCAAACCATTTTATCCCCGCAATACCACCTAATCAAATCAAAACATTAGAGAATCAACAAATTCGACGAAAATAAAATAAAATTCAGTAGGTATAGAGACTAATGACTAGTAATAACATAATACATACTTCCTCCTTGAAGAATATTATACAATTTTGCTTCATATAGAAGTCAGGGGTGCTTTTTCTTTGTGTTTTCTGTTAAAAAAAAAAGAGTAAATTTCATAATCAAATTCAGGTGAAATTTCAGCAAAAATCATAACAAATTTGAGAAATCAATTAACCAATACTTACAATCTTAACAACAAAGATCTCATTTGTATCAATATGAGTTGCTGAAAAATCCATCAAAATAAATAAATAAAATCAGGATCCTCATTAAAACAAATCAATCAAATTAACATCAAAATCAAATCGAATCGGAGAAGAGAAACTAACCAAGATAGATTTCACCGAAGGATCCACTGCCGATCTTTCTTCCTAACTTATACTTAGCACCTACAATCCTTTCCATACTCATAATAACAATAAATAACCCTAAATCTTAATTGAATATAAATAGATTAAATTAGGGTTTCTGAAATTTCTGAAAGATAAAGAGAAGATGAAGATTGAAAAACACGAAGAAAAAAGAGGTGTTTTTTGATTGACGGTGAGAACCTAACCTAATAACAGACAACAAATCTTCTTCTTCTAGACTTCTAGTGTGAGTCTGTCTTCACACAAAACAGATAGCGAGTCATAGAAGGAAAGGGATATGAAAGTCACAAAAACTTCTATGTTGAGGATGGATAAATCGATCCTGAAGAGAGAAGAAGGGGAATGTAGGTGATGTTTGAAAGGTATTGACAAGATTTTTGTGATGTTTCTCGGCCAAATCGATCGATGAAGAGAAGATTTCTGTGATGTTCACTAAACCCTAGTTTTATCGCTAGAGCAGTAGAAGAGACGAAGAGAGAAGAAGGGGATAAGAGTTGTGCGGTTTATTCACACGATAGGGTAAACTTGATAGAATGTACACGGTTCTTTCGCGCACGATGCTCAAGAGGGTGTTACGAGTGTTACACTCGCACACGGTTCTTTCGCACGATTTTTTCCTAAGAGTTACTAATCGTGACACGGGTGGGCCGACACTAAACTGGTAAAATTTCGTAACGGAACATGTGGTGTCACTAAATTTTCGTAATCTGAAATTTTTAGTCACTAATTTAAGTGACGGCTACATGTTGGTTACGAATTTTAGTTACTAATCGCTGAATATGGTGTAGTGTAATAGTGACAGGTAATTATTATTGTGCAAAGTAGGTATGTACGGGTAGGTGAATTTTTCTTTTTTTCTTTGAAAGGCAAACAAAGCGCCTGGTTTATGGTTTTTGTCTTCCTCGGATTTCTTGGGTTGATAGATAAATGTTAGCTTTTGAGGATATTGGATTATTTCTCGGGATGAATGGTTTTGATAATATATCTCGATTATGTTTTGGGAAAGGAATATTGCTTTTATGAAAGTGTGTGCTAGCAATAGGCACAAGACGCAATAGTATGGTAGTTTTATTAAGAACCTAAAAACAGATCGTATATCTTGCCCAATCTAAATTTAATCACTTGCAAACACGCCTCTCTCCAAGTAAAAGGCGGCTTTGCTGGTAGCATCGCCAGTTAGTCCCCAATTGCTGCTAGCGTCTTCAGTGAGTCCCCAGTTTTCAGGTGTAGTTTTACAACTGGTGACCGGGTCGTCTGGCAGTTGAGTCGGATTGAGTCGCCTTTCCCTACCATCATGACATCTGGGTCGAAGAACGAGATCGACAGTCCCGATATTGAAGCCGATAGATCAATCCTACCACTGTGGTCGCCAATTGTTTATAGGTGAAAATCGTTTCTGTCGATTTCAGTAAATTCGGTAGGTGAGTGAGAAACTGATTCAAATCCTAAACAAATGTGCTGCACGTGAGCACTTTATAGATTCGAGAGATCAATCTGTACAAGTCCGGCCTAAACCAAGAAATGGCCGTTCCGGACTTGCTTCGGTCACAAAGTGGAGGAGAAGGGTCGATTTGGGAGGGAAGCAAAAAAGGTGTTGAGACCGAGAATAATTACGGGAGAGTAGTATCTCGACTTGTATCGAGAAAGTAGGAGCTTGGGAAGCTTGCAAAGAGATGAAAGCTTTTGGGAGAGCTTGCAAAGTTGCCTTTACGAGAGTGTAGTATATTTCTCCCCGACCGAGACTTGTTGTCCGGTGAAATAGGTAAGACCTATTTATACAAGTCGAGATTGAAACGCACTGGACTCATGAAGGAAGTGAGTAAAGGGTGAAATAATGGGAGGAGGTGGTAACCGCAAGGTGTTTATGGGTGAAAACGTTTTCACCATTATTTCCTCATTTATTTGACCGCTTTATTCGTTTTCACGCTTTCTTAATGTGAGCGTAGTGTACGCTGCAATTCATGACCGCCAAACCAAAACCCCGAAATCATCCCCGGTTGTGTTGATATCTCGAGTGTTGGTTGCGCCTTGAGTGCAAGTGGCGCTGCTAGTGGCACGTGTGGCATGTGCGAACGCCCTGTTGCGGGTTGTACTGAGCGCAAGTGGCAATGCCGTGAGCTGCTAGTGGCGTGCGTGGCATGTGCCAATGGCATGTGCAGAATGCCTTGGTGGTAGGTTGTACGTTGATTGTAAGTGGCAATGCCAGAGCTGTGTGTGGCATGTGCCAATGGCATGTGCGAATGCCTTGGTGGTAGGTTGCACTTTGTTTGCAAGTTGGGCTACCCGGCGTGTGTGTTTGGCTTGTGCCAATGGCATGTGCGGAATGCCTTGGTGGTAGGTTGCACCGGTTTGCAAGTTAGGCTACCAAATGTGTGTGTTTGGCATGTGCCAATGGCATGTGTGGCCGTTAGGGCCGTGGCCTTGGTAGGAAAAGCTACCCGGCGAGCATGTTGGCATGTGCCAATGGCATGCGTGGCCGTTAGGGCCGTGGCCTTGGTAGGAAAATCTACCAAATGAGCATGTTGGCATGTGCCAATGGCATGCGTGGCCGTTAGGGCCGTGGCTTTGGTAGAAAAGCTACCGGCGAGCATGTTGGCATGTGCCAATGGCATGTGTGGCCATTAGGGCCGTGGCTTTGGTAGGAAAAGCTACCAATGAGCATGTTGGCATGTGCCAATGGCATGCGTGGCCGTTAGGGCCGTGGCCTTGGTAGTAAAAGCTACCAAATGAGCATGTTGGCATGTGCCAATGGCATGCGTGGCCGTTAGGGCCGTGGCTTTGGTAGGAAAAGCTACCAGCGAGCATGTTGGCATGTGCCAATGGCATGCGTGGCCGTTAGGGCCGTGGCTTTGGTAGGAAAAGCTACCGATGAGCATGTTGGCATGTGCCAATTTCATGCGTGGCCTTTAGGGTCGTGGCCTTGGTAGGAAAAGCTACCAGTGAGCATGTTGGCATGTGCCAATGGCATGCGTGGCCGTTAGGGCCGTGGCCTTGGTAGGAAAAGCTACCAAATGAGCATGTTGGCATGTGCCAATGGCATGCGTGGCCTTTAGGGCCGTGGCCTTGGTAGGAAAAGCTACCAAATGAGCATGTTGGCATGTGCCAATGGCATGCGTGGCCATTAGGGCCGTGGCGTTGGTAGGAAAAGCTACCAGCGAGCATGTTGGCATATGCCAATGGCATGCGTGGCCGTTAGGGCCGTGGCCTTGGTAGTAAAAGATACCAGCGAGCATGTTGGCATGTGCCAATGGCATGCGTGGCCCAGTTAGGTCGTGGCCTTGGTAGGAAAAGCTACCAAATGAGCATGTTGGCATGTGCCAATGGCATGCGTGGCCATTAGGGCCGTGGCTTTGGTAGGAAAAGCTACCAAATGAGCATGTTGGCATGTGCCAATGGCATGCGTGGCCATTAGGGCCGTGGATTTGGTAGGAAAAGCTACCAATGAGCATGTTGGCATGTGCCAATGGCATGCGTGGCCGTTAGGGCCGTGGCTTTGGTAGGAAAAGCTACCCGGCGAGCATGTTGGCATGTGCCAATGGCATGCGTGGCCGTTAGGGCCGTGGCCTTGGTAGGAAAAGCTACCAGCGAGCATGTTGGCATGTGCCAATGGCATGCGTGGCCGTTAGGGCCATGGCTTTGGTAGGAAAAGCTACCAACGAGCATGTTGGCATGTGCCAATGGCACGTACGGCCATGTTGACCTAGTTGCACGTTTTGCAAGCCTAGGGCGCTATATTTGGCATGTGCCAATGGCATAGCGGCTTGGAATATGGCTTGTGGTACGTGTTGGCATGTGCCAATGGCACGTACGGCCATGTTGACCTAGTTGCACGTTTTGCAAGCCTAGGGCGCTATATTTGGCATGTGCCAATGGCATAGCGGCTTGGAAAAATGTCTTGTGGTAAGTGTTGGCATGTGCCAATGGCACGTACGGCCATGTTGACCTAGTTGCACGTTTTGCAAGCCTAGGGCGCTATATATGGCATGTGCCAATGGCGTAGCGGCTTAGTTTGGCATGGTTGCCAATGAGTGCGATATGTAGTTTGGTTTTGGCGTCGCTGCCATGGTGCGCGGTGTGCGGCTTGGTTTTGGCGTCATTGCCATGGTGCGTGTGCGGCTTGGTTTGGCATCGTTGCCATGGTGCGTAGTGTGCGGCTTGGTTTGGCATTGTTGCCATGGTGCGCGGTGTGCGGCTTGGTTTGGTATTATTGCCATGGTGCGCGGTGTGCGCTTGGTTTGGCATTGTTGCCATGGTGCGCGGTGTGCGGCTTGGTTTGGCATTGTTGCCATGGTGCGCAGTGTGCGGCTTGGTTTGGCATTGTTGCCATGGTGCGCATAGAGTGCGGCTTGGTTTGGCATTGTTGCCATGGTGCGCAGTGTGCGGCTTGGTTTGGCATTGTTGCCATGGTGCGCAGTGTGCGGCTTGGTTTGGCATTGTTGCCATGGTGCGCAGTGTGCGTTTTGGTTTGGCATTGTTGCCATCGTGCGCAGTGTGCGGCTTGGTTTGGCATTGTTGCCATGGTGCGCAGTGTGCGGCTTGGTTTTGGAATTAGGGTTTCGTGTCGAAAACCCTAATCTGGTATTTTGAAAAAATACCCCTATTAATTATTTACACCTGAGTTAAATGCTCTTAGTTAATGTATTGCGGGTAACACTAGGTCATGGGGTTTTACGATTTTACCCCTTGTTTAAAAACCACCATCAACACCTACATACAAAATTATGGGTGGAAGAGATGACGAATTAATTCCTTCAACATATAAAATTTATGGCTTCAATAGTACTGCGAACAAGACGAAAGGAGAGGTGACAATGAGGATTCTTCTTCAGAATTTACCAATGAAAATTGTATTATGTGTCCTGGATGTCGAATCACCTTATAACGCTCTGATTGGAAGGCCATGGTTGCATAATATCTTGGGCGTGGCTTCGACATTTCACTAGTGCATAAAATTTCCTTTACCTCAAGGTATTGGCATAATAAGAGGAGATACAGTTGAAAGTAGAAGTTGTCAAGAAATCGATATTGATAAGTGCGAAGAAAGAGAAGGTAAACGATGAAATCGGAAAAATCATGTTGCAGACAGTCAAAGAGCTGAGAGATTAATGGTGGACGAAGTGTATACAGTTGGAAAAACATATAAGTAGAATACTGAAGCAGAACCTTCTACGAATAATAGTACTAAGCGAGCCAAAAATATCACTTCGACAGAAAGAGGAGGAATGATGAGGCAGAAGTTATGTTCTTGAGATAAAAGTGAAAGGTGCGATGGTTCTCATCGAGAGGAGATTGAAGAAGTTATGCGAAATAATGTTAAAGAAAACTCAAGCAGCTTAAGGAAATACAAAAAGTGAAAGGAACAAATGAGTAGTATGGAGAATACACATGTCTTTATTCATGAGAAAGAAATTTATGTACTAGAGTTGTATAAACTCAAAGATTGAGAATGGAATGACAAATTCTAATTTCATATGGTGATACCATATCAAGAAAACATCTTTATAATAAGACCTTAATAAAAGGCACCAGAAATGAAAATTTAAATCAGATAGACTAGGAATCCGAATGTGGCGTGCAACCTAGTTCGCATACATGCAAGAGGCAAAAAGTAAGACCTATCACACGTCATAATCGGAGAAAACCTAGAAAGCATGACTCAAGGGAAAGCTACACCGACCCTGGAACTTGAGTCATGGAGATTTGGGGTGAGAAAAAACGAAAAAGCCCATTCAGGAGAGGTGGCTTAAATTTTCAGTCTAAGTTCATAATCTTAGATTGGAAGACCAAGGTGAGAAATTCTCTCTTAAGGAGTGCAGAAACTTGATCAGGGCGCCGAGGTACACGGTTGGGTCAAGAGTGCGGGGGGGCGTTGGATCCTACCTTACAATTCTTGACAAACCCTGACTATGATGCACTCGTTCGAAGATACCCCACTTAAGGTGCGGTCTCGTAACCATAAACCTAATCGATGGAGGGATAAGAGACTGCGAAATCAACTGGTTGTTGTATTACCGGATGGGAGGAGCCAACCTTAACCCGGTAGAGGTAAGCTTCCTTGAAGGGGCAACCAGGGGGGAGATAAGGAAGGCACCCTCCATTAGGGAGCTGAATTGTGTCAAAAGACATGAATGTCACGAGGCTTTTTACTCCTTGGGGTATTAAGACTTGTCATTTTATGCAATAAAATCCTAAAGAGGTAATAATACAAGAAAAAGATAAGGCGAAATCAATGGGTCGATACATTATAGTGTAAATACTTCCAGCGATTTCGTCGCACAAGAGAAAAGGAAATGTTGGACAAAATAAGACCTTTAATTAGGAAGGCAAAATAAGACTTATGAGAAAAATAAAATTTAATAACTAATTTTGTTTTGCAGGAATTTATAGAGAAACAAGGGTATTACGAATTCATTCGCACCAAATACATCGAGCAGTTTAAAATAATATTAATTATACTATCAAGATGCGCCAACTAACAGAGGCAAGAATGGGAATGTAAATGAAATGTTACTTGCCCCATTTGATAGTTTCATATACATGCGAGAAGGAATGATATTTTGAATACGAATGCGAATAAAAGGGAGTTTATATTAAAGAAGTGAAGATTAATGCTTAGAGCTTCTCCAATGGAATGTATGTGAAGATAAATGTCTAAGTCCACATAGGATAGACATTCATTTTTCATAAAATTCTTCTCCAACCCCAACTTCTTAAATCAATGTGAAGATGATGTGGCTTAATTTTTGTTAGACATTGTCAAGGTGAATGTCAAGTTTTAGACATTCACCTAGACAATGTCAAGCTATCCTAGTAAGCTTTTGCTTACCTAAATTAATTTTAATATCTTAAATAACCATTTTTAACTATAATAAAATTTAAAAAATACTAAAAATAAAATTTACATTTAATTCATAAAACATCAAAAACAACACCATTGGAGATGAACTATTTTTCCTCCCTAAACTTAAGGAAAAATTGGAATGAGGATGTCTTGTTTGTGTTGCCACCTAGGAAACGCACACAACCACCATTGGAGAAGCTCTTAAAAGATGCATATTTTCAAGATTACATGACAAGTGAAAATGATTAATCTTCATTTTCTTCGTCTCGCTCAGCCTCAGAGCCGCTTACTTCTTCTTCAAATTCTTCATCTGCTCCATCATTATCCAAAATATCAGGAATAGGTTCCTTGTTAGGAACTTCCGGAAATCTATACTTTGAAAGAGGAATGTTATTCTCAATGCGGACTTTCTTAACAGCAGCTTCACGAGCACGATTAGCATCATTACTATTATTTGAAACCATAATGATGAAATTCTTCTTCAATTACTGATACTTGGATTTGCGAGCAAATAACTCTTTTTCTTCAGAAGATAAGCGAGTTTCTAATTCTTCAATTTTCTGAAGATAATCCTTCTCCTTCTCTGCGAAATATGAATAAGCAAGTTAGGATGAAAGAAATTGTTATTCTTCAAGAAAAGACAAGTATTAAAAGAGCAACGTATGACCTTCATAATTGGAAACAATGTCTTTAGCCAGTGCGGAATTTTCAGTTTGAAGGCTCACGTTTACAGCTAAATTCTTCCTAGCATCGTTCAAAACCCTAGCAGCCCAACTAAATTCATCTTCACTTTCTATGAGAAGTTGACATCGAAACAAATTTCTTTCCTCAACAAGTACGTTTTTTTTCGCTCATAGCTGAATCACGTTCTTTCTGAACTTTAATAATAGAGTCTTGGAATTTTTCTAGTACTTTAGCACCCTTAAGAGAAATCTCATCTTTATCACTAATAAGCTTATTCTTCTTCGTCTCCAAGACTTGAATTGTTTCTTTACTCTCCTTAAGGCGGCGCTTAAAGTTTTTAAATGTAGTTAATAAGCTTCTAAGGTTTTTTCTAAGAGCAGCATATTTCAGTCTTAACTCTTCCAAACTCAGACTCTCAAATCCCTGGGTAGGGCAATTATTTAAAGAAGAGTTAAGATATTATAAAAGGGTCTCATCATCAGGGAGATTGGCTGCCTCATTCGACAAGTTATAAAGGTCTGCGAATATAATAAAATAAGAAGAGCGAATTATCGCATAAAAATAGAAGAATGGGGAAAGTAAAGACTACATATTAATGAGTTCATCATTTCTTTCTCGGGCTCTGCGAATCAGTCCAGGATTGGTTGAGTTCTCAGTTTTAAGTCTAGCGTTTTATGTTTCCAGCTTAAGAAGTTTTCCCCGATAATCTGAAGAGATTACATAAGCCAAACGGGCTCCCTGCGAGAACATAAAGGAAATATTATAGATAAGAGTAAGGTAATACTAAAGAAAAGACAAAGAAACAAAGTTGCAAATATTACCAAGGAGCTAATTGTATATTGGGGATTTGGATTTATCGCAGAGGCCGATCTGCGAAGAGATGGATCATCCAAAGTAGGAGCATCGCAGACCCTTGAGACCATTCTAAAAGCACGATTTAATTCTTCATTATTAACAAAGTCAAAATATCCCCAAAAAAGATTAGATAACTCTTTTCGAGAGGACGAGACCAGATGAATCTTCGGGAGCAAGTGTGTTGTCATCACTAGACTCCGAACTTGAGGAAGAATCGTATCTTTTACGCTTCCTGGAAAGGTCATCCATTGAAGAAGTCGTTTTGGACGCAGATTTAGACGCGGGTTTCTTAGGAAGATTCTTGCCTTAACCCGAAGTCTTAGCACCCAAAGATTTCACCTACGCGAATAATCAATATAAGAATCAAAGGCAGCAATATTGTTAAAGATAAAAAGAGAATGTTTCTTACTTTTTTATTCTACGAAGATGATACATTGTGTGAAGCCTTGGCTCTCTTATCAGCCTGTAAAGAAAGGAGTAGGGAAATAAGAAGAAAATTTCGGACAATTCAAATTATGCGAGATTGAGAGTACTTATGTAAAGATCACATACCACTTTCTTTTTCTCAATTTAGGACAGTTTAAATTTCCAAGGTTGATAAGAAAAAAGTTTCTCGGGAAGAGGAAGATGAGAGCCATCCTCAACTTTACCAAAAACATAAGGACCTTTTAGAATGTCATGGCAATTAAGCCAGCTTGAGTCATTAGATCTGCGAGCAGTGCTATTGGATTTGTCATTCCAGTCAACATCTCGCATGATCTTCTTAGTAATACCATCTTTTATTCTTAAGCGAACGTCCCATTTAGTTGAATTACTTTTCATAATTCCAACATAGTAATTTTTGAAGAAGTTATCAAGAGTGAATTCGGTAGAGTCGATGATCTTATCACAATACGAGTTGTTTCGCACTTCATAAGGATAAAAGGTCTCTAATCCGGCTGTGTGGCGAGAATATTCCAATTCTATTATAATCGCATCACCACTTAGTTGGAATATTCCCCGTGCGAATTAACGATCATCAGCAAGAATTTCATAGAATAAGGGAATTTCTGGGTTATACAAGGGAATTGGAAGTATATTCAGAAGTTTTCCTAATGAGACAATAACTCTTTGATTGTTCCATTGTTTAGAGTTGATCAAATCAAGATTGAGTTTGGATGAATAATCAGATGATGAAGGAAGAGAAAGTGAATAACCTCTTAAATTGAGTTCTTCCTTTAACCTAATGAATTAAATCTCCATCTTTTTACCAGTGGAGCCATTGAAGAATGGGAATGAAGAAGAGTGAAAGTTATTAGATAAAGATCGAGATCAATGAAATCAATAGCAGAGAAGACGAAGTAAGAAAGTAAGAAGTAAAAAGAAGAATGAAGAAGACGAAGGAAGATATATAGGAAAAAGTAAGTCTCGTTTTTCAAGATTTCATTTCATTAATGCGAAGAACGTATGGATAAAAACAGGCGGTTAAAAGGACGTGTCAGATAATGAATGGTTAAGAAGACACGCGTAAATAAGGAAAGCTGGAATTGAAGGGTGTCGGCAGAATAGAATACGAAAAAATACGCATGTGCGATATTATAGGATGGAAATTTCTCATATCGCTCACTCTTTAGAGTAAACGAAATGAGAAGAGGCAAAATGTAGGAGTGGAAAATCGCACATATCAATAAATATGCGAAGTGAAGATTATCTAACGTCTTGCTATCGCACATAGAAAATCGAGATGACGTATTGGATGATGTCAAAAAGTCACGAGTATAGTGTGATGATCTATGCGAAGTATAAACTGTGTGAGAATGAGTGAGTGTACATGAGAGAATGTAACGCACATTGATTCCGAAAATAGTGGATCTCTTAGCTGTTATCCACTATGTAGAATCCTATATAAGGGGAAGAAGTTATCACATAGGAGAGATCTTTTAGTGTGTGTTAGACAAGAAATTAGGAGAGAGAAAGTTTATTTGGAGAGCAAGTAAAGTCATTGTAATATCTTAGAATCAATTATAAATCTTGAAAAATAATAAAAGAATTCCATTATGATTACTTAGAATCTTGTCTAAATATATTGGGGTGTGGTTGTAGTATTTCCTGCAACTACATAATGTTCAACAGTTCTCCTCATCTTTTTTTTTTTCATTAGGTACTGCCATCATCGAATATTTTATGGAATGCTCGACCTGTTGGGAGATTTCACGTTCTAGACATCAAACTGGAAGGTCTGGAATGATGCATTGAGTACTCTAGAAACATGCTTGCTGAGCGGCCCTATTCTCGCACATGAATTAGTCCTTCTACATTTTTTCCATGTGTGTTGGGCTTCTATGTGGTACTACACATTTTTGAAGCACCTTCTAAATGCACCATCAAATCTCCAATACATTATACTTTATACAATACTATGTGAATAAAGATGTATTGGAGAGGTTGGGGTAAAATGAATCTAGCTTTTCTTGGTAAAAACTTTTTAAAGAAACACAAATGATCTTATTTTTGATTCGTAAAGCAAGACTCTCAGCAGTCAAAAAGGGGAATAAATTAAAGAACTATTCCACAATACAACAAATACAAGGAGGAGAAGAAGCAGGATGTTCAAGGTTTTCTAAAACTCAAATAAATTTGATTGAACAATATCAGTTTTGGGCCTTATGTACGTAAGGTTAATTTATGTTAGATGAACATTCAAATTTGAAGTTTATCTAGAAAGAATGTGCAGCAGACCAAACAATTACGGAGTTTTCTACCAGGAAATTAAATGGGAGCAAAAGAATTGCAAGTGGAAAAATGAATTTAGGATGCGTAATTTCCATCCTTGCACTTTCCTTGGACCTAAGATATCAAGCTTTTCGTGTAAAAGCATTTGCATTTGATTTTTGCCACTTAGCCGACTTAGTTCGGTTGTGAAGAGAAAAATGGAAATCCGGTGAAGAATAAATTATTATTTGATGGTAAGAAAGTCGTAGCTCAAATTCAATCATTGTGGCCTTAATTTTTCCTTACCCAAACATACCAGTTGCTTAGAAATGGTAAACTTTACTTGGAACCCAACATTCGATTAGCAATCGAGTTCACAACATAATATATGGCTTCCTTGTCGTTGGAATTTGAATGTCGCAATTTGTTTAGTTTCTTTAATTAATTTAGTCTTTACATTTAAGTAGGATTAGTTTTAGTATTTAGGCAACTGTTAACGTGTTTTGATTATGTATTAGTGGATCCTAGAATTCATGGAAGTTACTACTTAAAATTAAGATAGAAGAAGAAAATCAGGTTAAAGAGGTTCCGCGTGATTCGCAAGATATTATTGGTATGTTTTTAAATCTTGATAAACCTAATGATTTAGTAGATTTTATTTTCGAGTTATCTTCTTTATTTACTGTTGAGAAAAATCTAGTTGTTCATCACTCGTATACAACAGACATGTCTCGTATATATCCAAGCAAGAATCAACTTGTTGAATCAACCTATGGGGATTATTCTATGTCATTGTGTATGTCTACATATCTTTATGATTATCGATTTATAATGGCATAATTACTGAAAATTACGTTGGAAGAATTTGTGGTTGAACTTTCTCAAACATGGGGAGAATGTCGTTAACCAAAGATTTTATAAGAAACAACATGCCTTTCAATCAAGACATTGTTATTTGCATGAATGATACTTCGTTGCAATTAGCAAGAAGTATAACTTGGGAAGCTGTTAGAGCACTGCTCGGTCGAACTCGCAAGCATTGTTATCTCAAGCTTGTTTTTCAAGTTTAGTTGATCAAAACTATATACTTGATTTCTAGTCTACTTATAGCTATGTCTCGGACTAGGATAGAATGTGTAGTTGACCTTTAGACTTCTGATGTTCACCAATTGAAGAAGAAGATCTACTAAGGAGCTTGGAGGAACTTCATCAATAAAAGGTATATGGAGACAAAAATTATCTATTACTTAGAAGTCTATTTTATTCTATCTTTTATTGAGACAAAGTCATATAGCTATATAGACTTTTACATTATACATGTGATATTTCGAGCGAGTTTATCTACAAACTTACATTTCTCGAAATATGTGTTGGAAGTTTTTTGCTTTAGCTATGTTCATCATATTCTTGATGAGTTTAGTTGGAGATAATTTATTTGTTGGAAACTAAATATTAAGTCATGTGAAAATTGCCTTGAAACATCTTACACGATTTGTGTGAGACAACCATTTCATGTTGACTTGGAATGTTTCGTATTGATCATTCGATCACTTGAAAATTACTTATAAGCTAATGGTTTGTGTGAGACAGACATTGTCATCTTCTAAGGATGTTTCAATGATTGAAATGGAAGTTTTGAACAATTAATCTTGTCTGGATACAACACGGTATGCATACCTAGTATGCAAACTGTATTGGTATGATTCGAGTTCGGGAACTTTGTTTACGTACCCGGTATCGAACGGTTTTACTGTAAAGTCCCAACTTTGTTTACGTACCTAGTATGCGAGCAGTTTCACACGAGTTGGAGTCCGGACGGCCCTGTTCGCATACAGTATGCAAACGGATGGACATTCCAAGATCCGAAGCTGTTGTTTACGTATCTGGTTTGCAAACACAATGGTTAAGTTCTAAAATCTGTTAAGAACCACAAGCGGAGTTTGGTCACTTTCGGTACCAAAGCGATTGATCACTTTAGAGATCCCCGACATTTCGGATAGCTTTCACTTTCGATTATACGTGTCCGGCTTATAACCGGAAGATCTTTGCATCTGGCGGCCGGCTGCACCCATAACTTCAATTGCATCAACTTGTATGTTGACGTGACAAATCAGCTGAATTGGTTTACAAAATTTTTGAGGCCCCGAATAAAAACTCGAGTAGAAAACCTTTACAATTCATGTCTAATTAGGATTACCTGAAAATTTCCTTGTCAGATTGATATTTCTGTTCCCTGTCCGTCACAGCTAGTTCCTTTGACTTGCGTTCCAACTCAACTTGAATTAGCTTTCCATAGAGCAAGACCTAAGTCTGTAAAAATTACACAGGAATAAAAATTTGGTTCTGTAGCGTTTGGGAGTAATCACTCATACTCTCTTAATTAGTTAACTACAATATGAAGATAAGTTGGAATATATTCAAGTAATTTTCACTCTGGACGTTAGACCACAATGAGACATTCTTCTGAAACCACAACATGTAATTTTTGCTCTTAAAATGTAAAGGTAGCACAATTTTGCAGCAAATAACCACACTCTTAACAGAAGGAATTTCAAGTTTCCAAAATTAAAAACATTGCAGGTTTCCATGTCCTTGATAGGAAGCGAAAACATTATGGCGAACATGCAAATCCGGTGTCCTAATTTGTCTTAGGACCACAAACGAGAAATTGGTACACTTTCGGGACCGAAGTTGTTTAATCAATTTTTCCCTATAACCTTCAGCTCTACGCGCCAACCTTTAAAGAGATTTATTACATCTGCTTTGCAAGAACTTCTAACTTGGTGACCTCATTAAACATCTGAATTTTTTATTACAAAACTTTATATATGAAAGCAAACTTGGTAGAAAACTCATACGGTAGAATTCATGATTAATTAACAAAGGATTACTGATTAATTTCAAGTAAGGTTTAAATTTACATTCTTGTATGTTTAGGTTAATTCCATTGACTTAGTTTCAACTCAACTAGAATGTTTTTACTAATCAATGCAAACAAAGTAATCAATTTCATTGGATTCTGCACATTATCGTAATCAAATCTTTGCATCCGAACCTACATTTAACAATTGATTCATAAAGCGACAACTTGAGAATGTCTAATTTAATCTCTGTGGGGAGATGCGAGAATTCTATTAGGCGTCCTAAAAACCTCAATTTAGTTGGTTTGTTAATGTAGGATTTCCTTTTTCTAACTTATATGTCTGTTTCTTAATATGGAACTATTGAAGCCTATATAAGAAGACCAACCAAGTATTGTTATTATTTGATTTTTAGTTATTTTCTTAGTTAATACTTTGGTTTTTTGTAGCTTTTATAAATCTATCAATCTTGCGATAGTTTTCATCACTCTCGTGGCTCTCCCTCTCCAAATATCTGAAAATTTGCATAGTATATATCGGTCCATTCTCTTCAACACAATTTCCAAAACTTAACTCTCAATTATCATGGCTGCCATTCTGCACCCAAAAGCTTCTTATTCAAACCACATTCTTCTACAGTCAAAGTACACCCATATTCCTCCAAAACTCCCTTTCTTTTCCTCCCTACCTTGTCCAAACCGTTACCAACAACAAAACTCCAGATAACTCACAATAACCTCGTTACAAAGCGACAATAACTACAGCTAAGAAGGGAAAAGTAGTAACGAGAGAGTTCAACAAGTTCATAGTATGCCATAGTAAACATAATCGTAAGATATATCCTTTCATGTAGATTTAAGTAGAAGATGTAACGACATTTGAGTTTGTCTTAGTAATGGGTGATGAATCTGACAAAACAAGAGCTCTTTGTGAAAGAGAAAAAATTCAAGAAGTTCCGCATTTTAATTTTTACAAAAGTATAATTGGTCCGGATGAACTCATGCGAGACGTATTATACTACGGAGACAATCGTTCGGAGTGTAATTCAATTACATTCAAGAAAAAGATGTGGAAAATCGATTGAAGAACATAGAATAGATAACAAGTTAATTGTTCTCGACATAGGGTTAAAACATTGTGGACCATGTGTTAAGGTATATCCAACCGTCTTAATGTTATCAAGACTAATGGGGGATACGTAGTTTTAGCAAGAATGGATGGAGATGAAAATGATAGTTGTAGGCAATTCTTGAGAGATATGGAAGTTGTTAAAGCTCCAACATTTATGTTTGTCGAGAGATGGTGTTATGTGTGGAAGATATGTTGGGTCGGGTAAAGTAGAACTTATACGTGAAATCTTGAGATACCCCAGGAGTTGGAGTTGCTTCTACTTGTTCATATCTAGCACCCTTCTTGCGCCCAACTGGTCCAGTCAGTACCAAATGTTGGGATCTTGCAACAATGAACAGCACGTTAGATGTATCGAAAATAATATGTAAAGAACTAATGCGAAACAACTCTACCAAAATAACTTGACGAGGGCAGAATCACAGGTTCAACAAGTTGTCCTTAACACATTAGTTCGCGGGTATACTCGAGTTGAGTAATGCTAAACCCCTCACAGCGAAGATGTGTCCGAGGATAAGATCGCCCGATATAACTTGAGTTAGTACAACGCAAGAAGTTACCCTCTCTTCGAACTTCAAAGAAACGGGGATGGAGATAAAAACGTCACGGAGAAAACCCTAGAATAAAAGAAGAATTTTTCGGTGTATTGAAAACAGATTTTCGAGTTGTATTTATAGGATGAAATACTTGCAAATCAAGTTAGGTTTTGGTTTTCTTCAAAAACAAGTAAAAGGAATTTTACCATAAATTGAACTCTTAAGAATTAATTTTGGAATTAATTTTCTAAAGAAAAACTACCAAAAATAAATCCGTGTAGAAAAGGAACTTGGTGCATGGCATACGCGCATATCGCATGAGTAAAAATATGTATTTTTGCCCACTAGCTCCACCCACGTTTTTACAATTCATACATAAGTGTATGGTTATATAGTGGAGCTCATCTTTAGTTTTCCACAATGTGGGACTAAAGGTTCCACTTCATTCACCCAAAAATGAGTGAGCATCCTTAGACCCTTAGGTCATTAGATCAAACCACACCAAGACCATAAAACCTTTTAATTAAAACTCATTTTCTCCAACAATCCCCCACATGAATGAAATCTCGGAAAAACGAAAAAAATCGAGTAAGGAAAATACCATTTAGGCAAAGGTGTCCATGAGGTCTTGAACCCTTACTTAGTGAGAAGTTCTAGGACTACTAGCTAAACAAAGTGAACCTAGTCTTGAACCGATAGCGTTGGTGTAATTAGCGACAACAGACCACATGATATTCTCCTGGTGTTGCTAAGTTCGTGCCGTTTTGTCCAATTTGGCCCTGGACATATCCTGTTTCTCGAGAATGCTCTAGAGAATTGGCTCAATTCTCATAGGAAGCGGCCCCACTTCCACATTCGGATAGGTGAGTTCCATCAAGAGTGTTTCTTGCTACACCCCACTTCAATCTTAATTGAAACTATGGAACTCATTAAGACTTATTTAAAAATCATCCTCCACATGCAGTCACACTATCACATCAACACCATAGGGAAGGGACAGAGAATGAAATTCTCGGATAGTGTTTACCTTTACCCACCATGAATTAGTTGTCTCATTCGAAACCTTGATCTTGGAATCTCCGATCAGCAAGGTTGAGTATCCTTCATGGCAAGTTTAATTTTGAGCCTAAGCCCCATCCCCCTCGATGCTTTACTAACTATCTCCTTGGACAAACCTTTCGTCAAAGGGTCCGCGATATTCTCCTTGGAGACCGCATCCAATCTATGGAAATAACGCCTTGAGATTAGTGTTTTCAAAGTATCATGTCTTCTACGAATATGTATAGACTTTCCATTGTAGAAGCAACTCTTAGCTCTACCTATCGCATTTCTTTGTCACAGTGTATAGATATAAATTGTGGCAGGCCTATGCCAGAGAGAATATCTTCTAAAAGTTTCTTAGCCATTCGACCTCCTCTCTGCTTTATCTAACGCAATAAACTCCGATTCCATAGTGGAGCACGAGCTATACATGTCTGTTTGGAACTCTTCCAAGATACGAGCACTTTTGCTAGAGTGAATACATATCCACTCGTAGACTTAGAATCCTCACGATCACATTATCCAGGTTTGCATCGCAAAATCCCTCAAGGACGTCCGGATATCCTTTGTAATTCAAACTAAAGGTCATTGTGTACTTCAAGTACTTTAGCACTCTAATAAGTGCATCCCAATGTATCTCCTTTGGATTACAAGTATACCGTTAACCTACTTACGGCATAAGCAATGTCGGGTCTCGTACAATTCATCAAATACATCGGACTTCCCTATGACTCTCGAGTATTCAAGTTGGTTAACTCCTACACCCTTATTCTTCTTGAGACGACATTTAGAATCATAAGGAGTACACACGGTGTTTCTGATTAAACCGATTAAATTTCTTAAGTATGGATTCAACATAATGAGACCGACTCGGACTATAGCCATTAGAAGTTTTTCTAATCTTCATCCCTAATATGACATCAGTTTAAGTCTTTCATGTCAAAATTCTCATTCAACGGTTTCTTAGTGGAATTAATAACATCCATGTTTGTACCTAGTATAAGCATATCATCAACATACAAGCATACAATCACCACAGGCATCCTTGACAAGTTTAGTATAAACACACTTATCAGATTCATTAATTCTAAAACCACTAGAAATCATCACATGATCAAATTTTTCATGCTGCTTGTTTAGGTGCTTGTTTCAATCCATACAAAGATTTAACCGGTTACACACTTTCTTTTCACAACCTTTAACTACAAAGCCCTCGGTTGTTCCATATAAATTTCTTCATCTAACTCACCATTAAGAAACTGCGTCTTTACATCCATTTGATGTATCTCTAAATTATGGACAAGCTATAGCAATTAACATCCTAATGGAGCTAATTCTACTCACTTGGTGAATAGGTGTCAAAGAAATCTATACCTTCTATTTGTCTCGTAGCCTTTAGCTACCAGCCCCTAGCCTTGTATTTTTCAATAGTTCCATCTATCTTACGTTTTCTTTTGAAAATCCATTTACAACCTATGGCCTTACACCACTGGAGGTAAATCTACAAGTTCAAAAGTACCGTTTTCTCGAAGGGAATCCATTTCACTAATGGAAGCTTCTTTCCACCACGAAGCTTGGACAAGTCATGGCTTCTCTATAAGTCCGAGATCGAGACTCGGCTAGGTATGTAATGCAACCGGGATAGGTTTTCTCGGTTCTAACCCTTTTACCTCTTCTAGGTTCCACTTCTGGTTCATCTTCCTCTAAAGGTAATAATTGACTAGTTGAAGGAACATCTAGGGATCATCTAAACACCTCTTTCGAGAATCACGTTTCAAAGGAAAAACAGTTTCAAAAAACTCAGCATCCCTAGACTCCATGATAGTATTCAACCCTATGTCAGAAATTTCAGAACTCACAACCATAAACCTATGAGCACTAGAATGCTCAGGATACCCTATAAAAACACAATCAACGGTTTTGGGTCCTATCTTATTTTTCTTAGGAGGAGGGATGCCCACCTTTGCCAAGCACCCCACACTTTGAAGTAATCATAAGATGGTTGTCTACCTTTCCATAACTCATATGGAGTTTTATCTCGATCCTTTAAAGGTTACTACTGTTCGGGATGTAATTGGCGGAGAGGATAGCCTCCCCACAAATTCGAAGGTAATCTGAACTAATCAACATGGCATTCATCATATCCTTAAAGTACGGTTCTTACGTTCGGCTACACCATTGGATTGAGGTGAATAAGGGGCTGTAGTCTCATGTATTATGCCATGTTCTTCACGAAAATCTCCTACGGGAATTTCATACTCACCACCACGGTCCAGACCTAATAGTTTTAATGGTAGTATTCAATTGGTTTTAGACTTCACTTTTATATATCTTAAAGGATTCTAAGGCATCATCCTTCCCTCTAAGTAAGTAAACATGGCAAGTACTTCGTACAATCATCTATAAAAGTAATAAACCATTTCTTACCACCTCTTGTTTGAACCGACTTCATATCAACTAGGTCTGAGTGGATTAAATCTAAGGGTTTAGAGTTTCTCTGGACATTCTTATTGAATGATTTCTTAGCATGCTTAGATTCTACGCAAATCTCACACTTATGATTTTTATCTAAAGTGAATTTGGGTATGCAGCCTCGCTAAACAATTTATGCATTGATTTATAGTTTACATGACCAAGTCTACCATGCCAAACGTTCAATGACACACACATGTAAGCGAGAAGAATCATTCAATTTCAATTCAGGACGAGTTACATTAAGTTTATATAGACCCCGGTCTTATAACCCTTACCCACATAATCATTGCCCTTAGTTACTATAAGTTTTCCCAGACTCAATTGTAACTTTAAAACCCTTATCATCTAAAACGGAACAAGAAACAAGATTTTTGCGGATATCCTGAACATGAAGAACTTCATTCAATGTGAGAGTCTTTCCGGATGTGAGCTTCGGACCGACCTTTCCTTTTCCTGCAACCTCGATGCGAGATGAGTTACCCATATAGAGTTTCTCGCCTTCCCCTACCCTGCGGGTAGGAGGTGAACAGTCTCTGTTCCCACAAACATGCTTGGTAGCTCCGAGTCTACCCACCAATCCATCACATTGGTCACGAGATTAACTTCGGACACCACAGCCAGAAAACTTCGTCTTTGCTTTTTTCGAACCGGGTTAGCATTATTCTTCTTATCCTTACGTTGTCTACAGTGAGAACTGCCATATGACCGGTGTTTCCACACACCCAACAAGGACCCTTAATTTTAACAATGCTAGATTCTCGGTTCTGGAAACGCATTACCTTTCTTGTTAGGTCCATGCTTGATTCTGCGATTGTTGTTGTCACCTTTTCCGACTTTGGATGGCTTATGTTCGGACATATGAGCTTTGTTAGACATGTCCCTTGCAGATGACACGTTCTTGTCTTTGGTGCACAACATCTCTTCCACTTGAATCTTCTTTCCCAATTTAACCATGTTGATCTACTTGATTTCATGCCTCACTTTTTCTTGTACTCCAGGCCAAGAAGATGGTAACTTCCTCAATTACATGAGACACTTGAAAAGTCATCAACAACCATACCTTCAGCAAGAATCTGGTTAATAATTTGTTGAAGTTCGAGGAATTGATCAACAACAGACTTATCATTCGTCATCTTGAACTCCATAAACTTTGCCACCAGAAATTTCTTGCTTCCTGCAGATCTCGAGCTTGGTACTTTGCTTCTAACGCAAACCACAACTCATAAGCAGTCAAGTTCTCTTTAGCATTGTAAAAATCATACATCGCATCTTCCAAACCGTTCATGATATGATTTTTAGCCGAGAAAATTAGACCTCGTGTTCATATTGACCTCCTCCTCGAGACAAATTTTCAATATTGTATAAGTCATCACCGGAACCGATACATAATCCAGTTCATGATGGCTCGGATAAAACAGCATCTTGGATTGCCATCTCTTGAAATCCTTTCCGTTAAACTTTTGTGGTCTTTCTACATCGTTGATTCCCATTGTTACAAGGAATACTAATGTGTTAAGATTGTTGGGATCTTGCAACAATGAACAAAGACGTTAGATGTATCGAAAATAATATGTAAAGAACTAATGCGAAACAACTCTACCAAAATAACTTGACGAGGGCAGAATCACGGGTTCAACAAGTTGTCCTTAACACATTAGTTCGCGGGTATACTCGAGTTGAGTAATGCTAAACCCCTCACAGCGAAGATGTGTCCGAGGATAAGATCGCCCGATATAACTTGAGTTAGTACAACGCAAGTTACCCTCTCTTCGAACTCGGCAACGGGATGGAGATAAAAACGTCTGGAGAAAACCCTAGAATAAAAAAGAAGAATTTTTCGGTGTATTGAAAATGATTTTGAGTTGTATTTATAGGATGAAATACTTGCAAATCAAGTTAGGTTTTGGTTTTCTTCAAAAACAAGTAAAAGGAATTTTACCATAAATTGAACTCTTAAGAATTAATTTTGGAATTAATTTTCTAAAGAAAAACTCGCCAAAAATAAATCCGTGTAGAAAAGGAACTTGGTGCATGGCATACGCGCATATCGCATGAGTAAAAATATGTATTTTTGCCCACTCGCTCCACCCACGTTTTACAATTCATACATAAGTGTATGGTTATATAGTGGAGCTCATCTTTAGTTTTCCACAATGTGGGACTAAAGGTTCCACTTCATTCACCCAAAAATGAGTGAGCATCCTTAGACCCTTAGGTCATTAGATCAAACCACACCAAGACCATAAAACCTTTTAATTAAAACTCATTTTCTCCAACACCAAAGCAACCCAACTTGGGGAGTCATTCAACGACACAAATTTAGAATTGTTGTTCAACAATAAGGAGAAAAGATTATTGATTGGGGTATGAGTTTGAATATTTTAACTTCACGTCTGTTGTGTTTTCATATATGCCTAAACACGGCAGAGCACACTGTCATCTTCAGATATACATAAGCTTATACGTGGATTCGGATGGAGATGCATCAAAGTTCCGTTCCAGAGCGATGAGGATATCCTGTTTGAGACAGTTAATTAATATTTGTTTCGTTTGTTGTTCTGTCACTTCAACAGTTGAACATGTTGTTCAGGACATTTGGTTTAGTCTGTACACTTTTCAAGCTTTTAACTCCTTTGTTTGAACACATTTCAAGTAATTTAAGCAAAGCTGTGAGCTTGCAGTTTTTTATTACAACATATTTTGAGTTATGGCAGCTATTTTATAGCCGATAACCACACTCGAATTT
The DNA here is from genome assembly GCA_023531295.1 of Papaver armeniacum. Lineage (NCBI taxonomy): Eukaryota > Viridiplantae > Streptophyta > Magnoliopsida > Ranunculales > Papaveraceae > Papaver > Papaver armeniacum. Next base: position 748,362 of record JAJJWW010016481.1, on the reverse strand, counting down.
CAAGTTTCAAATAATAATCCAAAAAGCTGACCCACAAAAGGGCATTTGGTATAAACGCAGCGACTTTATAGCTTTAAAGAGATTAACTCCAGATTCCATAGTAGCATCGATGAGGCGCAGCTTCATGCACGTCTGAATTTGTTTTTACAAAAGTTCGAAATCATGTTTAATAAAGGATTACCTGTTTGTTTCAGTTAGTTTCACACTTTCACTACATTTTGTTTAACTAAGCATTCCATGGGATAAGTCAATCTCATCGTTTACACATAAGGAAATACCATAAAGAAAAGAGCCATTCAATTAACCACAAACTTACCATAATCTTGAAGACGACGATGCGCAATATTATTCCAATCTAAACAAACTTACATTTTACAACTTTTTCAAGAGGTAACCATTTGAGTATCTCCAATTTAATCTCTTCTGGGAGAAGGTTGAATTCTCCAAAAAAAACCTAACAAGGATTAGTTAGAGAAGTGCATGCTTCGAAAACTTCCACAGCAAGAATTGATACCTAAACCTAGAGCTCCATTAGTAAAAAGTAGATATTTCTCCAATTTAATCTCTCTTTCGGCAATTTTGCATGGTATCTCCAAAATGATCATTGCATAAGAAGATTGCACAGTAAGTTGGTGAATCTTCTTTACTCCGATTGGTTAAAATATGTCAATGGTTAACCAAATGCAGAGCTTCATGAACGGTCCCAATCGAAATATATTTCTGAGTAATAACAGCAAAACCTCACAACTGCCAGTTTTTCTACAACATATTTGAGTAACCAAATAAATAAGACACTCTTAACAGAAGGAACGTTTCAAATAGATTCTACAACATACAAGATTCTCAACCAAATAAATATCATGCATCTATTATGTGTACGGGACCTTAAAGAGAAGGAGATCTTCATCATTTACTCAAGAATGGTGGAGAGTTAATAATTACGAATCTGTCTTTCATTCCATGTTAATGTTGAGGGTCATGCTTCACATTAACATTATTTTGAATCCGGGTTACTCTAAACATCTGGGATTTAGAGTGATCTCTTATCTATAAATATCTTTGATTGTTTTACCTCACCTTGTTGTTATCTCGTTCATTGTTTATTTTTTTGTCTACTTACAATGTTATATCAAATCATGTGGTAGATGGGGGAGAAAACTGAAAAACCAATACAAATATAAGAGATGATTAATAGATTTTACATTTTTGGGAGATAATCAAATGAGTGAAAACTTAGAACAGATATTTGGAGGAATGACTTCCACACTTAATCTTGTGGATTCGACTGTTATTTATACTTGAAAGATCACACAGTAAGTTGTTACAGATTTGAAACTTGTTCAAAGATAACAAACGACTTCTAAAAGATAGACGTATGACTCTAGCCTTATACTCGGTCTTCAACTGACTCAGTTGAGAGTCTTTAGGTGATGATTGTATCTTGCTTAACACCTTCCCTCAAGTTGTACTGGAGTTGGCGAAGGTGCAACTTGCTACGTATAATCTGAAATCTTGCTGCTGGAAGACCCTTAGTAAAGATGTCCTCCAATTGATCCCTGGAATTTATAAATCTGACATGAAGCTGGTTTTTTTTTGAACTTATGAAACGAACTTGTAACTGCCCCTCAAACTGTTGCATGAGAAAATTGGTGTTTCTCTTCAAATTCCTAGTATGAGATAGTCAAAATACCTCTTCAAATGGTTGTGTGAGATAGTTGGAACACCTCTTCAATTGGTAGTATTGATGTGTGTTGGTTAACGGATGTAATTGGTAATGGTTACATTTATTTTGGTATTGAAATTTGTTTAAAACTGGTTTTTAAGAATGTTTTTAATACCAGATCTAAAGTGTTGATACATGGCCTTGCCACTAGCTAGAGACATGTGAACAAGCTTGCTTAGCGTAAAACGGTGTTAATGGCGGTGGTGAATTGTTATGATTTGGTGATAGAGACTTGTGTTGCAGTTAAAATGGATCGATGATGTGAGTAAAGTAGGTGATGGAACTGGTGGTATGGGTGAAAAACAAACACCTAAAGATGATGTAGAGTTCAAAACTCTTTGAAGTATTTTGATGAGCAGATTAGGGGTATATTATTTCTTTCACAGTGGAAGAATGAGGGGATTTGAGTGTTTGGATGCTGATATGAAAGTGGTTTTGATGGTGGTGATCTCTTTGTTGGTTGTGATGGCGGCGGGTTATTACAAATGAAAAGCTAGGGGATCGAACCCTTCCGATACCAACTTAGAACAGATATTTGGAGGAATGAGTTCTACACTTAATCTCGTGGATTAAATTTTATTTATACTTGAAAGATTACACAAGTTGTTCTGATTTGAAACTTGTTCAAAGATAACAAACGAATTCTAAAAGATAGCCGTATGACTCTAGCCTTATACTCGGTCTTCAACCGACTCGGTTGAGAGTCTTTAGGTGATGATCAGTATCTTGCTTAACACCTTCCCTCAAGTTGTACTAGAGTTGGCGAAGGTGCAACTTGCTACGTATAACTGAAATTTTCTTTTTGGAAGACCCTTAGTAAAGATGTCCTCCAATTGATCCACGGGTTTATAAATCGACATGAAGTGGTTTTTTTTGAACTTATGAAACGAACTTGTAATCGCCCCTCAAAATCATTGCATGAGAAAATTGGTGTTTCTCTTCAAATTCCTAGTATGAGATAGTCAAAATACCTCTTCAAATGGTTGTGTGAGATAGTTGGAATACCTCTTCAATTGGTAGTATTGATGTGTGTTGGTTAACAGATGTAATTGGTAATGGTTACATTTATTTTGGTATTGAAATTTGTTTAGAACTGGTTTTTAAGAATGTTTTTAATACCAGATCTAAAGTGTTGATACATGGCCTTGCCACTGGCTAGAGACATGTGAACAAGCTTGCTTAGCAGAAAACGGTGTTAATGGCGGTGGTGAATTGTTATGATTTGGTGATAGAGACTTGTGTTGCAGTTAAAATGGATGGATGATGTGAGTAAAGTAGGTGATGGAACTGGTGGTATGGGTGAAAAACAAACACCTAAAGATGATGTAGAGTTCAAAACTCTCTAAAGTATTTTGATGAGCAGATTAGGGGTATATTATTTCTTTCACAGTGGAAGAATGAGGGGATTTGAGTGTTTGGATGCTGATATGAAAGTGGTTTTGATGGTGGTGATCTAACTTTGGTTGTGATGGCGGCGGTATTAATGTGGAAAAGCTAGGGGATCGAACCCTTCTGATACCAACTTAGAACAGATATTTGGAGGAATGAGTTCCACACTTAATCTTGTGGATTCGACTGTTATTTATACTTGAAAGATTACACAGTAAGTTGTTACAGATTTGAAACTTGTTCAAAGATAACAAACGAATTCTAAAAGATAGCCGTATGACTCTAGCCTTATACTCGGTCTTCAACTGACTCAGTTGAGAGTCTTTAGGTGATGACCGTATCTTGCTTAACATGAAACATGGTACAAAGGCAACTAATAATCAAAATTTTACGTGAATCTGGACGGTGCTTGGAGTTTTAGATGACGGAAGTTTCTTGCCGTTGGATTCGTCTCCATGACATGGTGGTACCTAATATTAACCTCACACTTTAAAGTTTAAATTGACTATCAAAGGAGCAACATCAAAGGTCTCCAGTCCCTTGAAAATGAATGGAAATAATTACTACCTCCGTTTCTGGAAAAGTGTTACTTTCACTTTTTTAATTTGGCCTATTTTTAGGCTAAAATGAAAAAGTGAAAGTAACACTTTTTCAGAAACGGAGGGAATAATAAAATGAAAATTCGTAACACGGTGATTGGCCTTAAAACTGTAAAGCTCACCAGAAAAATGCACATCGATTTTCCTATACAAGCATGCTTCGCAAGCATGATGTCTTAAATGGAGCTACACATCATTCCAACTTACCCCTTTTCTATGAAGGGTGCAAGGATGTAAAGGCCAATGCACTTTCCATGCATCATGGACTTCCAAGTCTTTTTCGGCATAAGACATGCCTTACACTTGCACATAGAATTTAGTGGGTAGAATTTAAGTCACTTCTTTTTTTCCCAGAAAATGTCAGAGAAACTCGGATTAGATGCACAACACAATCCGGTAATTTATCTTCCACCGTTTGTTAGTAAAGACCTGGAACTGTACTGATTAATGGCCTCCTAGAAATGATCTATATTTTCACAGTAACTGCAGAACCCAACTGGGTATATGTTTTTGTTTTTTGATCGGAAAATAAAATTTACTGATCAGAGAAGAGAGAGTAAAAAAGATTCGGGATCCAAAGATAACAAAGAAGAGAGCTTAAGAACTCCCGATGATATATCTTGGTATGCCTATGGGTGCTAAGTATAACAGCAAGATGATTTGGGATCCAGTGGTGGAAAAAACAGAAAAAAGATTACTAGGTTGGCAAGGGATTTTTCTTTCTTATGGGGGAAGATTAGTAAGGATTAAGAATGTCTTAAGCTCGATGGCCATATATATGATGTATGTGTTCTCAATTCCGAAGTCAGTGGAGAAAAGATTAAATAAAATCATAAGGAACTATCTTTGGGGAAGCAGTGCGGGCAACAGAAAGTATCCGTTGGTATCGTGGGTGAATATTAACAAGGACAAAGAGATGGGGGGCCTGGGCACAAGAAACTTAAGCATTATGAATGATGCTTTATTGTGCAAGTGGCTTTGGAGGTTCTCAACCGAAGAAGAGGCTTTGTGGAGGAAGATAATCAAAGAAAAGTATGGTTTGGACAAGTTACAATGGGAAACTAAAATTTCTAGGCTACCTTATGGGACTGGCATATGGAAAGGGGTGACGAATAGAATGGAGAAGTTCAAAAGTGGCTTAATTTACATCGCGGGTAAAGGTGACAAGACAAAATTCTGGATGGACCATTGGATAGGTAATGATGCTTTACAGGTAACTTTCCCTAACCTTTATAGAGTCTCAATAAAGAAAGATCACACTGTGAATAAATTTTACTCTATAGATTTAGAGGGAAATACTTGTTGGAACTTGGATCTAAGAAGGAGATTGTCAGAAAGATAGATAGAGGAAGCTGCACAAATCTCTCATTTATTGGAGAACTATAATCCATCAACCACGGAGGACACAAGGAAGTGGGAGCATAGCTCGGATGGCTTGTTTACTGTTAAGTCATGTTATAAAGCTCTGCAAGGTGAACCAGGAGAGAGAACTTTTCCGGCTCGAGTGGTGTGGAAAAGTGAGGTACCATCCAAAGTGAGCTTCTTCGTTTGGTTGGTACACCACGATTCGATACTAACTCAAGATAATTTGCAGCGAAGAGGGAAAACTCTTGGTAACAAAGTGCGATATGTGCAAGCAAGAATTAGAATCTATTAACCATCTTTTTTGCATTGCAAGGAGGCGATAAAAATATGGCGGACTTTCTACTGGCAGACTTTGGGGTTTTTTGGGTGCAAGGTGAGGATGTGAAAATGGTCTTCAATGAAACGATTCATGATATATTTTCAACAAAGGTAATTTCATTTGGAGCATACTCCCTTTTGCTGTTTGTTGGGAAATATGGAATGAGAGGAACCAAAGGATGTTCCAAGATAATGCAAAAGAGATGAATACTCAGCAGATTATAAATGAAGTGAAGGCTAGCATACTATACTGGTCACATCCTTCTCACATATTGGAAGGCTACGAGTTTGGGGAAAATTTGAACTAGCACCTATATGACCTTAGGATTGCGGAGATGTGACGTCACCACTTCGAACTTAACTATAGTTAGACTTCAATTTTAACTAATTTTATGGATTTTCTGTTTTCAAATAGGATCAAGTAGTCTTTTGATTTTGATAAATACCCATTAACGTTTGGTCACGACGACGAAAAATATGAAGATTAAGTTTTCTGGACCATTTAACGTTTGGTCAGTGACACCCAGACATCCTATAGCTTAACATGATATTCTTAGTTGGTGTCTAAGATCACTCTTGTGGTTTTTTTGTTTTTTTGTTTTTTTTTTTTTTGGTATAAATCCATCATCAATTTTGTGCTAATGATGACTCAGTTTTAATAATTGGTCGATCATGCAGACCATAAATGATGTAATCAATCAACCACCATTGAAGACGAAGATGGATAGCAGGATAGGTACGGTGAAAGTTAACCCCACCGATTTCATTATCGGAGGAAATAATAGACAGAAAGAACAATATTTTTAAGGTGTTTTACTTTATTGACAAAGTTCTAAATGTTGCAATTCGGATTAGGGGGCTAAAGGTCCTGCATTGTGAAGGATTTATTAAGTGAATGTAGTAGTTGTATTGAAGATGTAATGAAAACGTACAAAGATAAGAGTCATGGGTTTGCTTATGAAGCAGAGAACCCTAGAGAAAGCGATTAAATGATAAAGGCACTCATATGTGCTACAGGCACCCAAGTACATAAAGGACTAGTAAATAAGAGAGTAAAGCATTTACTCTAACACCCCCCTTCAAACTGAAGCTGAGATCAACAACATCGGTTGTCGGAAGAGAATGAAAGACAAGAGTGCTTAATCCCTTTGTAAATAAGTCGACCAATCAAGCAGACGATGCAACATGTTCGACTGTAACGGTTCCAATATCAACTAGATCTCTGACATAGTGATGATCAATCTCGACATGTTTCATACGAGCATGAAAAGCAGGGTTGGAGGCGAGGAATTTTGCACCCATGTTGTCACAGTAAATGCACATAGGAACCGTTGGAGTGATATGAAGTTCATTGAGGAGGCCAAACAACCACATCACTTCAGCTGTTAGTTCACTCAAGGCTTTGTACTCTGCCTCTGTTGAGCTTTTGGAGACAGTAGGCTGCTTCTTGCTGGACCAGGAGATGAGAGTAGAGCCTAGGAAAGTGCAGTAGCCTGAAGTTGAACGTCGTGTATCAGGGCATCCTGCCCAGTCTGAGTCTGAGTAGCTAGTGATGCAAGAGATGTCACCTGTTTGAATAGTAATTCCAGAACCTATGGTGCCCTTTAAGTAACGAAGAACCCTTTTTGCTAAGCACAAATGAGTAGTCGTGGGAGAGTGCATAAATTGAGATATGTAGTTTACTGCATAAGTGATATCGGGTCGAGTAATGGTGAGGTATTGTAGAGCTCCAACTAGACTGCGAAATTCCAGAGGATTGGCAAGAGGAGTGCCATCATGAATGGAGGCTCGTTTGTCAGCAGTTGTTGGAGTAAGACACGGTTTGCAGTCGAGCATATCAGCTTTAGTGAGTAGATCAATGGTGTACTTCATTGAGTGAGGATGATAGTATCTCGTGCAGGAGAGAAGTGAGCTTCAACACCCAAGAAGTAATGAAGGTCGCCTAGATCTTTCATTGCAAAATTTGTACTCATTTGTGAAACAAGAGAGTTAAGGAAAGTCTCGAGTTACACCGTAAGAATGATGTCGTCTACATAAAGAAGAAGAACAGCTGACAAGTTTCCACTCTGATAGATGAACATTGAAGGATCTGAGATGGACATAATGAACCCATAGTTAAAAAGGAATCCACTGAACTTGTTGAACCATGCTCTAGGTGCCTGTTTCAGGCCATAAAGAGCTTTGTTGAGACTGCAGACATGATTTGGTCTTGAGGGATCTACAAACCCCTGAGGTTGCTCCATGAAAACTTGTTCAGTAAGGTCTCCATGCAGAAATGCATTTGAGACATCTAGCTGTTTTATAGACCATTTCATAGTAAGAGCAATTGTGAGAATTGCCCTTATGGTGGAGGATCTTACAACTGGGCTGAATGTTTCATTGTAGTCTAGTCCATCTTGTTGTAGGTAGCCTTTTGCAACCAATCGTGCTTTAAATCACAACATCACCAAATTGAAGTAAGCTTGACTCGTACACCCATTTGCATCCTAATATGTTCATGTCACTTGTAGCAGAACAAGAAACCATGTGTTGTTCTCGCATGAGAGCTTTATACTCGGTAGTCATAGCTTGTACCCATCTTTGATCCTTAATGGCTGATTTGTATGTTCTTGGCTCTTTTGGAATGGTCATGATGGTGTGAAAGGCAGAGTGAAAGGAATGTGGAACGGTGAAATGAGTCACAAAGTCTGGTATGTATTTTGGTTTTGTGATGCCAGCTCTCAATCTGGTTGTCATACTATGAGTAGGTGCTGTAAGTTTTGCTGGAGCTGCAGGTTGTATTGGAGCTGTAAGTGGTAGTTGAGCTTCAGTTTCTGTAAGTTCAGTGATAATGCCAAAGATTCACTTCATTTGAGTGACATCTTCGATGAGGTTCTTCAGTTATAACCGCAGAAGGTAAGATAGTTGCTTCGTGGAGTCTTGAGCTATAACATCAGGTAGCATAAAAGTAGTAGAGAGTGGAGTATGTGATGTTGAGCTAAGACAGTTACAAAATGGAAAAACTGTCTCATCAAATATGACATGTCTTGAAATGTATATCTTAGTGGTAGAGTTGTTATAACATCTATATCCCTTGTGGATTGGACTATAACCAATAAATGTGCAGGCAGTAGACTTAGGACTTAACTTGTCACACTTGTAAGGGCCTAAATACGGATAACATAAGCATCCAAAAACCTTAAGAAAAGAATAGTCTCGGCGAAAGGTATGAAATAAAACCTCATAAGGTGAAGAAAACTTAAGCGACTTGGAGGGTGTCTGATGAGATATGTGGCGGTGAGGAAGCAATCAAACCAAAATTTTTGGGAAGACAAGCTTGAGACATCAATGTAAGCCCAACTTCTCGTGATGTGTCTGTGCTTTCTCTCTGCAACTCCATTTTGTTGTTGTGTGTGAGGACATGAGCATGAAATAGTAATACCTGATGCATCCAAGAATTGTTTGAACTGCCCTTTCATTAGCTCATAAGCACCATCAGTTTGAAAATACTTGATGTTAGTAGAAAAAAGGTTCTCATTTGTAGTTTTGAAGTGCTGAAAGCATGCCAAACTCTCTGTTTTGTCTGTCATTGGAAAAATCCAATGAAATCTACTGAAGTCATCAAGGAAAAGTATGTAATATCTGTATCCCAAGTGAGATAAGCATGGTGAGGGGCCCCAAATGTCACAATGCACTAGTTCAAGAGGACTGCTAGTAGTTCTGGTGCTCTTTTGAAATGGAAGTTTCTTGCTCTTGCCTAATTGACAAGAGTGACAGAGAGAGTCAAAGTCACCAGGTGAGAGGAGTATGTGATTGTTATGGTTTAAGGTGTGAATGATGTTAGTTGCAGGGTGTCCCAGCCTCTTGTGCCAAGTAGAAGGTGAAGCAGTAATAGATACATGAGCATGAGTTGTAGTTAATGATGTAGTAGTTGAGTGAATAGGGTATAGGTTGTTGTTTATAATACCTTCAGCTAGAGTTTGATGTGTAGTCAAATCAGTGATTTCATAACCCCAAGGAGTAAAACCAATAGAGCAATTGTGTTCTTGTGTGAATACACCAACAGAGATTAGGTTATGTGTAAGTTGAGGTACAAACAAAACATTAGATAACATAAATGAACCAAGTAGAAGTATGCAGAATGGAGTTACCAGTAAGAGTAATAGGTATATGTACTCCATTTCCCACCATCAACTGCTTTCGGTTCCAAAGATAAGGAGAAGAATCTATCAACAAGAAGAGTCATTAGTCATATGACTTGTTGCTGCAGAATCAGGTAGCCAAAAAGGTGCTGCAGGATAAGTTGGGTGTTCTGAAATATATGAGGAGTTGCACTGAATAGATGTATTTGCCTGATGTGTAGTGTTTTGTTGTTGAGCTGTAGTAGGTGCTGGCTTTTTGTTTTGATTTTGGCGACCATTATTTCTAGATGCAGAGTATTCAGATATGCATCTACTTGCGAGTGTCCGGTTTTTTTTGCAGATTTGACATTCAACATCAGAGTAATCAATGAAAGCGGGTGGGGGTCTTTCTGGCTGTGATTGTTGATGTGGTTGTTGTTGAGGTTGTGGTTTGAAAGATGAGGTATCACTAGATCGAGAAGAGGATCCAGTGGAAAAGTTTTCTTTGTGAAAAAACGCTGAGGACATAGATTCAAGAGCAGCTGTAGTTTCAAGGTTATGGTCTTTTAACCATTGCTCATGAGTGGCAAGTTTTGATTTAAGATCAACAAAGGATAGCTGATTTTCACGATTTTGCACTGCTATAACAAAATTATCATAATCTCTACCAAGCCCATTTAACACATACATAACCAGATCACTATCAACAACACGCTCATTTATAGCTGCAAGGGAGTCTGAAATACTTTTAACCTCTTGTAAGTATTCTGTAACAGATCTGTTTCCTCGTTTAACAGATTGTAAGCGTCCTCTGAGCATGGATCTACTAGCACAGAGCTGGTTTGAAAACTCTTTAGCTAGATAAGCCTGGACTTGGAGAGATGTAGAACATCCAAGAACCGAACATGAGAGAGAATCGAGAGAAGGTAGCATTAAGACAACTATTGACATATTTATCCCATTTTCTCCACTTGAAATAACTTGGATTAAGTACTTCTGAATCACCATCTTTGATGAACTCAGGTGGTTGTTTAATCGATCCATCAAGATATCCAAAGAGATCTGTACTTATCATAACTGACTCCATCCGATTTTTCCAGATAAGATAATTTGTTTCATCCAATTTTACTCCAATACAGTGATTTACGTTTTGAAATGGAAAAACTGTAGTGGTTTCATAGTGTGGTGGCTCAGTTGTTCCCATTTTTGTGTAACAGGAAGTTGATTGAAGAGAACAAGATGTGATGTTGAAGTAATTGAAGTCTTGAAAATAAAAAAAATAGATCGGTAAGTAGTTGAGATGTATTTAAACTCCTTAGAATTTGCATGCTTCATTATTCCATTTATGCTCCACTGAGCATATGATGGAATAGCTCAACACCTTGACAAATATTTTTATAAGCTGCGACTTCAATTGGTTTTGACAAATATTTTTATAAGTTGAATTTCATAACCCAGATTACCATAGGCGAGATCGATGAATCATCTCGTAGTGCCACTTCTATTATATCACGAAAATGCGAAGAAAAAATCAAGAAATTTGCGCCTTTTAGCCACAAGGACGGAATAATAAGGCAATCACTTTGACAAATATTTTTATATGCTGCGACTTCAATTGGTTTTAGTCCATGCTGTGACAAAAAAAAGTTGAATTTCATAACCCAGATTACCATAGGCGAGATCGATGAATCATCTCGTAGTGCCACTTCTATTATATCACGAAAATGCGAAGGAAAAAAATCAAGAAATTTGCGCCTTTTAGCCACAAGGACGGAATAATAAGGCAATCACTTTGATCATTTGACTCAAATCTAAAGAGACGCTCCTTCAAGACAACAAGATGATGTCCAATAAATGAACAGAGACCAAAAGTATAACTAGCTTACGATATTTGTAACATTTGGATCTGCACCAGCTTCAACCACACAGATGAAAAAATGTTTACAAGAATATATAGGCTATATACACAAAGGGTATAACAAACAAATGATGAAAACCCCATCACCACTTGTACACACTCCCTTTTAGATGAGGGTTTCTATACATTTCTTGTGGAAACATATGGAGGGACCCTGGACTCGAGCGACTTGGACTGAACCATCATAACAACCAAGTACAAAAGGAACTCTAGCGCAATCAACCCAGAGCGTTAACTCCAATGTGTTATTGGTCATCTGACCAACATCTCGCAGTTCAATTTCACTCTCCAAACAAGACAGGTTCAGGTTCTAATAATAGTTTGCCAAGCAGGAATAAATGAAATGGTAGAACTAGTAATAAAATGTAACGGTAACTAACCTTCAATGATTTGTCACCAACTTCAACCAGCAGCTCAATGATTTGTATTACCCCCATTTTAATTGCAAGTGGCGGAGCTTTTATTCCATCTGGTCCACCATTTGGATCAGCACCTGCCTACACAGATGAAAAATATTTACAAGAATATAATCCCAAAAAAGGTGTAATAAACATACGATGAAAAGACCATCACCACTTGTACACACTCCCTAAAGACCCACTAAAAAGAAATGGAACCAAGAGAAACATGAAAAGTTACCTAATACACGACTGAAATTTACACAAAATTGTGCATAATTCACAAAGTATTAGTTTGAGTCATACAAAGTAGTCTTAACAGATGTTATAAAACCAACAAGAATTAAGGAAAATTTTTCTACCTTCAGTAATGCTTCCGCCAATTGCCAAGATTGGGTATATATTGATGAATGAAGTGGAGTAAGTGTGTCACATAGGACCACATTTGGCTGCAAAGATAAAACAGAAGGTAGATTCAGTGATCCCCTTGATTAGAGAATTAAAAAATGAGGCACTGTGGAAGTAAAAAGAATGATTCTATGTTATTATCATTCTCACGTAACAAATATGTACGTACATAGGAGGTGTATTATCATCACACTAGCATTCCAACAAGTATGCTGGAGGGCAAAAACTTATAAAGCAACATTAGGCAGAAATTCAACTCAACATCGACAGGAAATGTAAACTTTTAGTTAGATCAAAAGAGCTCCCCATACAATATATCATGTATATAAAATTTAGCCTAAAATAGTTATAATTCAAAATTCAAAATGAACAGATGTCTTGATCAAGCAGTTCACATCTAATCAGGATGATGTTATGGTTACCATTATGAGTTCATATAAGAATTCATCGAACAGAACCCCACGCCTATTCAAGAAGACAAGAGAAGGTAATTGCTACTCACTTTGGCACCATGATCCAGAAGAACTTTAGCAGTACTTGTGTTTGCCAGCAACGACGGCAATTTGTAGCGGCGAGCTTTTACCATTCGAAGCATCCACATTAATACCTTTTGAAAGTAACAAGGGTATGATATCGTCATGCCCTGCAACACGATAAAACACTGGGGCCTCAGTTAGGCGACTCTAAAATGTCCGAATTATACGTTTTGGAAACACAACCTACCTTTCAGTGCAACATGATGCAACGGACTAGAATTTGAATCATCTAGTATCTCAGGATTGGCCCCCATTTCAAGAAGATATTCCACAGTGGCCAAGTTCCCTTCTATGGCTGCGTGAGAAACGGTAGTTATACCTGCTAAACACGTCACCACAAAGTGTATAATTTTCAGAGACTCGCATTCACGAATTTTTAAGCATAGCAACTTAAACTTCAATTAGTACCATAACTTCAATTACCCTTCAACTTCAACTTTAAAGTACACTAACCCACTCGCCAATGTATTAGCCGTAGAGCTACTATTCAATCTAAAACACCCATCTCATTTTCGCTATAGTCATAAACAAGAAAACATACAATACAGGGAACTTTGAAAATCATCGCTGGGAGCCATTTACTTGGTATATTCAGTTTTAAGCTTATCAACTTTAAATTCTATTAGCAGTAAATCTTCAGAATCCATATTTAAGAATTAAGAAATCTCCTGTTCATGTTGAACAATTGACACCAACAAAGTTCATTAAGACATGTTAACTGTTGGCATGTTAATATCCAATCTCAAACACAAATCAAAAAAAATATTCTTAAGGAGGCAATAGGCATTTAAGAGAACCCCTAAACATGAATAAAAAACAACAATTCCCAATTACAATTACTCCTAAACCCTAACACAGAAAAAGCCCCAAATTACTATCAACAACCATCGAATCTTAAGGGGAAAAAAACCCCAAATTACATAATACCTGAATTGCTTTTCACATCGATCAAGTGCTTTAGTAGTTTCAACAATTGTCTGTATTCCAACCCTAAGTACACGAGCTAGTGCAGCTGCAGATCCTGTTCCAAAAGAAGAAAAAAAACATCATTACCTCACCAAAAAATTCAACAGAACATCACCAAAATACCCCAATAAATCCTTAAAAGAAACTATGAAAAAAAACTCCAGAGAGGGTAGAACGGACCTGCAGCTGGAACATACTCCATGGTGAGAGAAGAGAGGAGGGTTTTGTTTTGGGAAATGTGAACAAGAGAAGGAAGGAGAAAAGTGTTTTAACTTTTTTAATGAAAAGAGTTGACACAGTGTAGCGGATCGGTCTCGAGCTGTGGTTCGAGTCTAGTGTCTTTACTTAAATGTTGATAAATAAGCAAAAAGTAGTTGATAAATGAAACACTTAAATGTTGTTTTGTTGTAATGCTGCTAATTTTTATTTTATTTTTTTTTGATAGGTTGGAACAGTGGGCTTGGGCTACATCCTTAACTCTTTATAAGGAGTTATTTCTGGCAATTATGGGGTTCGAACCCCTACCTACGCAGTGGGAGGGAGTATACCAACCATCAGACCACTTGATGGTTGGCAATAATGCTCATAAATGAAAAATAATTTTATAGCCTAGACAATTTTATTTTTTTAAATAAATGTGATATTGGATGCACTTTTACATTGAGAATTATGAGATTGCGGCCAAGGTTTAGAAGTTAACAGATTAAGTGATTATTTTGATTCTTACCTGTAAATAAGCGAATCATATTCTAAATAAATGTGATATTGGATGCACTTTTACATCGAGAATTATGAGATTGCGGCCAAGGCTTAGAAGTTAAAGATTAAGTGATTATTTTGATTCTTACATGTAAATAAGCGAATCATATTAGCTAAGGAATTTGGTTGTTGATTTATTATTGATGTATATGGGTTGATTTTTTGTGCCTAAAGATATTTGCATGATACAAATTTCTAAATTGTTTATGATTTTGAGTGATCGGAAAGGGAAAAAAAAAATCCAAAAAAATTTGGATGATCCTTTTGTTGGAAGAAACTTATTACAACGGGAAGAAATTGTTGGATATAACCTCTTGCAAACCTCTTGTTGTTAGGGATCTACGCACATCTGGTCCTACGTTGAGCCCAACAACATCTGGCTCCTTCTTGGAGCCTACTAGCCGTATGGACTGGTGTTGATCCTGTCACTGCGACACAATGCAGGATTACTGATTCAACAACAGTATTGATGGGAGACGGAACCATTTAACGAGACACAAATTCTGAACTTAGTTGGGAGGATAATTCTACATTTCAACAAATGAGTTTTGTATGAGAAGGGATAAAATGCTCGCAAGCGTCTGCCAACAGTTAATTTGTTCAGTTTCAGATTGACAATTCCCAAGACATTAGAGGTTCACTCTCTTCTTATTTGCTGCCATAACATGGAACTAGGTGTACCAGCAAAAGAAAAAGATTGCCACCAGTTTTGTTGCAAGTTAGTGAAGAAAATTTCTTGGAGTTCCATCCCAAAAGGGCTAGGAGAGAGGTCAGAGGACAATGACCTGAAATAGGTCTTGATTTAGCTAGCTGCATTAGAATTGGGTTTGAAAGGTTGGTGGAATAAAAAATGACATTTCCCAAGAGGGATAAAATGCTCGCATGTCTAACAACTCGTGAGCAGCGGTGAATGAGCAGAAAAATGAGAAGCCGTGGGAGTCAGTCCGTCACCACAAGCAATTTCAGTTATACGGTACTAGTGCGTCTTATAGGCTAGGCCATTGCCTAGGGCCCAAATTGTTGAGCCCAAAATATTTAATCTTTCTAGGCTTGGCCACCATGACGATAAAATCCAGTGCATAAAAAACCGAAGGCAGTGGCTACTTTCTTAATTGTTTTCAACTTTGATTTCTTTATTTTTCATTCTCTTGCACAAAAAAACTTTTAGAGATGAACAAGTATCAGGATTCATAACTAGATACACTGGATGTTGTGAATTAACTTGTCATTGATTGATTTGTTGTGAGAAATTTTGAATAATCTTAACCTACTAACATGTTGAATCATAAACTTCTCATTTTTCACCATTGTACGAGAGGCCTTGAGTCATATGAAGAGAAAAGCGCAAGATGTTGATAAAATTTTGGGTTTCTCAGTGAAAAATGACACAATTAAAGTCGACCGTCGAAAATTTTGCAAATATGTTTGGGTGTAAAAGATTCAATTTTTCTCGTGTGTTACCTTGGTCTATTGCTGGGTGATTAAACTAACGACACTCGAAAGTGGAACAAGATTTTTGAGTCTTGTTGTTGGGGGGCTTTCTTCTTGGAATGGGCCGGAAAAACAATTGCGAGAGGAGAAGTTGACCCTTATTAAAATTATTTTGGCTAGTTTTCCTATATGCTATCTATCAAACTTTCTTGCACACTGCTCCACTAAAAATAAATTTGATAGAACAATAAGAAACTTCCTTTGAGACAACGATGTTAACAAGAAAAGAATCCATAATATTAGATGGTCCACAGAGGTGAAATCTAAGAAAAGTGGCGATCATGATATTCTGAAGCGTAAATTATGAATTCGGTACTTCTTAAAAAGTGGTGGTGAAGATTTGGCGTGGAAAATGAGGCTCTTTGGTGAAAGATAATTGTAGAAATTTTGGTGAAACTTCAAACGGTATGGAAACTCTTCAACCTAAAGGCCCGAGAGGGGATAGTTTGTGGTATAATATTTATGATGAACTCGAGGAATTTAGCAAAAATGTGAGATTCAAGGTTGGTGCGGGTAATGAAATAAGATTTTGGGAAGATCCTTGGATTGGAGATGATGCTTTATGCAATATGCTTCCATTCGATTTTAAAGTTTCAAGAACCAAGGGGTGCGTGGTGGCTCGATTATATGAGGCCTCAAGTGATAATGTCAAGTGGAAGTTTATGACTCGAAGAAGTTACTCTCAAACCGTAACGAGTGAGGTTATTTTGATAAATTCTCCTCTGGAAACATGTGGACATTCAATAAGGTGCTTTAGATTCTAGATTATGGATGGTTGATCAAAATACTTTGCTGGATACTTATACTGTCAAGAACGAGGTTAATTCACTTATAGATATAGGTGATCAAAATTTTCCAATCAAGATTATTTGGAGTCGGCTTACCCATTTAAGATAAATTTCTTTCTTTGAACCCTCTCCATTAAAGTTTGACAATGACCTATAAATTAATTTGAAGGGGTATGAATGCAGATGGCCTTTGTCAGTTTTGTTTGGAGAAAAATGAAACAAGAGCGCACTTATTTTATAATTTAAAGGGGTATGAATGCAGATGGCCTTTGTCAGTTTTGTTTGGAGAAAAATGAAACAAGAGCGCACTTATTTTATGATTGTTGGAGAACTAAGAGAATTTAGACGTATTTTTCTAGAATATGTAACTTCCATTGGAATTACAATACTAATATTTCCAAAAAAAAAACTTGGAGTCATGATTGGGTGATGAACTTCTTAACCGTATTTGGAAGTGGTAATTGCTACATGGTGGTGTATTTAGAAAGAAATGAATGCAGGGATCTTGAACAACAAAAAAAATATATATTGGCAAGCATAATTAGAGATATAAAGATCCAAGCGTTACTTTTGGGCGAAGTCATACACTAAAATGCTAAGATTAGCGGTCAATATGGTGGTAGCAATATGGAATATGAACCTCTATTGTTCTAATTAAATTGACTTTGAGAAATAAGGTCACAAGGGTTCAAGGTTTCTTTTTATCTTGTGTCTTTTTTCTTTTGGTGACTAAATCCCATTTCGGTTTCCTTTCTATATCGGTTGTATTTTTTGGGTTGATACTTTTTTTAATGAATTTTTCTTTTAACTGACCAAATAATTAGCAGTTCGAATCCTTAAGATTTTGGATTTTGTGTTCAAATTAACATATCAGACTTGGTTTAATATTTTTATTTTTCAATTTTTTTTTTGCTACTTGTTGACAGGATACTAAATAGTAGGCTTAATAATAATAATATAGTAATAAATGGGGTGTAGGAAACTTGAAATGCTAACTATTTTTTTTATTGAACTAGCTTGAACCGAGTATACATTTAGAAGAGTCTTATAAGTGCAAACGTCTTTGTTAGAGCATTTCTCGGTTGAACCCACCAAGCGTTGGTATGTTAAGTTTGGTTGTCATATTTTAGTGAATCAAAACTCATGTTAAGAGTCGCTTGATTATGTACTAGAGTCAACTTCGTATAGGTTAGCTTGAAAGTATTAGGATATGAGACATTAAAAGTATTGTGAAGTCTTGAAGATGTGAAGAAGCAAGGAGTTACAACGACAACAATCATCCTTCCACTGGAGGTTAGTGATATTTGACTTGAACTGTTTCATTCCCTAACATATCTTTCAAGTCGAGCATATTGAAAACATAACTGCGAAGCATATTTGAACTATAGATAGACATTATTATTAAGTAATACAATACGAGGTTTATTGCTTAACCATTAAACTTTGTAGATAAGACATCGCCATAATCATTTGAATGCTATTGTGATTATGTATGGGTATGAGGTGAGGTATCATCCTAGGGAACAATGTTTTACATGTGTTCTAAGGAAGTAAGTTCATAAACTTGTTTGTGAACCGAAAAGGAAATTGCAAGGTGTTATTGGTTATGTTATTCATTGCAAATCTTATGAACAACCAATATGTGTGATTGAGTATAACCGCTCACAACTTGTTTGTGTTCTTGGTAGAACTATTCACAAAGTCCTGACTTATGTATTGGTATGACTTTTTATTAGTGAAACCGATCTTAAGTAATCACACGAGATGGTATGATCGGGTTTGTGTTGTCTGACCAAATTTGGTTAAGGGGAACCGATGCAGTACATCACAAAGGGGAACCGATCCTTGTATGGTGTGCGGCAAGGTTTATAGCGAGAAGGGGAACCGATCCTATGGACATGTGCAACACGTTTTTAGGAAAAGGGGAACCGATCCTATGGACATGTGCAACACATATAAGTTAGATACCATACATATGTGGGGAACCGATCCTAGTACCTAGTCAACCGAATTTTGGAAAGCTAGTGTGACTATGTACAATACTCACATGGAGGTAGAACCGAAACTTTTTTTTGGTAGAACCGTTAAACCCATGATTGTGACTGAATGTTTGTTTGATCAATCACATAGTTCTTGAAAGTCAGATGGACCAATTCTAAACTTGTTTGGAAGTGTGGCAAATCGGTTTCAAGGTTGTAAGTGTGAAAGATAACTTACAAAGTAAGGATGTCGACATACTTTGAAGACGTGTTGTGAATGTTTATTTCTTTAATTGTTCAAAGATATTCCTTAACAACTAAGGGAAGAGAATCCCAGGATCGAAACATAAGTAAGTTAAGAATCTTTTAATTAAGGTTATTAATTTCATTTTTAGGAAATTCCAATTAGTAATGTGCATTTACTAATTAGATTTTCCGAGAGATTTCGATCATTATTTTTGACAGAGCATTTCCAAGAATTATGGAAACCGAATTTGTGCTTTAATGAATATCTTGAGAATATTTTCGGTTTTGGAAATTACTTGGTTTCCAAACTTCCTTGTCTATAAATACTTGAAGTTTGCCTCTCTAGCAAACTAATCCTTCGTAACAACAGACTTCCTCTTTAGTTATTGTTACTGGTGTAGCCGCCTATTCAGAGAGGAGAGTAACCTAGCTAATTAGGTGAAATCTTTTGCAATCGCTCAATTTAAAGTCTTCTTTGGGATTGAGAAGCTCAAGGGTGTACCGTTGGTGGGTCACTAGATAATTGTGGTTTATCTTTTGTTTTCGATTGATTTGATTGACTAACGGTGGTTGAAATCTGATTGCAGCTAGTTTGTTTATTCTTGAGAATCTTCTCTTATGATATAAGATTCACTCAAACTAGTTCAGAGTTTCAACAGGGATCTTTAGATTGTTGTTAGTTCTAAAGACGATCTTGTGATAATCCATTTTTAACGGACTCGCCTAAATGCGTGATTGATCACAAGAGATTCAAGTGATTGTGTGCAGGTTTTTATTAAAGATTTAAGAAGATTTGAAGATAAAGAAGATATTGAAGATCGACTTGGGTTTTATAATCTTTGGTGTGCACAATACTTGTTTCGTGAAAAGAGGATCCAATTAATAATCGGTTTATCCTTGTGATAGATTGGATTGATTAATTGAGTAGATCAAGATCAACACAATTCTTTGGATTAAGAATGTTGTTGGCTTAATCTTAACGATTACTTCGGTAATTGAACATAAGATAGATCTAAGGACTCCGATTTAAGGAGTTTATGTTAAGATAAACGGAAGAGCCTTTGTCCGACTCATATCACTTGGTTGAATAAAGTTGATACCAAATGCATTTGTTGTCCCTTTAACGTTAGGAATACGAATCAAAGGAATTGTTCCAAGTACGTGACTTATTTATAAGTTGAAGGCGTGGGAATACAGACGGAACTAGGTGAACTATAGGTTTAGTTGCTTGGTCTCAACTATAAAAAGTTAGGTTTAATTTTGTGTAGTGGCTTAATCCTGAGAGTATTCAATTCTGGACAAGGTCCCGGGATTTTTCTGCATTTGCGGTTTCCTCATTAACAAAATCTTGTTATGTCATTTACTTTATATTTCCGCATTATAATTGTTTTATTATATAATTAAAGCAAATCGCACAAACGTTAATTCCTATTTACTTGATAAGCAATCCTATTGTGTTTGGTTAAGTCCGAACCTTTGTATCAAGTAAACATACTTCGTTGTTGTATTGTCTCGATTTCGTATCCATAGACGATCACACGAAATGTGAACCGATTAGTTGTATTGTCTTAACTCAGTCCATAGACAATCACTTTCGGAAAAAGGACTTATAGGTAGGAATTTTTTTTGCTTGAGGTATATTTGGGTACCCTCGCCTTTTCAGTCTTTGCTACATTAGGCTCCTCTTTGGGTGGTACTTGTACAGGCCGGGAATTTATCTGCTTTAAAGCCCTACTGTTATATAACCAAAATTGAAAAATTACCCTCAAAAGTAGACGTAGCAAAAAGTTTTCCAGATAATGTTTTCGTGTGATTCAATCTTCGAGAGTAAGTTGGATAATTTTAAGACTCTACCATCCAATCTAATCTAATTTGAAGCTGACTTTAGTTAGCTAAATTAAGAAATAGTTTTGGCATTTCAATTTTATATCAGACACTTGACATAAAACCTGTATGTTTAACCTAGCATTCGCTATAACATATATTTACATTGGAAAGTTAAGAACTATAAAAATAGTTGCACAAACCAGATCAATTTGTAGTTTATGAGTGTATTAGAGTATAGTAAAAAGAGATAATCATTCACCATCGAAACCAACCACAATTTCTTTTTCTTTTTCTTTTATTCCTTTTCATCTTTCATTTTTTATCTTTTTTTTTATGCATTTCCAAGCATAAAGAACTGATATTTTTCTTACATTTTTTTCCGTAATTTGTTTCTATTTCTTTTTGATTTCTATTTAAGTTATGTTTTTGAATATTTTGTTTTGATTTAATATTATGAAAAACATATAAGTTACTAAACAACCAACTCAAACTTACTTTATATAATAGAATATATGTAAACATATTGCGTCAAAATATTTAGACTTTTTAACAAAAACATCAATATAAGTAATTATACAAAGTCTTTGAATTTTCAAGTTTTTAACAATTACAGTAATACAAACTTTAGAAGACATTTTTACAATTTACAACCAATAACATAAATGTGGAAAGAGATTTTAAACTATATATACAACCAATAACACAATACTTATCTAAACCGTCTATAACAGATTTACTGGTCAGACATCATGGTCAGGCATGGGATACAACTGAGCCGTTCCACTAAATAATAAAATGAAATCAAACGATTACAAATTAATTCTAATCTAAAAGGTCAGATCTCTAGGTATTATAATTAGGAAAATTTTACCCTATTTTTCTTTTATGCTCCAAAATCGTCTCTGTAGTAGAAATCAAGAAAACACCAGATCTCTCACACTCACAAACAAAAAAACCATAATAAAAAAAGCGAAAACAATGATGTACCGTCAATTTACCTTATTGTGTTTAATGTTATTCATGAATATTCATCAATTTACCTTATCTTCGGAGGCAAAGTTATTCATTGTCGGCGGAGAAAAAGGTTGGACATCCAATCTCAACTATAACATCTAGAGTGAAGATATCAGCTTTTACAAGAATGATTTTCTAGGTAGATTAGAAAGATGATATTTGCATTTTATGTTTAGATCTCAAATTATTCTCAAAGATGATTTTTGCTTCATTTTTAATCGCATTTTCTGTTTAGATTTGAATGAAAAATGATATGTGATATTATTAGAAAGATCCTAGCTGGACTAGAATGCTCCAGTTTATCTTTTCTTTTCTCACTCCTTTTCTCTCAAATGAACAAGGATGGTTACGATACATGCGACGAGGAGAAGGTAATTCACGACTGGTCTACAGGAACCGGTGTAGATGTTGGTCAATTGAAAGAAGCAGGATCTTACTATTTTATCACTTCAAAGGGGTTCTGCTATACAAAGGAACCCCGTTCCTGTAAATCAAACAGGCAGTTATTACTTTATAAAAGGGAATGGGTATTGCTTTGAAGGAGTAAAGCTTGCTCTCGAAGTTTTCGATAGACCCTCACCTCCATCTAGTAGTGGATCATCTTCCATTACTTCAACTAGTAGTGTGAAGCCAGGGCTAATTGTAACCATCTTTGTTTTTCTTTTGCTGATTTAAATCATTTGTTGGTATTGTATTTTAGTTGAACTTTTGTTTCGAATATGAAGCCAAGGATATAAGAAACGGTGAGTATTATTGGTTGTTAAACAATATGGTTATGAGGTCGTGGACTGAATTTGACATTACAGTAAGTACATTGAATGGTAACTTGGCTCTTGTAGTTCTATGATACTTTTTTATTAAAGAAATTATGAATAGATCTGTCATGTATTATCATTATGTATATTGAAAATTGAGTTAACTGACAGTGCTTCAATTGATGTTTTAACCCTTCTTCTTTCGGTATTGTGCTCGTCCATAAACTCATCGGAAACATCAATTATATCCTCCCTTATACTGAACTTTTTATTTCCTCCATCACTACCCGTATTTAGGCTTAGAATCATTTTTTTTAATTACAATTCAGGAGCATAAGAACTGTGTGTATCTGTATTTTTTTTCTTTTTTCTTTTTAGTTTATTCATTTGTAATCGGCTAGTTTATTGTTCTTCCACTGCTTTGGTACCCAATAAATTTGTTTTAGGTGAATTATGTGTGATTGGGACAACGATTAGACAAGCAATATATTTTCATGTTTTTATTTTTCCAATAAAATCAGTACTTCAGAACCTTGGCATGGTTATATAATAGAAAAGTTTTAACTTATTCAAGGAGTATTCTCTTTGTTCATCTTTAAATAATTGAGAAAATTTGAAATGTTAACATAAGAATGTACCAATTATATATGTATTGGTACTAAGCGTTTTGTATTACTAAAAATAAAAATCTTGTATGCGTAATATGAGAGATATCTTACACAATATAAGTGTCCTAAAAATTATTATTTATGTATGATAATTTGTTAAATATATGTGATGCATGTGATAACTTTTACAGTTCAAAATGCGAAAATTTGATATGTCTTGTAATTGTATTTGAATAATTTTTGTTTTTCTAGCTTTTGGTTTGTTAAGTTTTTTATTTGGAATCACGATTTAGTGTTTATTATTACTAATTTATTGGAAGTTTTGAAGTTTTTCCTTTATAAGTTAGTTTTTTTTTATCATTGTGTGATTTATATGCATATAAATAAAAACTACAAAAAGAGAAAAAGAAAACCACTAATTTCATTTTTCTTCGTAGTAGTAGCACTATTTCAAAAAGTTCACCATTAATGAAGATTTAAAAAGTTTAACAATAAGGAAACTTGATAAGTACATACTCAACGTTTGTTCTTAACTTATGTTCTAATGTGCAGATTCTTTAGTTCATGCATACCAAAAAAGTTCTCAATCAAAAAATAAATCAACACCAACACAATAACATTCAATCCCAAATGAAGATTTGAGGACAAGATGATTTTTCTGATTGGTTTCACATCACGTGATATATTTGTGAACACATCTTGATCGGTTGGGACCCGACTAGGTCTTTTTTTTTAATCTTTGATAGACGTGTGATTATCAAGTTGTATAGATCATCATTTCTTTGTATTCCTCTTTGGGATCTATTTAGATTGATTGCAAATCGATCTATTTACTTCGGTAATAAGATTTGAATTGATCTAACCCGACAAAGGAGTTTACTTGTTTAAATAGAAGAGCCTCTGTCACAAACTCTGCATATCTTTATTCTTAAATATTGATAGAGTAGGTACCAAATCGCTTTGTTGCTTTACTGTTTGGAAGAAGATCAAAATGAGTTGAGTTCTAAAGTCTTTACATCGATAAAGAAACTCAAGATAGTGAATTTTATCTTGGGATTCACGTGCTTTGGCCACACGGTTGTGGGCGCAGGAATACTGAGGGAACTAAGTAACTAGGGGTAGATTACTTGGTCTCAACTAACAACATTCATGGAAGCTTCAACGTTGTACTGCTTGTTGATTAAACGCCTGTTGGTGTTGCTTCGAGCGTTCGGTTCCTCGACTTTGACAGTTTTGGTTCTTTCTAATAAAGCTGGAGCAGTGGTTGCTGATCTCTTGGCCGCTTCATGAAGTTCTGAAAAGGTTTGAAATCATATATTTTATAACAAGGCTCTATAGAATGGAATCATTCCGTTGGTGCACAAGTCTACCAGTTGTTGCTCAGTAACATTAGGATCATGACAATACAAAGCTTGAATCCTGAACCTCTTCACATAGTCATTCATATTTTCAGTAGTTTTCTTAGCCATCCTTCCTAAGTCGAAAGAGTAATCTGCTCGAAACAAAAAGTATTTCTTGTAGAAAGCATTAATCATCTCCCCCTAGTTGGCTATGCTTCCTGGGTGCAATGTTGTTGTACCAATTATATGCTCAACCTGTCGGGGATTTTGAAAACTCCTTCAAACGGACAACATGGTTGTGTTCATGCTCTCCTAATGCTTCTAAGAATCGAGAAACGTGTTCTCGAGCATTCCATGTTCCATTGTAAAGTGTAAACGTTGGAGAAGTGTAACCCTTTGGGAGAGGGATTCTTTGTGTAGCAGCGAGATATGGAGGTTGATGACGGTACACGAACGGCGTATGGCCTTTTCCCCAATTCTCCATAAAACGTTCCAGGTCTTCACGGGTGATGAAACTGGAAGGTTCAGGTTCTGCAGCTTTGCAGGCTTCATCATCGTCAGGGACTGGAATTACTTCGAGATCTGTAGTTGAAGATGTTTCCTTGTCTTTTCCATTCTCCCCGAGTTTTTCTCGACATCTTGTCGGTGATAGTTTTGAGGTAGTTACATAACTCCTTCCGAGTAGTAGCCATATCGCCTTGATTTTTTGGCGAGAACTTCCTGGACTTTCATGAGATCGGCAATAGTGGGTCGATTTGCTATGATTTATTCGGGAGACCGACCAAATATAGGATTACTTTGGATATTGGTTTGTGGAGGAGTAGTGTTACCACCATCGTTGGAAGTAGGAACGGTTTACGAGTACCATCGATGTTGCTAGTGCTAGCATTGTTTGGGTTAGGATTGGTAACTGAACCTGACCTAAGATCAACCATTTTGTGAAAATGAGAGATTGCAACTGAGAGATTAACCTCCCACTATGGTCGCCAATTTGTGGATGGGAAAAAACGATTTTCTGTTTTTTCAAGGAAGTGAAGAGTCAAGCATGCGGACGAGACTCGACCGAGCAAACCGCCGAACCTCATACGGATGCACAGCAAAGGGAGTGCTTAGATTCGAGAGATAAATTTGTAGGACTCCGGACTAAACCAAGTCAATGGTCATTCCAGAGTCAATTCGGTCACAAAGAGGGAGATGGGTTGATCTGTAGGAGGGAAGCTGAGAATTGTGTGGGATCAATGATGATCAAGGTTTGTGGATGTGTTGAAGGTTTCTGCAAATTGATGAGCTGCTGAAGTTGAGTTATGTGAATAAGTTTTTCATCGAGTTTTGATGAATGATGATGATCCGTTGTCCTCGATTTGGACTTATTTATATTGCAAGAATGATGAACACATTGATCCCTGTAAGTGTGACGGTTTCTTGAGTGAAAGAGTGGGAAAGTGGAAGATCGTGGTGAAACCAGTTCCGTGTCGTTGATTTAAGATTTTTCTTAGTTTCCGTAGTAGTAATATAAAATTCGTTCTCTCGGATGTTGTTAAAATTAAATTAAAAGGTTTAAATAAAATAATAAATAAAAGAGAGTCACTGGGTCTTAGATTCCACCGAATTCACAACACGAGGTTCATTATTCATTCTCAACAATTATCGCTCGGTGAATAAATAAAACATCAACTCTTGTTTTGCCAAAGTAGATCTTCAAAACATTAATTGTATCCCTAAGCATAGATTATCTTAATTCAAAGCATAACCTATCTAAGTGAATCACAACTAATTTTATCAAATCATAATTCTATTATAAATTAGTGCAAAAGTCAAATAGAAAATAGAATAAATTCACCCATGTGCGAAAATCAGCCCTCCATTGACTCGGTGTAGGGTTTAACTCCTCATATTGTAGACACGCTCAAAATGGATTTTTATTGCCCAAATGGTGCTTAAAATGGTGAAACTAGAGAAAATAATCAAAGCAGCGAGTTTGCAACGTTTACTTTGCGTTACAGACTCGCTGTTACAGAAGAGGTGTTGTGAACCGAAGGTGACCGTTGCTAATGAACTGTTACAGAACTACGGAATTATAAGACGCTAGTTAAAAACGACTGTTTCTCCCAGTGAAATGTTCTTCGTGTTCATCTTGTTGCAGCAGCAGAAGAATGGCTCTGCAACTTCATTTTTTCACTCTGTTTCTTCCCCCTAACTCTCCTTCACCTCTGTGGTGCACCGAGAAACCTTTATATAGTCGACATGGCATCAAAATATCACTCAATATCTTCAAATGATTCTCCATTACTCGGCATTGATAAGAAAATATTCTCGGGTATTTTCTTTCCATTTTTGTAGCAAAGACGCGTCTATGGAAATCCAACTCACTCCAAAATATCCCTGTTTAACGCATTCACGTTCCACAAGTCTTTCAAACACGCTCAAATACTTTGTAAACCCGTGACATACCCATGCAACCCGTGCTCCTCTGTTTTCTTCTCGTGGAATATCCAGCCAAATCTAGTCGAACAAAAGGCCTATACCAGCCCTGTTTATCCAAGAGGAACATACCCAATGAGTTTCGGCCATTGAATCGCCCTGAAACGCCTTCAAATTCGCAACCCTAATCTGCCAGTTCTGTTGAAAAGCTTTCCCGCCAAAACTGTGAATCCTGTTTTCTTTAATTCTCGATTTTCTAGGCAATTTTGATCGAAACTAAAGACATTACCAAGCCTGGTTAACCCAAAGGAAGGTACCCAGTAAATTTTAGCCATTGAGTCTCAGTAGAACAGCTCCAAATCTTCAACCCTAATTCTGCACTATTCAAACCAAAATTTCCCGCCAAAATTCAATTTCAAAAGGTTGAAGATGATTGCCCCTTAACCAGAGTGGGGTGCGATTAGTAGTTGCTGTCCAGGGGTGGAAATAGTAAAGAAGGTGCCCCTTAGCAACTGGTCACCCCTTAGTAATTGAGTGCCCCTTATCCAAAACTGAGAGTCCAAATAACACGTGTCCTTGGGGTACAAAACCACTTTTCGAGCAACTTTCTCCATAAGAGCTTATTTCACAAAAACACCTTCAAATAAGTTTATTAGTGATAAAATGAGTCCCAACGAATGTATTTATGGGTGAAAATGCGTCGCACTTTCGTGCTCATCAAATTCCCCCACACTTACATTTTGCTAGTCCTCGAGCAAAACAGAAATTGACCCGCTACACAGCTGGTCATAAAATAAAAGAGAGTTAGACCCGCTACACAGCTGGTCATGACAAAAGCCAAACATAAGACGCGACACAATTTTTTTTTTTTTTTTTTTTTTTTTTTTTTTACACAGCTGATCATAATATATAAGGAAAAAGAAAAGACCCGCTCCACAGCTGGTCATAACCCATAAAACCATAATATTTTTTTTTTTTTTTTTTTTTTTGTAGACCCGCTACACAGCTGGTCATAATAAGAAAACAAAAGAATAGACCCGCTCGACAGCTGGTCATAAGAAAAGAATATATATATATATATATATTTTTTTTAACCCGCTCAACAGCTGGTTCCTGAAAAAAGTAAAGTAAAAAGTTAACCACTCCCCCACACTTAAATATTACATTGTCCTCAATGTAATTGAGTCATCCAACGTAAAATTTAAGATGGGAAATTAAAAATAAAATAAACAAAAGCAAACAAAAATAAATAATTATACCTACTGGACTGTACAAAAACGGATCCCCATACACTAATAACCTGAAAACTTGGGGATCGACCCAAAATACAATATATACACATGACAGCTTCACAATTATTTTATGAAAAAATGGGGACACTGAAACCGTCAGAAAACAAAATTTACCCTTAAACCAAGTTTTTACTGCACATGGAAGTGCGTAAAGAACAAAGTATGGGGATTCTGGGAAAATTTCAACTGGCTCATGCACGGTATTAGAAATAGGCAAATCCTCTGGGTACTTAGATGAAAAGTATTCCAATAAAATTTTAGAAGCACACAATTCTAACCCTAAATTAGGCAACTTTTGGAAGTCTAGGGGTCTAGAAACAACCGCTAAGTCGGGTGAATGATCTTGTGAGGTAGATTCATCTATGGAATTAGGCGAATCCTCCACACAATCATCCACAGGGTCATATATATGTTCAGTCTGGGACAAAGAGTCACTATCAGATTCATCATCGTCGTCATTAAATAATTTTTGGCATTCCAATATTCTCATTCTTTGTTCCAAACTAAGTGGTGTGTGTTTATAATACTTCTCATAAATCTCTAACGGAGATTCTTCACGTACCTCATGTGGAGTAGAAACTCCATACCGTTGCCTATGCATATATTCACCAAGCGTCATCTCTGATGAAGTTGCCTGATGATTTGAATTTCACAAGCATATATTCCGCCAAATCGTCATCGTAGACGACGTCTCCTCAAAAGAAGTCATCATCCTGAAAAGAAATAGAAAAAGAAACGCATAAAAAGGAAAAAAATAAAAACTAAAATTAAAATAAAATACTGTACAAAATAAAAATAAACCTAAAAATTAATAATCTAAAAACAAATCCACGTCGCAGCGGCGCCAATATGATTTAAGATTTTTCTTAGTTTCCGTAGTAGTAATATAAAATTCGTTCTCTCGGATGTTGTTAAGATTAAATTAAAAGGTTTAAATAAAATAATAAATAAAAGAGAGTCACTGGGTCTTAGATTCCACCGAATTCACAACACGAGGTTCATTATTCATTCTCAACAATTATCGCTCAGTGAATAAATAAAACATCAACTCTTGTTTTGCCAAAGTAGATCTTCAAAACATTAATTGTATCCCCTAAGCATAGATTATCTTAATTCAAAGCATAACCTATCTAAGTGAATCACAACTAATTTTATCAAATCATAATTCTATTATAAATTAGTGCAAAAGTCAAATAGAAAATAGAATAAATTCACCCATGTGCGAAAATCAGCTTCCTCCATTGACCCAGTGTAGGGGTTTAACTCCTCATATTGTAGACACGCTCAAAATGGATTTTTATTGCCCAAATGGTGCTTAAAATGGTGAAACTAGAGAAAATAATCAAAGCAGCGAGTTTGCAACGTTTACTTTGCGTTACAGACTCGCTGTTACAGAAGAGGTGTTGTGAACCGAAGGTGACCGTTGCTAATGAACTGTTACAGAACTACGGAATTATAAGACGCTAGTTAAAAACGACTGTTTCTCCCAGTGAAATGTTCTTCGTGTTCATCTTGTTGCAGCAGCAGAAGAATGGCTCTGCAACTTCATTTTTTCACTCTGTTTCTTCCCCCTAACTCTCCTTCCCCTCTGTGGTGCACCAGAATCCTTTATATAGTCGACAGGGCATCAAAATATCACTCAATATCTTCAAATGATTCTCCATTACTCGGCATTGATAAGAAAATATTCTCGGGTATTTTCTTTCCATTTTTGTAGCAGCACGCGTCTATGGCAATCCAACTCACTCCAAAATATCCCTGTTTAACGCATTCACGTTCCACAAGTCTTTCAAACACGCTCAAATACTTTGTAAACCCGTGACATACCCATGCAACCTGTGCTCCTCTGTTTTCTTCTCGTGGAATATCCAGCCAAATCTAGTCGAACAAAAGGCCTATACCAGCCCCCGTTTATCCAAGAGGAACATACCCAATGAGTTTCGGCCATTGAATCGCCCCGAAACGCCTTCAAATCGCAACCCTAATCGCCAGTTCTGTTGAAAAGCTTTCCCCAAAATCAGAATCTGTTTTCTTTTTAATTCTCGATTTTCTAGGCAATTTTGATCGAAACTAAAGACATTACCAAGCCTGTTTAACCCAAAGGAAGGTACCCAGTAAATTTTAGCCATTGAGTCTCAGTAGAACAGCTCCAAATCTTCAACCCTAATTCTGCACTATTCAAACCAAAATTTCCCGCCAAAATTCAATTTCAAAAGGTTGAAGATGATTGCCCCTTAACCAGAGTGGGGTGCGATTAGTAGTTGCTGTCCAGGGGTGGAAATAGTAAAGAAGGTGCCCCTTAGCAACTGGTCACCCCTTAGTAATTGAGTGCCCCTTATCCAAAACTGAGAGTCCAAATAACACGTGTCCTTCGGGGTACAAAAACCACTTTTCGAGCAACTTTCTCCATAAGAGCTTATTTCACAAAAACACCTACAAATAAGTTTATTAGTGATAAAATGAGTCCCAACGAATGTATTTATGGGTGAAAATGCGTCGCACTTTCGTGCTCATCAGTCGTGCGTAGACTTGGTTAACCGTCCACCCACTACTTTGCTAACTCCTTCAACCATTGCACGACTTACTCACATTCTCATCGTGGATGAATCCACGTCCGTCGGCCGTGTCTAGACCAAAACCTAGTTGATATCCCCATGTGACGTGATTGAAGTCTCACGAATCGTGGAGTCTGCATGACAAACATGTATTTTATTAGTCAGTTATTGACTGTTTGGATAGTGAATCTAAGTTTTGTTGAATTGAGCATGAGTGAAAGAATGCTCAATGGAACATGTTAGACACTGCTCGAATATTGTAAATTCGAGCAACTGAGGAAGTATTACGAATTACTGAATACTGATAATCGGATCAATATTCGAGCAACTGAGCAAGTATTGCTCAATTCGACGAATTACTGATAAATTAGTGAATATATTGATAGTTGGATCAATATTCGAGCAATTGAGAAAGTATTGCCCAATTCGACGAATTACTGATAAATTACTGAATATTGATAGTTGGGCAATTGAGCAAGTATTGCTTGATTCGACAAATTACTGAATATTGATAGTTGGATCAATATTTGATCAATTGAGCAAGTATTGCTCAATTCGACAAATTACTGATAAATTATTGAATATTGATAGTTGGATCAATATTCGAGCAACTGAGCAAGTATTGCTCAATTCAACGAATTATTTATTTATTGGTGACGTGACCCAATAAAATATTAATTAAAATATTGGTAATTACCGAATATCATATAATTAATCCGCGTATTGTTTGCTTGATCAACATAAATTAATTTAGTGTTTGAACTTGCTCAAAATGATAATTTGTTGAGCGTTTGTTCGAAACCCTAATTTTTGATCAATTGATCATTAATTGACGAATTTCTGAAAATAGGTCATGAGCGAAGGAGGGACCGACCACATGAGATTATGGACGTCCATGTGATTCCCAATTGCTCGAGTGAGCGTACACCAGGGTCCTGAGTTGATCGGTTGGTGAAGGAATGATGATTAAGTGTGGGTTTCATCATTTATTGAAATAGTGCTCGATTGAGCATTAGGTGATAAAACCTAATTATGGAGAAGTGAGGAATCGGCCAAGAGGGCATCAAACCGGCCCTTGAGGGTGTGGGACCAGCTGATGGTCGATTGATAAAATCCTAAGTTGTTTGGAAAGAGTTTGGACCTAATATGAGCAATTGTGCAAATTAGGTCAAAATTGTGAAAACATGTGGGACCGGCTCATTGCAAGCCCTAGAGCCGCCCTTGGTCGGTCAAGGGAGCATGCCCGTGTCACCATGATGCCCGTGTCTCAGTCCTGAGAGTTTCAGTATTTTTTGATGTGCGTTTGAGCAATATCTTGAATTTTCAGAAGAATTCGATCTTTGACTGAAATTCTCGATTTTGCTCAAATAAGCAAATAGAACTTTGATCGTTTGCTCAAAATTTAGAAAAGTATTAAAATAATGATATTTTAATATTTGGCGTGAGTAGCCTAGTTGGTCATGTGACCATTTGAGTTTTTTGGCTTTTTCATGGTTTGAGCAATATT
This sequence comes from Papaver armeniacum, assembly GCA_023531295.1. Classification (NCBI taxonomy): domain Eukaryota; kingdom Viridiplantae; phylum Streptophyta; class Magnoliopsida; order Ranunculales; family Papaveraceae; genus Papaver; species Papaver armeniacum. The sequence goes on along the minus strand of JAJJWW010016481.1, from coordinate 716,060 downwards.
TGAGAAAATATGAAGAAATCATGATTTTTGCTCAAACGGAAGAGTTTCATGAGACGAGGGAAATAATAATTATAAAAGATTAGGGATTGCAAGGTGCGGGACCGGCCACGGCCAGGGCATGGCCGGCCGGCTAGGTTGCCCTGTCCCGCGACACCTTTCCCTATTTTATATTATTATTTTTTCATGAAACCGTGAAACTATGGAGAAACCATGAGTTTTGTTGAAACGAGGGCGTTTCATGAGATTAGGGAAACAATAATTATGAAAAGAAAAGGGATTGCAAGGTATGGGACTGGCCACGGCCAGGGCGTGGCCGGCCGGCTAGGTTGCCCGGTCCTGCGACACCTTTCCTTATTTTATATTATTATTTCTCATGAAACCATGAAAATATGGAGAAACCATGAGTTTTGCTCAAACAAGGAAAGTTGCTATAATGGGGAGAGTTTTCATGAGTTCATGAAAATAACAAAAATAAGGAAAAATAATGAAAGAAGCATGGGTCGGGCCGGTGGGCCCGACCCATGGGCGCCTCTTATTATTTTAATGTTATTATTTTTCTCTCCTGTTTTGTGTAGGATTCCTCATTTGTCCATATATTCGAATGCTCGTTCGTGCATTTGGGTGCTCGTTCGTGCATCATTGTCGACGACACTTGCACCATTTTATGGGGATTACTCAGTGGTAGTCCAGATGCCCGATCGTTGAGTGTTTATTACTAATTTATGAAATTCAGTGGAGAACGATTCATGAAATTTAGCAATAAAAGTGAGTAGTTTATTATTACCAATCCATAGGATCAGCCGTGGATTCGACCATGAATTCGGAATAATAATAAAATAAGTATTACCATTCCATGGGATCGTGGATTCGACCACATAATCAGAGTAATGAAAGAAGTTACTACCATCCAATGAGATCAGCCGTGGATTCGATCATGAAATCGGTGTAATGAGATTATCTATTATCATCCCATGAGATCATCCGTGGATTCTATCATGAAATCGGAGTAATGAGATAAAATAGATTATCTTCTAGGAATTTAGTGGTGAATGTCACGGTAGAATTAATCTATTGCAGAAGGGATATTAGCCAGTTAAAGCGTCATACTTGTTCTGAAAGGTGCATAGTCAGGAAACAACGAGTGTTTCCGAAGTCCTGAAGGCGTTATTGCTCTCAATCTTACGGAGAACCGCCTGGATCTATACACGGTCTCTCTACATAGTCAGGGAACAATGAGTGTCACCGACGTCCTGAAGGCGTTATTGCTCTCAATCTTATGGATAACCGCCCAATTGTTCTTCTATGTATAGGTGGGTCTCTCTCATGTAGTCAGGGAATAGTGAGTATCACCGACGTCCTGAAGGCGTTAAGTCCTCAATTTTACGGAGGACCTCCCAATTATGTTATTCTACATAGAGGCCATAGTGAAATACGAGGTATCGAACGCTCAGCTAGTGGAGGCCTTTTGAAAACAAATTCACCATGGATCGTAAGATATGAATCATCACACGCCTGGAAGCCGTGTCAGAACCATGCAGTATAATGATTTTACGATTTTGTCCTTTGTTGAAAATCCACCATCTACAGAGGTCATTACTCATTATGTCGACATCTCGAACTTTCCTATTTTGTAAACCCAATTTCCAAATCACACAAATACTTAAGTACACGTGACTTAATGAAATCGGTTTTGTCTATTGAGACCGGTTCTACCTTAAGGTAAACCCCAATTGCAAATACAAACATGAAACGCATGTAATAAGTAGCAAGCAGTTATCATAGATAAACACCAATTGCAAATATCCATTATAAAATCTAAACCCTAATTGGTGATTAAATTTAAGAAAAACTAAACAGTTTAATCATTTAGCCAAAATAGATACGAATTCGAAAAAGATTGAAACCAATCAAAAGAATAAAGGAAAAATTAAGCATAATGCTTCATACCTTATAACTCATAAACATCATCAATAGAAAATGAAAAAACATAAATTCAAATTGTTCTTCAATAACCCATTATTTCAATACTAAAATGCTTTAGCGTTCAATGATAGAGAAAATCTTGAAATAAAAACCAAGTTCAACCCTTTAATGATCATTAGAGTTGAAATCTTAGTTGACAGTTAACAAAACCCCAACTGGAAAAAAAAAACTAAAAATCAGTTAAATAACAAAAAAAAAATTAATATCTCGAGTAATGTATAGATGTTCACAGCTTTCTCCTCTCTTCAATGTCATGTTGCAATCATCCAAAACCAATAATCAGATTTCTTATATTAAGACATAAAAATCTAAAGAGAAAATGAAAAAGAAACTAATGTTGGATGGAGAATCAAGAGAAAAACAAGAGAAAATATTAAGATTTCCAGCAGATGTCTGAAACCTGAAAAAATAAAAGAAATGAGCAAACTCGAAAAGATAACCACCTTGTTGCATAAAAAGAGTGACTTAGATACACTGGTGGGGATTGATGGCAGCCGATGTGAGTTAGGGTTCGAGATAAAACGAGGAAGAGAGAAAAGGGGGAAACAAAGTTGAAAAGGAAACCTAGGGGTTTTGTATATAATTTTGAAAGGTGGATAATGATGGTCATTTGGATTAAACCAAATTTTGGACAATTGAAATTTCGTTTAGGACTCATACAAATTGAGAAAAGTGTCTGAGAAACATGTGTGGTTCTTTTTGTGCTAAAATGAACTAGTGCATTTGGTTTATTCATCAACCTTTGATAAGATAAAAACCCAAAGAACGATATTAGTATATAAATGGGAAAAACTATGGATATTTTTATTGACCCTTAATTATATAAAAGTCCGAATACATATAAGAATGAATTAGAAAACTGAGAGATGGATTCGATAATTGCCATTGAATTCTAAAATTTAATCAAAGCAGAATATGACAAGAGGTAGTATGTAAACATCTAAGCATTTTTTATAAGATCGAATGAATTCTAAAATTATACTGATTTTTCTTATAATCGACTTACGTAAATATCTTAGTATAGCTAATTTTTTTGGCCTTCTCAGATTCATCTGTCATCAATCAATTTCATTAAATTTCCTTATATAGGTTCAAATTCAATTTTCATTAAATAACATATCATTCCGGCAAAGAACATAAATTTATCCTGATTTATATGAATCTAGATTTTAGGTTATGTTTAATCTGACTCGATGTCATTGGTTTTATCAACCTCATTCAACTTCACTCGTTATTCATCAATGTTTAATAGTCATGTACTTACTTTTACAGTTGGTAAAGGTGTCCACATTCAAATAGTTTTGGCGGCTAACTGCACTTGCTAGAAATATATTACTATTATACTTTTAGTTTCCAGACAATAGTTGTCTAAATGAACTAGCAACACCTAACTGATGGTTGGATTAGGTGTCTACCGGCGGGGTTTTCCTGGTGGGTAAGACCAGGTGACGAAAAATGTATACCTTCTATGGTACATTTTGGTTACCCAACCATGGTGTCTGGAGGATAATAACAACAAATAAGATATTTCGGTTGTTTAGTCGTCGTTGCTAAAGAGCTTAACCAACTGTCGTTGCTGGAAAACTGGTTGTTAGAAATATCTTCCATCCAAAGCTGTTTTTGGTTACCAAAACTTGTCGCTGAAGAGTTACATCGACTGTAGTTGGTAAGAAAGTAGTCGCTAATGCCAAGTTTTCTTGTAGATCATGATCATCTTATATTCTTGACGAAAGTCAAAAGATGATCATGTGAAAATCGCCTGGTAACATCTTACATGATTTGTGTGAGACTTATTTGATGTAGGCTCGGAATGTTTCGTATTGATCATTCGATCATTTGAAAATTTCTTTGAAGCTAATAGTTTGTGTGAGACATCTATTATCGTCTTTCAAGAGTGTTTCAATGATTTAAATGAGAGTTTAGAACAATTGGATATAAGCATAATATGCTTGTATATGTGTAATCCAAGTTCGGCAACCATGCTATGCATACCCATGTGCGTACTGATTGGTTTAGTGAAGGTCTGGGAACTCAGTACGCATATGGTTACGCGTACTGGCGTGAGGTTCAAGTTCTGGGACTTTACTGAGTTTGATGGTATGCGTACAATTTCGCATACTAGCGAATCCAAACTTAGTCCGGCCACTTATGTATGCGTACACGTTTGCATACTGAGTTGATAATGTTCTAAAATCAATTTGTTCATGAACTAATACATTTATATAATAAAGAATGCAGTCTTTTGCAAACCGTGGTTATAATATTCATAAATTAATTCGAGTGAATCAAAATCGATTTAGCTTCAATTGTGTCTTGTATACTTCTATGAGAATATAAACAATTGAACAACTCTAGAACTAGTCACTACAAGAAAATGAGGATTTAGTGTCAAAAAAAATTGTCAGGAAATACCCTGTTTTTGTCTTGAAATATTTTCTGAGATGGATTTTTTTTGTCACGAAGTTGTCTCAAATACCCCGTCTGGGAAAGTATTTCGCGACAAAATTACGAACGACAGACTTTTATTAACCTGACATTTTTTTTTTCTTATAAAACCGATAATTCCAAATTAATTACTTTTTACTATTTAATTTTTTTTATTTTTTATTGGCTAAAAGAAAGGCAGACTTTTATTAACCTGACATTTTTAAGGACGACCCCGAAAGAATTAGGGGCGACTAATAAGACAAAAATGGGTCACCCAAACATAAAATGAAGCCATCCTTTATCCCCCGCTTTTTTTAAGGGCCAAACTACCCTTTATAATCGGTAGTTAAGTTTACAATCGGGAGAAACTACCCATAATCGGTAGTTAAGTTTACAATCGGGAGAACATCATGAAATTTTTTAATGGCCAAACTACCCAGAATCGGTAGATAATGGATTATCACATCTACCATTTGTAAACTACTGAGCCTTAATATATCTATAATCGATAGACAATGACATTTAATTGCCTTCCAATTACAATGTGGCCCCAAAGTTGGATTTTGCCAAAATCCTTAAATTTTCGAATTCTCTACACAAACATAATTGGTAGTAAATAAAGTTTATTTAACTTCTGATTACAACCGATAGTAAATGAACTAACATAATCGATAGTAAATTAAGTTCATTTAGCTTCCCAATTAGAAAGTAACCCCAAAATTATATTTTGCCAAAATTCTTACATTTTCAAATTCTTTACACAAACATAATCGGTAGTTTTATGATGTTCATTATCTACCGATTGTGGTAGTAGCCCCAAATTCAAAATTTTCAAAAATCAATGGAATTTTGAATTTCTCTATTTTCACAGTCGGTAGTTTCGTGATGTTTATTATCTACCGATTGTACAATCGGTAGTTTCGTGATGTTCATTATCTACCTATTGTGGTAATAGCCCCAAATTCAAAATTTTCAAAAACCAATGGAATTATTTGTGATTTACCCTAACCATATTAGAGTCGAGTAGAAGAGTAAGGAAAAATATCTGATATCCGATACAATATGTTTGAGAAATTGAACTTAAATTTCAATTATGAACATGTTTTATTGGGTGTTTAACATTTTCCGTCAGAACCGAAATTATCAGATAGATATCCGATATCCGATAGCTTAGCATGTTGTTCAGTTCTCACTATGAAAAAAAAAAAAAAACATTTTTGCTGCACCTCAGGGATCTTTTCCTTCTTGAAAGACCTAGATCTCTTAGGCCAAGCACTATGGTGTAAGATTAGCTTCGGTATAGCTTAATTGTAGCGAAATTCATCTACTATGGTCTTAAGTGTCGGTTGTGAAGGGCTATAAAAACTCATTTAGGCAACCAGTTTCCGAATACTTAGGAAATTGTTGGATATAATTGGTTATCGAATATCCGTAGCGCTTAACCTATCGGATACGGATTTCTAAATATTCGACGAATATTCATCCATTGACAACCCTAACCAAGGTTGATTTTTATGGCATCATTCATCCATTGACAACCCTATCGAAAATTCTAAGAATGTTTTGTGTCATTTAGCATCATTCCTAATTTTAATTTTAGTTTTAGTTTCAGATTCCGATTCCGATTTAAATTTGAATTCACTTTCAGTCACTGAATATTCGGATTTGCATACAACAATGTTTTGCCGCTAACAATGGCAAAATTTCAGATTTGTTTCGCATTCATTTAGGTGACGAAACATTTTTTGTCAGCATAAATAAATATTGGGACAAAAGTTATACGTTGTCAGGGATAATAATTTCAGGGACCAATTTTTTTTCTGTCATTAGAAAACAATCCTTTTGTGACTACAATTTGTTCGGATACTAATAGTTCTAACGGCAAAATCCTCATCTAACATGCAATCATTTTGGCAACAAACTAGTTTTGTCAGCATAAGATACATTCAGGGACCAAAGTTTCGAATTGTTGGCAATAAGATATTTGGAGACTGTATTTTACGTTTGTCGGTATAAACCAATTCTGCGACCGAAATAATTCGTCACAAAAAAATATTTAAAGACGGAGACAGATTGGTCGCTGTATTTTGTCACAAAAAGAAAATTTAGAGACGGAGATAAGATTGTCACTATATTTGGTCACAAAAAATTTCAGTGACAATTTTAAAGACAAAATTTACCGTTTGTCGTGAAAAAAATATATATGGTGACCAAAAAAATATTCCTCCCTAAAAACTAGATTTGTAGACAAAATTTTATTGGTCACATAAAATTTTTTCATTAAACGTGTGTTTTAGTATAGCTAATTTTTTTTGGCCTTACTCAGTTTCATCTGTCATCAATCAATTTCATTAAATTTCCTTATATAGGTTCAAATTCAATTTTCATTAAATAACATCTCATTCCGGCAAAGAACATAAATTTATCCTGATTTATATGAATCTAGATTTTAGGTTATGTTTAATCTGACTCGATGTCATTGGTTTTATCAACCTCATTCAACTTCACTCGTTATTCATCAATGTTTAATAGTCATGTACTTACTTTTACAGTTGGTAAAGGTGTCCACATTCAAATAGTTTTGGCGGCTAACTGCACTTGCTAGAAATATATTACTTCTATTATACTTTTTAGTGGCCAGACAATAGTTGTCTAAATGTACTAGCAACACCGGCAATCTGATGGTTGGATTAGGTATCTACCGACAGGGTTTTCCGGTAGGTAAGACGAGTGACCAAAAATGTATACCTTCTATGGTACATTTTGGTTACCCAACCATGGTGTATGGAGGATAATAACAACAAATAAGATATTTCGGTTGTTAAGTCGCCGTTGCTAAAGAGCTTAACCAACTGTCGTTGCTGGAAAACTGGTTGTTAGAGATATCTTCCAGCCAAAGTTGTTTTTGGTTACCAAAACTTGTCGCTGAAGAGTTACATCGACTGTAGTTGGTAAGAAAGTAGTCGCTAATGCCAAGTTTTCTTGTAGTGTCATGATCATCTTATATTCTTGACGAAAGTCAAAAGATGATCATGTGAAAATCGCTCGGTAACATCTTACATGATTTGTGTGAGACAGTTATTTGATGTAGGATCGGAATGTTTCTTATTGATCATTCGATCATTTGAAAATTTCTTTGAAGCTAATAGTTTGTGTGAGACATCTATTATCGTCTTTCAAGAGTGTTTCAATGATTGAAATGAGAGTTTAGAACAATTGGACATAACCATAGTATGCGTACTTGTATATGTGTAATCCAAGTTCGGGAACCATGCTATGCATACCCATGTGCGTGCGATTGGTTTAGTGAAGGTGCTGGACTCGACGCATCTTTTGTTATGCGTCTCGGCGTGAGGTTCAAGTTCTGGGACTTTACTGAGTTTGACGGTATGCGTACGATTTCGCATACTAGCGAATCCAAACTTAGTCCGGCCACTTATGTATGTGTACATGTTTGCATACTGAGTTGATAATTTTCTAAAATCAATTTGTTTATGAACTAATACATTTATATAATAAGGAATGCAATCTTTTGCAAACCGTGGTTATAATATTCATAAATTAATTCGAGTGAATCAAAATCGATTTAGCTTCAATTGTGTCTTGTATACTTCTATGAGAATATAAACAATTGAACAACTCTAGAACTAGTTTCATTTGAGTCATTTGAATTAGTTATGGTTAAGATGAATATTGTTGATATGAAAGTGTTCATATGGCTAACTTCAGTTAACTATTGTTGAGCCAACAAAGGTGTACATGTTTAGGTACGATTGCCCATATCTAAATGAAGTAACTTTTCATTTGTGTGTAACAAGCTAAGTTCGATCTAATGATTGAAATATATTAGCTTGAGTCTAATCAGGTTTTCATCTAATGGTGAATATTGAATGCAGATCATTATGGTTTCAGATCTAACGATTGAAAGATATTAGCTTGAGTCTAATCAGGTTTTCATCTAACGGTGAATATTGAATGCAGATCATTATGGTTTCATTGATCCTGGGATATGCATTATTGAGATCAACATTAATGCACCAAATGCCCTTAGATGCTTGTAGTTGTTATCTATTGATTCATATTAGCATTTTGATAACGAAAGCCTGCTACCCAACAACAAGTTACAGTTACTAGAATTTAAGTGAAATCGAAGTCATATTTTCTTTGTATACCAGTATGTTAAAAGATCTATTAATGGTTAGATAGTCCGTGTATCATTTTGTTTACTAGATGTTTATCCATGTTTTACAAATGGTTTGCATTGTAATACGCTCTCGCCTTGGTAATCTAGAGATTATATCACTTAATTTGGGTTTGGTTTTAACAAACTGGGGAAGAAGATGAGCTAGATATTCTTCACGAACTATTTTTAATATTACTTTAGTACATAATAGGTACTTGATATTTTGGACCATGTTTATTTCCTTTGTAATCTAGTCCGGCTTTGTGCGCTTGGAAATTAGACTCATCCATCAAACTCTATCGCGATAGATAAGGGACTAAAATTGTAAACATGACGGGTTGTGTGGGTTATTTTATAAACCTTGATATGCATAATTTTTTTAGTTTTTGTAGGTATAAGAATGACCAGAAATTGTTCTCAGCAGGTTGTTCCTTATAACTGAAGGCATAAAGAAAATGAAGATTGGGTTGATAAACTGATTGGATGTGTACTATCCATTGAGGTTCGATTTGCTCTCATCCAATTCCCTCAAGTTCGTAAGCGATTAACAAAATGGGGCCTCATAAGAACTCCATTTATGTAATGGTGGGTTTATGGTGTGGTACAAATTAAAGGAGAAGGAAATACGTAGATTGAAGGTGTTGAGAAGAGAAGAAAAGGTTGAGAAAACAAAAGAATAATAGGTTTAGAGATGAGAAAGATAGATTGCTCTTAAAGAGTCGTTTTGATAATAATTGATAAAAAAATAATATCTTTACAAGAACCAAATAAACTGTTTATATAGACAATTAAAGAACCTAAAAATAGAAAAACTCTAAAAGAAGAAATAAGGGAATCCTAAAAGAAGAAGTTCTAAAACTTAATAAACACGTAAACCATAGTATGGACTGTGGATAAACTGTGACAGTTGACACAACGTAAAAAGGATCAACAATCATTGTTGATACAGTATCATGGATCAACAAGGACAGTTGATACATTGAGAACAGGTAGATGTCCTACATCAGTCCCCCCTTCTTGAAAAAAACTCGCCTCAGAGTTGCTTGAAACAAATAAGACTTCATTATCACCATGAAAGGTGAAAATTTCTTGAACATTGAACACATTAGAGATGTTCCATTCCTTTGGAAAATCAACGACATATGCATTGTCACTGATTTTCTTCAAGATTTTAAAAGGACCATACTTCTTCATCTTGGTCTTGTTATAAGTCCCAGCTGGAAATATTTCTTTGCGCAGATGAATCAAAACTAATTCTCCTTCTTGAAAAGTTTTGAATCGTCTATGCTTATCAACATCATCCTTGTACTTGGAATTAGACTCCTCAAGTTTAGTTCTGACTTCATCATGAATTTTAGAAGCTTGTTCCAACATTGTATCAGCTTTGTTATTGGAATTATGTAACTTGGGAAGTACTACTAAATCCAAAACATGATTATGAACCTTAGAATAGACAATTTCAAATGGAGTTTTACCTCAGGATCTGTTTCTTGAAGTGTTGAATGCAAACTCCATATGAGGCAACAAAGATCCCATTGTTTGTTGTTATCAATGCTCTTAGCTTTAATCAAATTTCTCAAAGAATGGTAGACAACTTTAGTTTGTCCATCTGTTTGAGGATGTGAAGTAGTCTTTGATCCTAAATTTGTTCCCTGACGCATCCATAATGTCTTCCCGAGAAAATAACTTAGAAATTTAGTATCTCTATCGCACGACGTAATAGACTTAGAATGCCATGTAAACAAATAATTTCTCCGAAAAATAAAAATGCAACGTTTGAAGCATCATTGGACTTTTTACAGGTTATAAAATGAGCCATCTTGGAATATCTATCCACAACCACCATCACCGAATCATTTCCTCTATCCGTACGAGGTAAACCAAGAATAAAGTCCATACTAATGTCTACCCATGGAGCTTCGAATTGGCAAAGGTGTATAAAGACCGGTGTTGTGAAAAATACCCTTAGCTTGTTGGCAAACCATGCATCTCATAACATATTTTTGAACATCACGTTTAAGTGAAGGCCAATAATAGCGTTCTTCTACTAATGCAATAGTTTTATCTCTACCAAAATGACCACCAAGTCCACTTCCATGCAGTTCACGTATTAAATGAAGACGTAAAGAACCATTAGGAATGCAAAGACGATTACCTTTAAATAAGAAGCCGTGTTGAATGAGAAAATCATCAACTCCATGAGCCAAAGAACTACATTGTTCCCAAAGCGATTTAAAATCACCATCCTCAAGATATATCTCTTTTATGTAATCAAAAGCAAAACTCTCATTGCGAATAGTTGCTAGAAGATGTCGCCTTCTACTCAGTGCATCTGCAACTTGTTTAAGCTTGCCACTTTTGTGTTTGATAGAAAAAGTGTACTTGTTAATTGTTGACAACCACCTATCATGTATACGGTTAACCTTAGCTGAAGTCTGAAGATATTTCAATGCATGATTGTCAGTATTAATGACAAACTCTTGATGAACCAAATAAGTGTGCCACTCTTTAAGATCTTGTACAAAAGCAAGTAATTCTAATTCATAAGTAAACAACTTTTTATGTGTCTCAGAATTCTTCTCACTATGAAAAGCCACTGGGTGTCCTTCTTGAGATAAAACTGCTCCAATTCCAATAATGGAAGCATCACCGTCGACTTGAAAAGGTTTGGAAAAGTTTGGCATGACAAGAATAGGTGTAGAACATAATTTTTATTTAAGAGTATTGAAACTCTTATCAGCTTCTTCAGTCCATATGAACTTATCTTGCTTCAAACAATCAATAATACGTGAATCAATGGTGTCAAATTTCGATAAAGCCTATAAAAAGAAGCTAATCCGTGAAAACTTCTCACCTCTTTTATAGAAATAGGAACAAGCCAATCCTTAATAGCTTGTATTTTAGAAGGATCCACGTGAATACCTTTTGAAGAGATGACATATCCCAAGAAAGTAACTTCAGAAGATATAAAATTGCATTCCTTCAAATTCCACGAACAAAGAATTATCGAGTAAAACTTTGAATACCGAGAAAGATGATTAAGATGCTCTTTGTACTCATGACTAAAAATCAGATGTCATCAAAGTACACAATGACAAACTTACTCAAAAAGGGTTGTAAAACCCGATTCATGAGTCTCATAAAGGTACTAGGAGCATTAGATAAACTAAAAGGCATAACAAGCCATTCATATAAGCCTTCTCCTCGTTTTTGAAAGCAATTTTCCATTCATCTCCCACTCTTATCCTAATTTGATGATATCCACTCTCCCAAGATCAGTTTAGTAAATAATAGACCCATCTAAAAGATCAATCATATCTTCAATACGAGGAATAGGAAATCTATAAGGAATGGTGATACGATTCAAAGCCCAATCTATACATTCTCAAACCATTATCCTTTTAGGAACCGAAAAGGGACAAGCACAAGGCTATTACTAGTCTAATTAATCCTTTAAATAAAAAATCATTAACTTGACCCCAGTAGAATGTTATGTTCAAGTAGGACTTAACCTATAATGAGCTTGATTAGGTAAGGAATCTCAGGTATAAGATCAATGCAATGCGAACATTACTAAAAGGTGGTAAACTCCACAGTAATTCTTCAGAAATAATTCATGATATTTAGACAATAAAGGTTGTACCGAGTGGGAATTGGTACCATAGGTTTGGTCTCTTCATGAAAACTCAATGTATGAGTTGAATGTAAATTTCGAGAGATGGTAGCCACCAAAACAACAAGTCTTGCAATCACTACGTTCTTTAATTACCAAGACCTTTTGAGAAACAGTTACTCATTTACTATCTTTGTAAAAGGTATAAGTATTCTCAAAATAATTGTGGACTGCTCTAACGTCATACTGCCATGGTCTTCCAAGAAGAAGATGAGTTGCAGTCATATCGATCACGTCACAAACCACAAATTCCTTATAGCCAACAAAAGAGAACTCAATAACACATTGATGAGTAATACGTTGAGTTGAAGAACTATTTACCCAACCCACAAAATAAGGATTAGGATGAGGGGTATTTGGTAATCCCATCTTTTCCACAACAACAGATGCAATGTAATTATCTACACTTCCACTGTCAATGATCATGTCACATACTTTACCACCAATAAAACACTTGGTTTTGAAAATATTATGTCTTTGAGAATAACATGGTTAAAGTAAGCATGAGTGGACGAATCATTCCAACAAAGTGATCACCATGAGTCTCATGTAATTGATATTTTCAACTTCTTCACCTTCATCATCATCCAAAACCTCAGTATCCTTTGAGTCAACATAAGCTTGAGTATCTCCAATGAAACCATTAAAGCGTCGACAGTCAGAAGAAGAATGACCTGGTTGGTTATACTTATTGCACTTATCTCCACGATACTTCGAATAAATGTTAGGAGCCTTAGTTGGAGGTGGAAATTGTTGTTGCATTCTATTAGAGAATCGAATATTTGAAGGTTTAACTTGTTGTTGGTGGATGGATTGATGTGAAACAGGGGATGGTAAAATAGGTGAAACATCAGTATTAAGAGATGGTTGAGCAAAAGAAAAACTCACTGGTGGGTTTGTTGCTGTTGATAAGATAGACCATTACTTATCAAGTGGATCAACAACGAATGTTGATCCTTAGAATATGGATCAACAACGGACGTTGATCCTTGTTCAACTGCGTTACCATAATAAGTGTTATATGGTTTCGCAGTCTTAGCATAATATTGATAACGAGTTTGTCTGGGAGTTGCTTGTCGAGATGAATTGAGTAAACGCTTTTCAACTCCAATAGCTTGTTGAATCGCCTCAACCATGGTAAACACTGATTAAGTCATTCCTTGCTGAATTAAGTTGTTTAAGCCGTCAATAAAATGTGCAACCAATTGTGCTTCAGTTTCATTCAACTGTTACGTGCAACCAAGCTATAAAATTCAGCTACATATTCTTCCACAAACCTATCTCCTTGTCGACGGTGTTGAAGATTGAGAAACAATTGTTGCATATAGTCATGAGGTAAAAATTTATCTCTCAATAATTCTCTCATTCGTTTCCAAGTACGTATGGGAGGTTTGTGAACGTTATGTCGATCTTCACAGATCTTATCCCACCAAGCTGCAGCTCCACCCTTAAGCTTATGTGCCACCAATTTTACTTTAGAATAATCAGGTACTTCCATGAAACTAAAGAATGATTCCACTTCATAAAACCAATCCAATAATTCTTCTATTCAGAATTACCATGAAAGCCGGGAATATCCGCTTTCAATTTGTATTCGCAAAGTTCCATATGGATTATTGGCCGATTGTAACCGTTTTTCATCCTTCCACTTTTCTCTTCTTCCTCTTCAATTGGTCCTCATCTTCATCACGTGGGGATTCAAAATTGCAGGTTTCTTATAAGGATTGTTAAGAAAACTCTCAAACTGTTTTGTGAACTTAAGAAAATGAGAAATTTCATCAGGAACATGAGTAGATTGAACAAAAGTTTTTTTTTTTTTGCTTTTTTTTGTGTCATCAACTTCTGTTTCTCCAGTACCTTTTTCTCCGTCTTCTATATCATCAGTTAAAACAGGCATCTCAACTTCAAAACCAGCATGTTTCTATAACTTATCCAGAGCCTCTCCATGGGAAACTAACCTTTGTGGATAGTTTCAAACTTCTTTTCAAAGTATCTCAAAGGCCTTAAGGTTGGTATTATTGGTTTCAAGCTTGGTTGTGAGTTCAGCAAAAGAAGTTTTAAATAGTTCCTTCATCATAGCTTCGATATCAGCTTTTTCCATTGAAAGGAGAAGGCAATACAGAGATTGCAGGTGTTGAGAAGAGAAGAAAAGGTTGAGAAAACAGAAAGAAAAATAGGTTTTAGAGATGAGAAAGATAGATTGCTCTTAAAGAGTCGTTTTGATAATAATTGATAAAAAATAATGTCTTTACAAGAACCAAATAAACCTGTTTATATAGACAGGTAAAGAACCTAAAAATAGAAAAACTCTAAAAAGAAGAAATAAGGGAATCCTAAAAGAAGAAGTTCTAAACTTAATAAACACGTAAACCATAGTATGGACTGTGGATAAACTGTGACAGTTGACACATCGTAAAAAGGATCAACAATCATTGTTGATACAATATGATGGATCAACAGGGACAGTTGATACATTGAGAACAGGTAGATGTCCTACATCAGTTTGGATTGTGAGAAGCTATATTCGTCCACCTTCTTGTGCAGAGATGCTGAGTTGTGGTGTTTCTATTTTGGATTGATATGAGTGGTCTATCCACTTTGTAGATTATCCAAGTAAATCACTTTGGAAGAATCAAGAAACCAGGTCGGTTGTATTATCCTCTCTTGTCTCCATCTTAGCATTGGTAGTGATATGTAGAAAATATGCCTGCCACTAATAAATTCTTTGCATCTCAACCATCTTGAACTTACCTCATCCACTATTATGACTCAACCCTACCATCATAATGCGACCCAAGATGTTACTTAAGCTATCACTTTCCCAACGTTCGGTTGGATGTATGCAAATCCCAAATTTTGGAAGCCATAAAATAAGATTATTGACGACTCTTTTTTGATATTTATTTATGAATTTAGGTTACCATGAACCTAAACAGAATTACTCTCGCGAGAATGTGCATCAAGTGACTCAAGTCCCCGCATTTTTCTTGAATTGGCACGAGGTGGAAAAGTGTGGGAATAGTGGTCCATTTCCTTAAGTACGGCGATCTTGAGATTCCGAGTTGTTTAATTTTTGAAAAATTCTGCCCTCTTGCCGCTGGGTCCAAGCATTGTCCATCATTTAATTTGATTGATATCTCGGAGATTGTTGACAACAAGTTAAAGCGAGCAAAACATCCGGAAATAGGTAGTGACTCTCGATACGCTTAAATTCATTAATTGTTTTACGATTTAATTTACGTTCAGAAATTTACACACTTTTTCGTAAATTTTTGATGCAAGAAAAGTTTGCTCACACATTCCCGAGTTGTTACTCAATTTTGTTTTTTGATGAATTAATAATGGTAGAAGAATAAGTGGTTGTTGACTCAACAAGAGATCGGTAGAGAGTAAAACTATGAGAATTTATGATTTTGTTGCAGTGATTAGTTTTTGATTATGTATTACAATTATGACGACTGGGGTCATTTGGTGTTACAATCCAGTTTCATCCTCGATTAAAATGCAGTGAATACGAAACATGACTTCCAAATTTTATTGGGACGCTAGCCACTCCTTACCATGCCCAAAGTTTTGATGAGAAATTTATGTTGAATCTTACCTTTTAACTTCACCCAACTATTATGAGTGTTGAGGTCTCGGAAGCCCCACAAACCATAAAAATTAGTCCTTTAATAAGAAGGCTATTATTGGGGCGTCACACTCCATTAGAGGGGCTTCACTTGGATATTTGGTGACCAAAAATCTGGTTAAGGGATATTTTGATTCCATAGCAATTTGTCAAAATTACCCTTCAATTAAAACTACTAAAAATAGATGAGGAAGAAGCAAACTAATACTAGTGATGGTAATCAACAACTCAACCAACCTCAACTTCATCCTCAACTCATTCCGCCGATTCAATCAATTGAAGAATCATGTTTTCAAACTCCTCAACAACAACCCATGGTGTATGTAAGGTAATAATCAAACAAACCCATCTTTTTGTACCCGTTTTTGTTTAAATCGAATGAAATCGAAGTAAAATTAGGAATTTATTTACTTTCCGCTAGTGTTACCTTTGGTACGGTGGGACTAGATTTTTCAATCGTAATTTAGTTTTTAAGAACTTACTAGGTTTAGTTCAATTCAAGCGTAAACTTTGATTTGCATGTCATTTACGTCTAGGTTTAGCTGATTTCTAGGTGTAATTCCAATTTACGCCTAGGTTTAGTTGATTTCCAGGCGTAATTCCAATTTTACACCTAGGTTTAGTTGATTTCCAGGCGTAATTCCAATTTTACGCCTAGGTTTAGTTGTTTTCCAAGCGTAATTCCAATTTTACGCCTAGGTTCAGTTGATTTCCAAGCGTAATTCAAATTTTACGCCTAGGTTTAGTTGATTTTCCAGGCGTTATTTAGGACGTAGCTAGGTTTAATTAATTAAACTAAAGCCAAACAAGGGTTGTTTAGTCATTACACAAATTATTTGAGATAAGGGATTTTTAAAATTACTTACGGGTGACCCGTTTTTGTCCTATTAGGTGACGCCCCTCTAATAATGGAATGTGACGCCCCAATAATAGCCTTCTTTAATAAGTGGTTGTGCATCTAGCTAGTACTATGTGAATGTCCTGCAGCAACTCAATTAGCTAGTCATTTGGGTTTCAAGTATTTGTCTTTTGACATCTAGGTTTAGAAACAAACATGATAACATATGTCATTTACGGTTGTCCTTCATGTTGTCTGACTTTCCAAAACTAAAGCGCAAACAAATGTGTCTGTAAGAAGTATTCAATTGTTAGTTAGCATTTTTTGTGTATTGTTGGATGTATGGGTGATTAAGATAGATGTTTATGGATGATTTTGATAATGGAGTAGTGGGAACCTCTTTGGTTCTTCTCACTCTCTCTCTTTTTCATTAAGTTGAAGAGATAATACTAACTCTTCTACTTGGTCTACAAAGACCTTCCAACTTGTGGATGTCCTACACCCACATATTTAGTCAACACACACAACTAAATATAAAGTTGACTTGACACTCCTATTACACTAGTTCACTAACATTACATTACTCAACAATCTCCTCCTTAATGTGATGTTCTTCTACTCCTAGTAGTTCACGGAAATGTTGAAATTTTCCTTGGAAAGTGCCTTGGTGAATATGTCCAATTGGTCTTCCGTCTTGCAATACTTGAGCTCTATCTCACCATCTTCAACCGCTTCTCGAATGAAAATGGTACTTGAGTTTGATGTGCCTTGCTCTACAATGCTCAACCGAATTTTTGGACATAGCAATTGCCGATTTGTTGTCACAAAAGATTACGGTGCTTTCTTCTTGCTTCTCTTGAATGTCTTCCATGATTCTTCTTAGCCATACAACATGAGATGTAGCTGTTGATGCCGAAATGTACTCCCGCTTCCGCCTCGTGGATTGAGCTACGGTTTCTTGCTTCTTTGATGCCCATGTAAATATACCCGAACCAAGAGAAAAGCATAACCCGATGTACTCTTCATGTCATCAATACACCCTCCCAAGTCGCTATCACAATAGCCAACTAATTTGACATCCAAATTTCTTGAATACATGATTCCAAAATTCATTGTTCCTTGTATGTACCTTAACAACCTCTTTGCCGCACCAAGATGTAGATGACTAGGTGAACTCATGAACCTAGAAAGCATACTTGAAGCAAACATGATGTCGGGTCTTGTATGTGTAAGGTACAACAAGTTTCCAATAAGACCTCTATAGTAAGTCTCATCAACCTTTCTTCCTCCATCATCCTTCTTGAGTTTCTCATTCACTACAAGTGGTGTAGATGTGGGGTTACAACCAAGCATACCAAATTTCTTCAACACCTTTTAAGATACTTGCTTTGAGAAATGAACACTCCATCTTCACTTTGATGAACTTCTATACCAAGGAAGTACTTGAGCAAACCCATGTCACTCATCTCATATTTCATCATCATTTCTCTCTTGAATTGCTCAATCATATGAGCATCATTACCGTAAAGATAAGATCATCAACATACAAGGCAATAGCGATGAGAATAGACGTACCTTTGTCTTCACATATAGTGTAGGCTCACTCTTGCTTTTGTTGAAGTTTGCCTCTTGAAGTATCCATCTATCTCACTATACCAAGCTCTTGGTGCTTGCTTGAGACCATACAAAAGCTTTCTTCAACTTGTATACTTTGTCTTCTTCTCCTTCAAC
Organism: Papaver armeniacum; assembly: GCA_023531295.1. Classification (NCBI taxonomy): domain Eukaryota; kingdom Viridiplantae; phylum Streptophyta; class Magnoliopsida; order Ranunculales; family Papaveraceae; genus Papaver; species Papaver armeniacum. The sequence continues at coordinate 697,594 of JAJJWW010016481.1, read as the reverse complement.
CACAAACCTTGTGGTTGTTCTATATAGACCTCTTCATGGAGTTCTCCATTCAAAAATGCCGATTTGACATCAAGTTGATAAAGTAACCAACCTTTTGAGAAGCCATAGCAATCACGGCTCTAATGGTGTCAAGACGAGCAACCGGTCAAACGTTCATTGTAGTCGATACCGGGTTGTTGTGAGTAGCCCTTTGCCACCAACCTTGCTTTGTATCTTTGAACCGTTCCATCCGCATTGTACTTCACCTTGTAGATCCACTTCACACCAATAACTTCTTTGTCACTTGGCCTTGCTACTTTCTCCCACATGTATCGTTCTCGTCAATGACAAAAACTTTTCTTCTTCCATAGCTTTTTATCCAAACCGGTTCTTTTGATGCTTCTTCAAAATTTTCCGGTTCAACCACACAATAGTTACATCTTTCATACACTTCACTCAACCTTAGCAACTTCTTTGGGTGCCGACGGTGGTGATGTTGATGCACTAGTACTTGGAGACATACTTGGAGATGCTCCTTGTCTTGTATTTGTAGGTGTTTGAGGTAGTTCTTCCTCATTTTCTTCACATTCTTCTACTTCATTTGTTGCTGAATTTTCTTGCTCTTCATCAACAATAATGGTTCTCTTCTCAATTTTACCTTCTTCCCAATTCCATGAAGCTCCTTCATCAAATAACACATCACGGCTTGTGATCATTTGTGTTGTTCTTCAAGCTATACAACCTATAACCTTTTGATTGGAGGCTATAGCCAATGAATATACACTTTTCACTTGCTTCATCAAGCTTTGTTCTCTTCACCTTTGGAATTTGAGAATAACACACACTACCAAAAACTTTGAGATGTCTTCCGATGGCTTTCTCCCACTCCATGCTTCAAAAGGAGTTTTATCCCATACGGCTTTTGTTGGACACTTTAAATCAAGTAGACGGCAAGTGTTGTGACTTTACCAAAACACTTTAGGCATACCCTTTTCATGAAGCATGGACTTCGCCATCTCCATCACGGTTTGGTTCTTTCTCTCGGAAACACCATTTTGTTGAGGAGTATAACCCACTGGTTAGTTGCCTTTCCAAGCCTTCATCTTCACAAAATTTATCAAACTCTTTGTTGTTGTATTCTTTGCCTCTATCACTTCTTAAAACTTTGATGTAGTGACCACTTTGCTTTTCAACAAGGCTCTGAACTTCTTGAAGATGCTAAAAACTTCGGACTTTTGTCTCATGAAGTACACCCAAGTCATACGACTTAAATCATCAAATGAATAAGATAAAGTATCTATTACCTCCATGAGTTGGTGTCTTCATTGGTCCACACACATCGGTATGTACCAAACCAAGAAGTTCATTTGATCTCCATGCTACACCTTTTGGGAATGGTTGGGCGATGTTGCTTCCCAAGTGCACAACCTTCACATACTCCATCTTTGTGGTTGATATGTTGTGGAAGTCCTTGCACCATGTTCTTGTTGGAAAGTAACTTGAGACTATTGAAATTCAAATGCCCAAGTCTTTATGCCATAACCATGTTTCATCAATGGTTTCCATCCTCAATGCAACATTCCTCTCCTTTTCAAAGATAATTGGAAAGCTTCTATTTTTCTCCATCTTGATACTCTTCATGACTTGTCTCTTGTTGTTGTGCTTCTTGTCATAAATGGTGCAATATCCATCTTCAAAATGAACCGCATACCAAGCTCCACAAGTTGCCCAACACTAAGCAAATTTTGTGCCAAATCCGAACATATAACACATCTCTAATGTATTTTGCTCCATTGATAGTTTGCACGCAAATTGTACCTCTTCCGTTAGCTTGAACCATGTTTCCATCCCCCATCTTCACTAGAGAGTTTATGGATGTATCCATGTCAACAAACAAGCTCTTCACACTCTGGACATATGAGTTGTACAACCACTATCTACAAACCAAACTTCACTCTTGAAGTCACCATGGCACTTTGACAAGCATAAAACAAATTTTGTTTTTCGTCTTTTCTTCCGCTCTACCGCTTGTTCTTCATCTTCTTTGTATCTACAATTTTTCTCCAAATGTCCATACTTCTTGCAATTGCGACATTGGGGCTTTCCTTTGTTCCAACAATTCTTCTCCAAATGACCATTCTTCTTGCAAAAATTGCACCTTGGTACTTGAGAAGTATCACTTTTTGTGTAGTTGTTGGAGTTAGCTCCTCCTTTCTTCCATTTTCCCTTTCCATTGGAGCTAGATGAAGAATCGCCCTTGTACCCATTTTGCTTCATTACTGAATTTTTTTTAGTTCAAGTTCAATTTTGATTGAAATGCACTTTCAATTGATTTTTTCCCGAGTGCCTCGACACCCTTTGTTCATACACCTTCAAAGAAGCCCATAATTCTTGTGACTTTAATGTAGAGAAATCTTTAGTCTCTTCTAAAAACCGCCACAATGGGTTCAAATTTCTCCCTATGAAACAAATCAATATCTTCTCACAAATTCTTCTTTCTTCCATCTTCTCACCACACATCAACATATTATTAACAATTTCAATAACTCTTGAAGAAAATTCATTCAAACATTCATTCTCATTCATTTTTAGATTCTCAAAATCTCTTCTATATGAATGTAATTTCAATTCTCTTACCTTCTTATTACCTCCATACTCTTGTTGAAGGATATTCCAAGCTTCCTTAGCTATAGGAAAATGGATTACTCTTGGTAGAATAGTGTCTCCAACTCCTTGTTGAATGTACATGGATGCTTTTGCATTCTTCTTTCTACTCTCCTTAAGTAAATCCTTTTGGGGTTGTTCTAGAGTTGATGTATCTTCAACTTCATCATACCCATTTTGTACAATCTCCCACACATCTTGTGACATGAACAAGGTCTTCATTTTGATGGCCCAAAAATCATAATTTTCTCCATGAAAAAGTGGTATTGAAGGTTGTTGAATGTAGAAACTTGAGTTACTACTACTTGCCATTGATTTGGTTGATGATTGATTGAAGAAATTGGGTTTTTCTTTCTAGATCTAGATTTTGAAAAACTTTAAATGTTGCTGATTTTTTTGATTTAATGGGTAGAAATTGATTTTTTCACTCACCAAGATCAAATCTAATAGATTTAAGCTCTGATACCATGTTAGAAGTGTGTGGGCTTCCAACTCAAAACCAATTGGCAATGAGTGGAGTGGCTCACCACCTTATATATTAAGATCTAGGCTAAGGAGTTAGCTATGTGGGACTATTTTATAGTTTCTCCAACATCTATAAACATCTATCTTAATCACCCATACATCCAACAATTGGTACTTGAGCTAGGCCCGTATGAGAGTGGAATGAGAAGTAGACCCAAAAGGGCGCCCCGTCCACCCGCACAAAGTCCACGTTGAGTGGCTTAATCTCCTCCGCCCTACACCTGGAGGGGGAGCATGTTGGAGAAACTATAAAATAGTCCCACATAGCTAACTCCTTAGCCTAGATCTTAATATATAAGGTGGTGAGCCACTCCACTCATTGCCAATTGGTTTTGAGTTGGAAGCCCACACACTTCTAACATACTTGGTCTACAAAAGACCTTCCAACTTGTGGATGTCCTACACCCACATATTTAGTCAACACACACAACTAAATATAAAGTTGACTTGACACTCCTATTACACTAGTTCACTAACATTACATTACTCAACATGTATATGCGAAGATTTTACATGTGGTGTTCTAAGAATAATGATTAAAAATTAGGTTTGAGAAGAGTACAAATTGTCAGACCCATATTGTACTCTATTCAGGAGAGTCAGTATTCAAATAATGTTGCATCCTGGGCCAGGCCTATAGTTTACTTGAAACAAATCGATATTAACTTGTATATGCAAACGCTGAGAGATCGGGCCGATTTCTTCAAATCGTGAAAAATGCTATTTTCATAGCCTAAATGATGGAGCGAATATACACGAGCTAGATTTCGATTCCGAAGATCAAACTGGGGGCTTAACTCGTGATCATATTTGAGATCAAAAGTTCAGATCTTTAGTCTAGAAATTATTGGTTTTGTAAGAATTCATGGGAGGGAAGCAATGAAGAAATACTGGCGGTTCATCTACTTGGGAACTGGGATGAAGTGCAAACTCAAAGTTCCCGATCATCTCTTTAGAGTATAACTCCTAAAGTGGTGTAAAGAGTTGTACTCTAAAGAGTCAAATGGACGAGAAGTACATGGTCGGTAGTTTCTCGAATCATCTTCTTGGGATGAATATCGTGATGACTTTTCATCTCTTAAAGTAACATTCACCAGATCGTCCACGATATTCATCCCAAACCTTAACGACTAGTTTACGGATATGATTAGTCGTCGGTTTATGTAAAACATATGCAATAATACTAATGACCATGTACTTCTTGTCGATTGACTCTTTAGGAGATTTGTTGAAATTTAATTGACCAACTTTGGGGCATAATTAGGCGTTACTATCCTATATTGGCGTACCTCGATACGTAGTTGAATAAATTTTATGTCAATGTTTTATTGGAATTTATTCTTTTCTTAAATCTTTTACGAAATCCACATTATGATTGTAGGTCAAAAGTAATGGCTATGACAGTTAAAAGAAGCGGGGGAAGAGAGTGGAACAACCCAATAAAAGAGAAGTTGTGCATGTAAAATGGAGGGATTATGCAGATGTTGAGTTCATGGAGGGAAGGTAAATAGGTCTTCATTTATCTTTATTTTCCACTCGTCTTATGGTAATAATAAGAACTCAATGAGACAAAAGATGGCCGTTGTCTATATTTTGTTATTCAATGGGTGGGCAGGTCGGAAATAAGATTCAACCCCGATAATTTCCTATGACCTCCTAAAAATTTTTGGGTCAGTTCAACCTGGCATGGATAATTCAGTTTCCAGCTGCATGCACAACTAAAATTGGGAGATTATTGTTCAAAAGCATTTTCACAATATCTGAGTTACATGATTGTCGGTATAATAAGATGGATCATTTCCCTGCCTGAACAAAACCTGACAACTCTCCTTCATGCAACTCTGTTTAGCACAAATTTTATGTTGCACTTCCACACTCTTAAAATTTCATTGGAGGGAAGCAACATAAGAAAAAGTAAAATACTCTCGCACTTCCGCACTCTTGAGGTAAAAACAACAGTCAAAAGAGCAACAAAAACCATCAAATTGCAGCTAATATGAACTCCTCCTGCCAGACCCACAACTTGAGTATACACCATTTTGTCCCAATACAAATTCTTCTGAAATTAATTCCCAGGCTTTTCTGCCCCCTTTCTCTGCACAGGTTCATTCAATGAACATAACTACATCCTAGACCAATGTCTTCAAAATTCCTGGCCGAGCTGGTTCAACCTAGTTACCTAGTCAGTCATACGCAAAAGAAAATGACTTGAAAAAAATTTGTAACCTCTCTATCAAAACCAGATGTGGCAATGAATATCTTCACTCCACTGCCTCCCGCAGAGAGCTTATAAACCCATTCTAGGACTCCCAACTCAGCAGCATCACTGCACAAAAAAAAATAGACGAATACAATTGTACACGATCAATACTGATAACTAAGTAAATGGTCACATTTAAAACAATGTACCAAAAACGTGCAAACTCATTGTTTGTTTTAACATGCCTCTATCTTTTGAGAGGAAAATCATTATTGCAATGAAAGATTCTCGTGCCTCCATAGTTCCTTCACTAAATTCACACACCTGCAGTAACCTAATGAGTAAATAACCACTAAAATTTCAGCAATACAACCAATATGTACCAAGACTTGCTTATAACCTAGTTACTACTAAAATAAGAGTACAACTCTTTACACCACTTAAATCACAGGCAGAGATCTATAATCATCATATAGTGTTCAGTAAACCCAGATGTGATAAATCTAAGTTAAAACCAGATTTGACAATGAAAATCTTCACTCAACTTCCATATGCACAGCTTATAAACCCATTCCTACAAAGGTAACTACATATGTTTAATAAGTAATTCAAATGAAACAAGAATATACAAATGAATTACCTTGATCAGAAAAATCATTTTCGAATCATTTCAGTGGAAATTTCAATTACTATCAAAAACACCATGAATTTGCCAAATTTTCAGTTTCAAATGCCGCATATAGCCTCGTTTTCACTGGTAATCTATAAATTATCTGAGCTAATTTCTAGAATACTGGAAACCATTGCTGTTGTTATTAGTAAGATAGGGGATCTTTCTTAGTAAGGTTTTGCCTGTATGGAATATTACCAATACCGCCCTGATGATAGACTCCATAAAGCAAGTTTTTGAGAGGAGATATCATAATGCTGCTTGGATTCAAAGGGGATGATGTATTAATTGTTCAACCAGATTCCCATATGCTGCAATTATATGAGAAAACAAGGAGATTCTTTGGTTAATTATATGAGAAGTGAGGTTTATGGTTGATCCGGATTTAATGATCTGATCTAGGACTTGTTAGTTACGACGGCTGGAGGAGGAGAGTTGAGAATGAAAGAACGAACGAATAACAGTGTTTAGGTTTTAGGGTTTGGTCCTTTGGTGTTAAATAGTAAGTCCAGTCAAAGATAGTCAAGGAAAGTTTAAGGTCATGGGACTTATAGTCAAGGAATGCTACAAACCCACCAGCCCAGTGAAGATGGGAAATGGAGAACCATGATCGCGTGGCATAGGCAGGGCGTAGGCGCCTAAGCATTGATGTGAAGAGGTGGTTCATGGGAGGGAAGCCGAGTCCAATTTTGTGCACACTCTTTAAAGAGTGTGCACGAAACAAACGAATATTATTGGCTAGTCTTAACATCCAGTTAACTAATTAAAAGAATTCAATTTTTTTTAATTTAATTTTTATTTTAATCCTAATAAAGGTAGCAAGATATATATAATATTGAATAATACCTAAAATAATGTATTTCTAAAAACGAATCTCTTAATTTGTTTAAAAAAACGTGATAATGAATCAAATTTGTTTTCAAAAACAATGTGATGTTGATCATCATACTAGTTAGTAGCATTAGATATCAACATTCAACAGTAAGTCCCATTTCCCTTTTTTTCTTATTGTATGATTGAAACCTAGGCATTACCAGTTTGTGGGTTCTGTTCAATAAACTTCTTCTTCTTCATTAGAAGTGCTGGAAACACAATCTTTCCACGATCATAGCTTGCCTTGGTGAAGATTATGTGCCAATATGCTTTCTTTGTCTCATTAAATGTTTAGAGATTGCCATTGCAAGAAACATATGATATTATTGTTGCCACATAACCAAAAGATATTGCATTTGCTGGTGATGGTGGTGAGAATCTCACCGTGAGATGAGTTTATTCCTTCCCACTTAATCCGGATTTGCATTTCACTAAATCCGGTTATTCCTGCTTAAGATAATGGATGGATGTGATGGACATGTACTTGTGTCTGCATACCATGGATTATGTCCTCCTGATGTTTACTGAGGACTACTAACGAAACCAATTTTTATAGCTTTAGATTCGAAAACACACCTACTGTAATATTCGTTTGTTTGCTGCACACTCCTTTAAAGGAGTGTGCACAAAATTGGACTCGAGGGAAGCCACAGAAAAAATAAATAAAATGCATCCGCAATTCAGCACTCTTAAAATCATTTTTGAACACATAACAACCAAACCAACCACTGGTTTTGGCACATCTGAGTTCCATGATCGTGGATGTAAGATGGATCAACATTGAAGAAAAGATGCATGTAATTTTCTCCTCAATAATGCAAAACAAGAGCTAATACCAGCTCCGCATCATGTAAAAGAAATACTAACACAACAATAGCTGAGGTGTTCCATGTTTTCTCTTTAAACTGTAAACCCAACCAAGGCAATCCCAAGATGCAGAAAAAGGAAATAAAATGACTTGAATAAGTTAATAAGAACGATGTACCAGCATTATGAAGATGTAAATACAGCAGGACAAAGAAATGCATTGGATGGACTTAGCACCAATGACAACTCAAATGAACATATTTTGACACCAAAATGGTCAGCTAGAAAGTTAAGAAGAGTTAATCCTGAATCCATCGACACTTCCAGTTTGAACCATCTTCATCCATTTGATCATCTTTAACTCAAAAATTTCATTCACATTTTCATCGATTTGATCACTCACCTAACGAATCTATTCAAACTACAACTGCAACACCAGACATTAATCCAATTCTTATATCTCTGGTAGATTGGTTTTTGCTATAAGAATTGGATCTGTTCTTTCCTCCAAACCCTATATCGCCCTACGAGCAAAAAAAAAAAAAAAAAAAAAAGCGAAAAAGGAAAAACTTAAACAGAGAAAAGGAAAGTAGCATGTTAACCACACGATTATAAGAAGAGTCCCCTGGTGAGTACTTCAGTTGCACAGGAAACGATCAATCTTTTATTAGACTCTAATTGCTTAGAAACATAAAAAATCAGTGTTCCAACAGCTTACATTTAAACAGATCATTTACAAACAAAATATGGGGTATGAGAGGGTAGATGATAGACTCTCAAAGAGCATAGAGGTAATCGTACATAGACATTTGAAACTGAGGGTTCAAATTGACAGAACATAGCAAATAACAACAAAACACTAGTTAATGTAAAAGATTTATCACAAAACTGACTATGATAATCCTACGGTAACTCCTAAAATTATGGGATTGATTAGACCTATCAGATAGCATAATGGCCTCCTTAAATACTTTTTTCTAGGCTGTTTTCATTATTCTGTTCAGCTGATCATCCTCACTGTCAATCTCAAGAAGTTTTCACTTGTAACATTCTAATCCTCCTTAGCATTTTCTGCAGACTTGCTTTGATTATTGACATGAAGAGAGCGGGCCTGCAAGAAAATCAACAATGTATTTTAATATATAATGATGTGACATTATCAGTTTGTAACAAAATTGGGTGGTGATATACATAAGCAATCATAAGAAAAATAACACTAAAATTTGAAGTTTGCAACAAAATTGGGTTTGTGGCGGCGTTCTTTGAAGAGACAGTGTGAGATGGAGAAGATGAGACGAAGGGAAGGTATTAGATTTTAGGGTTTTTGTTTGGTCTTAAATAGGAAAGGTTGGGTCAAAGTAAAAAAAAGTCAATGTCGTAGCGGACTAGGTATGTCCAAATGAATTGATTGGGTAAGAATTGCATTTCCCAACAAAATAAGGGTGGCATTCTTTGATATTGCTCTCTATTCAATATGGGAAGAAATATAAAATCAAAAGTGAAGGTCAGGGGACTCATAGTCTCTCTAGGTATGATGTAACTAGTTGGCCTAAATTAAATTTATTTAATATAAGTCGGCCTCAATCAAATTTATTTTGGAAAATGGATCATTTGTCCAAATATTTTTAAAACATGGTTTTAATGGACGAGTAAAAATTATTATGGGTGAAACTGGATTCATCCTGGCTTAAACTTAAAAAAGAGTGAGGATGAAAACTGGATGCATCCTGATGTAAATTAAAAATAAGAAAAAGTATTTGAAAATTGGTAGGATGAAACTGTTTATATCCTGGCTATTTTTACATTCTCTTCCATTTAAACAGTATCAAATTTCAATATCTTTTTCACCCAGGAATTGTTGGTCTTTTTAACCAATTTTGTGAATTTATTTTAGACGTGAATTGCAACCACTGATATGGCTGGTTGCTTCTCTATAATTTTCTCAGTTTTCAGTATCCGATGACATTCGATGATCTACGGTTTATGGAGGCGGATCTTCAGGGGAGAGAGCTAGAGTGAGTGGAAGGAAAAAGACTGAAGAAGTAGATGAGAAATTAGGTTTTAGACATTTAAATACTAAGTTTGGTCAAACCTAGTCAGCGAAAGTTAAGGTCATGGTAAGGCAAGCCCTAAGGGGCACCAGATTTATGTGAACCAACTTAAATTAGCTCAGATTTATACATGGGGTTGAGTCTCATAGTTGAGGTCGGATGTTTGAATCTTTAGAGTGTGTTTGATTTCTTAAATACTCCATTCAAAATATAACAAAAGTTGATTTTGTTTTATGAGTCTTGTGTTCGAATCTTCCAATTAGAGAGTGTTGAGTTCTTAAAAGACATCGACCATCAGGTGTCGAATTGTCAAAATATATGATAGATGTTTGTCAACTTAGTAGTCCTGAAATCGTTTTGAAAATATCGTAGAAAAGCTAGCTAGTACATAATGTTGAATATGTTACATTATTGCTCAAAGCAATTGAAGTTTGCTGGCACGACTACATCAAAATTATCCAAACTATCTGAAGATGCAGCAAAAGAAAAATAAAATGACTTGAATAATTTCAAGAGAACATGATAAGTTAATCCGAATGAAATTTCAAGCTTACTATGGATTGCAACTAAAGCTAAATAGTCTTTCTCTTACAGATGATGCGAGATGCATGTTTGGAGAGTAGAAAACCGGATGCACAATAAAGGTATTTGCTCAAATTGGATGTGCAGAGAAACTTATAAACCCATTCCAAGACACACTGATAGCCTTACTATACAAAGGTATAAACATCTGACTCATCCTTCACTAGCATCCTTAACCCTTGCCACGGTTGATCCAAAGTGATTTACTAGGGATAATCTATGAAGTGAACATACCAATCGAGTCGATCCAAAATAGTCATACCTTGTCGAAGGGAACCTTTGCTTTTCTTATTGAAGTAACGTAATAGTTACGTACAAGAGTTTGTAATTTAGGTAACTTTGTAAAGATAGTATTTCTTGTAAACACGGTTCTTGTATCTTAGGTATTTCTTTGTAAAGAAGCAACCGAGTGTGTATATATAACACACGAGTATATTGTAATTTATCAACACAAAATAGTGAATAAGAAATCAGGCTTTCTTCTCTAACCCTAAACTCTTCTTTCTTAACCTCTATACCTAAGTTTCAACTTGGTATCATCCTTGTTGAGATCCTCATGTCTTCCGCCGCTCCACCGTTCAAACTATCTCAACCAAGTATCTCTTCGCTCAATCTATGATGGATTCTTCACACTTTTCACAACCCCATCATATTATCACCGTTAAGCTTGATGAAACAAACTATTCACTTTGGAAAGCTCGCTTTTACCCTACCTTCAAGGATATGAGCTTGCCGGGTTTTGTTGAGGGCACTAACCCATGTCCCTCGCCACTATTCCGAACCCTCTCCCGAAGCCTCGATAATCCTCCCTCTCCTAATCCCGAATACGCCGCCCGGGTGAAACAGACAAGATTCTACTCGGCTGGATCTTTTCATCCCTCACTCCCCGCTCGGTTCTCCGTTGTGTGCATCATCTCAAGACATCTCACGAGGTTTGGTCATCCCCGAATCTCTCTTTGCCTCTAAATATGATTCGCATATCCATCACCTTCAGTGTGAATTACGTTCTTTGAAAAAGGGCTCTCTTTGTATGAGAGCTTACATAGATCGTGCTCGCGATATTGTTGATAGCTTGGCTGCCGCTGACACTGTTGTCACCAACTCAGAACTTCGGCACTGTTTACTTTGCTGGTTTGGACTCCGAGTTATGACACCATTGTTGCTTCCCTTACTACCTCTATGGGAACGATGAAGCTTGAAGATTTTATCACCTACCCGCTCACGTTTGAGTCGCGGATTGATCAACAACATCTAAAGCCTTGCAGTCTCAACCCGTTGTTCGCTGCGTCCTCCGTAACCTCTTCTCCCGCTGCCGGACTCACCGCCACACCCACCGCTCTCCCTGGATCTCGCCCCCGCACGAGAGTGTCGATGTGTGACAAGTCTCGGTCATCTCGGCCCCTATGTGCCGGAAACGTTTCGATCGAAACTGGCGTCCTCAACTCCGCTCGTAGACAACAATCCGGTGCACCATCTACACTCCCGCGTCCTCCGCAGCCTAATCCTCGTGCTTACATGGCCGATGCTCAAAGTTCGGTTTCTGCGCCTTGGGTACCTGATTCTGGAGCTACTGATCACATTACACATGATCTCTCCAAGCTTCATCCCTATTCCGAGTACACAGGCCCTGATCAAATTAGGATGGGTAATGGTTCTACTATTCCTATTTCTCATACTGGTGACTCCATCTTAGGTACTCCTACTCGTAAGTTGTACCTTAAAAACACTTTATTTGCTCCTCAAATATCTCACAATCTATTATCAGTTTTCTCGTCTCACTTTGATAATGATGTATTATTTGAGTTTCATCCGAATTTTTGTCTTGTGAAGGATCGATGCACGGGGAAGGTGCTTTTGCGCGGCAGTAGGGTTGGTGGTCTCTATGTTCTTGATTCGGCATTTAGTTCTGTTGATTCTACCCAAAGTCTTGTTGGTGAACGTGCTAGTCTCTAAGAATGGCACTCTAGATTAGTACACCCTATGATGCGAATCTGCAAGGCCATGTCATATCAAAATTCTAGTAAAACTATTAGTTTTTGTTCCTCTTGTCATGAACATCGTAGTCATAAGCTACCCTTTTCTTCTAGTACTACTATTTATTTGAATCCTCTTGATTTGATTGTCTCGGATGTTTGGGGACCATCTCATATTACTTCTAATGAAGGTTATCGTTATTACATAATTTTTATTGATGCCTTTTCTCGGTTTACATGGATGTTTCCTCTTACTCATAAATCTGATGTCTACTCTATTTTTCTTGTCTTTCAAAAACATGTTGAGAATTTATTTGGTCGCAAGATCAAGATTTTTCAATCCGATAATGCACTTGAGTATCGCAAGTTAACTCCTTATCTTCAACAACATGGTATCTTCCATCGTTTTTCTTGCCCTCATACGTCTGAGCAAAATGGCTTAGTTGAGCGTAGACATCGCCATATTAGAGAAACTGGTCAAACTCTATTATCCATGGCTTCTATACCATCCTCTTATTGGTATGATGCATTTTTTACTGCGTGTTATCTCATGAATCGAGTCCCATCATCTGCTCTTTCTAAGTCATCTCCTTATGAATTCCTGTTTGGCTCACAACCCGACTATACATCTCTTCGAGTTTTTGGTGTCTTTGTTTTCCTCATCTTCGTCCTTATCGTTCTCATAAGATGGATCCTTCCTCTTCTCCTTGTGTTTTTATTGGCTATAGTCCTCAACACAAAGGCTATAAATGTCTTCACATACCTACTGGTCGCGTATACGTTAGTCGGCATGTCGTCTTTGATGAAACCACCTTCCCTTTTGCGGCAAAAGCATCATCCACGACAGCATCGTCTTCTACTGATGAGGTAACATCTTCACCCATGGCTATCATTCCTACTGTTTTGGTTCCTGCTCCAAACCATCTTCGATGTGGGTTCTGCTTAAAAGAATCGCATAGTCCGATTCAAAGATGTCCAGCTATCTCCAAGAATCGCACCGCCAGCCTACACCGTCTGCATCAACAATCGCCTCGTCATCTCCTACTCGCACAAATGACGCCTTTCTATACTACCTGCGTTATCTCACATCGATAGTTCCAGTGATTTCGTCTTCAACTGCAGTACCTGAGCCTGTGCAGTCATCTACAGTACATACTGATGCTCCATCTATTCATCATATGGTCACTCGCGCCAAAGATGGGATTTTCAATCCAAACTCCAAATATTCTCTTGTCTGTGATTCCACTATTGAACCAACCTCGCTTCTCAAGCACAACCGGACCCGAATTGGCGCCAAGCATCCGATGATGAGTATAACGCTCTTCTCAAAATGGTACGTGGACCTATGTTCCTTTTGATCCTTCTATGAATCTAGTTGGTTGTAAATGGGTGTATCGGGTTAAAAGAGATGCTAATGGCAAGATTGTACGTTACAAAGCTCGTTTACGCTAAGGGATACAATCAAAGAGAAGGCGTGGATTTTAGTGAGACATACATCCCGGTGGTCAAACCATGCACTATTCGGATTATTCTTACTTTAGCCTTGTCCCATAATTGAGTATGAATCAACTTGATGTTCGTAATGCATTCTTGCATGGCAATCTTGAGGAAGAGGTTTAGATGAAGCAACCACCGATATATTGATCCTAACTTTCCTAACCACGTCTCGTAAACTCCAAAGTCTCTTTACGGTTTAAAGCAAAAGCGCCACGGGCATGGTATCATCGGCTTAGTACTTTCTTACTTCAACTAGGCTTTGTTACTTCTAAGTGTGATTCTTCTTTATTTATTCGACGTGATACACATGGAGTCGTCTACTTACTTGTTTATGTTGACGATATTATTTTGACTGGTTCTAATAATGCAACCTTGGAGTTTATTCGTATGTCTCTACGTAAGGAGTTTGCTATCAAGGATCTTGGCTCATTATCTTACTTTCTTGGGATTGAGGCTACTCGCACTTGTCTGGTATGTTTCTTACACAAAAGCGGTATGCTCATGATCTTCTTATTCGTGCTAAAATGGATGGTGTTAAGCCGATTCAAACTCCATTAAGTACTACTGGTGATATATCATCTGATCAGAGTACTCTTTTACGTGATCCTACGGAGTATTGGAGTATTGTCGGTGCTTTACAATATCTTACATTTACACGTCCAGATTTAGCTTATGCTGTCAACAAAGTCTGTCAGTATATGCATGCTCCAACGGAATTTCACTGGATGTTAGTCAAACGTATCTTACGATATCTTAAGCAAACCTCTACGTTTGGCATCACGCTCAAACCAGTTAATGCTCTACAGTTATCTTTTTGTGCTTATACTGATTCCGATTGGGCTGGTTCTCTGGATGATCGACGGTCTACAAGTGGATATTGCGTTTATTTGGGTGCTAACATTATCTCTTGGAGTGCTCGAAAGCAGAAAACCGTGTCTCGTTCTAGTACAGAGGCTGAGTATCGAGGTCTTGCTATTGCTACTGCTGAGATTATGTGGATTCGATCTCTTCTTTCGGAATTAAAAGTTAATACTTTGTCTCCACCTGTTTTGTGGTGTGATAATCTTGGTGCTACTCTATCTTACAAGAATCCGATTTTTCATGCTCGCACCAAACATATAGAAATTGATTATCACTTTGTTCGTGATCAAGTTGCTTTGAAACAACTAGATGTTCATTTCATTTCTTCAAAGGATCAAAGGCAGATATTTTTACCAAGGCACTTCCAAAGGATCGTTTTGCTTTATTAAGGTCCAAGCTCACGGTTCATGATGACCCGTTACGCTTGCGGGAGGGTATTGAAGTAACGTAATAGTTACGTACAAGAGTTTGTAATTTAGGTAACTTTGTAAAGATAGTATTTCTTGTAAACACGGTTCTTGTATCTTAGGTATTTCTTTGTAAAGAAGCAACCGAGTGTGTATATATAACACACGAGTATATTGTAATTTATCAACACAAAATAGTGAATAAGAAATCAGTTTCTTCTCTAACCCTAAACTCTTCTTCTTAACCTCTATACCTAAGTTTCAACTTTTCTTGAAGAAAAATCATAATCGCAATGAAGGAATCTCGCCTCCATTCAATTCTCATATTTGCAGTGATCTAATAAGCAAAGAAGCACTAAAATTTTAAGCATGACAACCAGCAATCTAATAAGAAATTAGCTCATGTATAGACCATTTCCTAATTAAACTCGGGAACAAATTCAAATGCAGAAGTTTTGATTGAAATCCGAATGAAAACATGGGAAGACCAGGAGGGAAATTATTTCAATGAGATATTTCATTTGAAGGGTAAAATGATCTTTTATAATCTGAATTCCATGGGAAGACCAGGAAGGAGTAGGAGTTATCTCGCACCAACCATTTCCACCCCTCGCCACAGCTTTTGTGTACAATCACTTCAGAGAGAATCCAGAATTGTTCCCATAACTGTTTTGAGAGGAGTACTGCTGTTGTTGTTCATTGAATCAGAAGGAGCACTGCTGTTTTTGTTCTTACTAATAATCTGAAACCCATCATTTGCAAGATGAAAAATAAAAAGAAGAAGGAGCCTGCTATTACCAGAAGATATTGATCCTGGTTTGGTTTTTTATGTCACTCTGATTTGATAACTTTTTTGGGTCTAGGGTTCATTACGGTGTTCTTGAGAGAGAGATTTGGAGAAAGGAAGAAATGAAAGAAGAGTAATGAATAAAGTCAAGGTCATGGACTCATATTCATCCACCACCCGAATGCATCATAAGGACACAGTAGGGCGAATCAATGAAAAACAAGTGAAAATAGAATCTAGCTAATCAAATTCAAGGATCTTTCTTGAGAGGAGATATCATAATGCTGATACGTTCAAAGGGGATCCTTTTCTTCCACCACATTCCCAGATGAAACCAGGTGCCATTTGTGGTTTTATGTTTAAGACGGTGGCGTGAGGGAGAGAGTTCGAAGAGAGGAAGAAGAAGAATTGGTCTTAGGGTTTCTGTTTGGACTTAAATAGCAAGTCAGGTCAAACCTAGTCAAACAATGTCAAGGTCATGGAAGACTAGATGCGCCGCAAATAAAATTGGCACTCGAGCAAAAATCAGATCTCCAAGGTGTTTATCATCACTGAACAATCAGATGCAAATTACCCATTTGATAAAATTGTTCCTCATTTTCCATAATCAATCCACCAAAGTAACATTACAAGTTACAGTTGACGATGTAACATGCAATTTATGTTGGATCACCTGACCAGCACTATCATCTGCCTCTCCATTGCTTCTGAGATGGCAATCAGTTGTCTCACCTCTCAAGGAACGAATACTCTTGAAATTTCGAGTAGAAGCACATGTAAGGGTCTCTTCCGCCTTTGAAACCACAATTCCGAGTCCGCCTATACCCAGCCTATACCAATTGAATGGCTGCTGAAAATTAACAGCACAATTATACAGATCAGTGCTTCTGTTATGTTTCTGGTCTGATGCATTATTATGTATGCTTCATCATCAGGTTCAGCTGAAAATAAAGCACATCCCTGAAGTTCAGTTCAACAGCATGTGACAGCAGTCCAAAGTCTAATCTTAAAAAATCCAAGATTTCGCTTTCAGTTCAACAGCATATGACCAATACAACAAAATCTAAACTTATGAAGTAAAGAAGTCTCGAGGGGTCTAAACAAACTTCAATACTTGTAGGAACTCAGTTGATATATATTACCTAACATTCTATATACAATCTGCATATGGTAATCCAAATAGTCATGTATTGTCCAATACACTTGTCCATCTAACCAGACAGTAGCAAATTTATTGTTTCTTAGGCATTCTTACAGGACCTCAACATTAAAAGATTTTTTTAAAGAGAAATATAAGCAGTGAGTTAACTGGCAACTGAAATTACACCTATACCTTAAACTATCGAACAGTTATCGGTTCATCTGATTAGAGACACCAAGTGATGACTTCCCGGAATGGGAGATTTTCACTGAAACACAGTTATAAACTTATTAGCTATAAACCCAAACACATAAACAATAAATAAATAGTGAACCGTAACAATTCAAAATTCACATACCACATGAATCAATGGCTGCTAAACTTCATCGATTATATCTTTAAATCATCCTACAGCAGTCTGTTCCCGTAATACTGATAAATACTAGTGTAATAATGTTAACTTTTCTGATTTCGCTCATACCAATTATACAGATCACTGCATACATCATTTTTTTTTCCTCTTCTTCTTTCTGATCTTCTGAGTTACTAATTTTTCTTCCAACACCTTCCATATGGTTGTGTTAGTTCTTGTTTCAGTATTTGGACCAATCAATAGCTGCTTTGATCTATCTGCTCATTGATTTCATACTCTGCATATCTGTGAACTTTGGGTCATCTCTCAAGATCTGTGCTCCAAAAGACATCTCTCAATCCTTTTCGTTTTATAGGTAGGGTTAGGAACTTGGGGTATTAGGGCTAAATGTGGATTTATATTTACCATTTATCATGTGGATAAGGGCAGGATAGAGTCATGACTCACTGTTTTGACAAGGTGGCAATTGGATCTGTGATACATAACTGCCTCAGTTTTCGAAAACTAGAACTTACATGTCTCCAAATGAGTTTGAGAAATCAAAAACTGTGAATTGTAGTCATGCCATTGCCCTTATATGAATAAGTTGGCTAAAATTCACATTCTGAGATATCTAAACACTCAAATTAAACAGAAACTTGAACCCTTTTTTTTTCTTACTTGTATATGGTGTACATAAACTTGACAAACTGGATTCAAAATAACCCATTGCTAGTTTAGCTCATCGGAAAAAGTCAATCTGTAATTTCATTGCAGACATGAAAACTGACTGACAAGGCTAGACAAGCAAATATACCACGCGTTGATTTTGTACATTGGCAAGATAAAGAATTTTAAGATCACTTGGCAAACAAAAATTGTGTTCCATTTTGTAACCACTGCAATGCTGCAGGGAGAGCATTTCCTTCGGCATTAAAGTTGGCAGAACCCAGCAATTTGGATTTCTCTTAGTGTTCTTGAATTACAGAAACCCTCAAGACATATTTCTATCTAACAAGAAAATTCATGTAGAAGTTTCCATCTAAACTCTAAACTAATGAAACTTAATTCTTAAAGACATCTTTCTTTTGCTTTACTTGTCAGATGCCTGAGTTACTCCCAATGCCTGCAAAAATAGAGAATGACAGAGGTCAGGTTAGTAAAAAAGGGCAATACTATAAACACATAGATGGATCAAGATAAAAATGAAAAACAGAACTTTTCAGTGCTTATGGCTTGGACACTCTACTGTCTAGTTTAGTGTGCGGAAATATTAAAATACATTCGAGTCATATGCCGAGTGAATGTTTCAGATAACCGTATATTCTGGGTTGGCTTCTCTCATTATGACCAGTTTTCTCATAGATTATTCGTTGCATGTTTATTCATATATGGTACAACATAAATATGACCATTTTCACCACTCACCTACAAAACATTATCTCTACGAAGTAACTCAAATTTGTTTCCAATCGAACAGCTACAATGCACCTATATAACATTAACTCTACGAAGTAACTCTAATTTGTTTCCAATCGAACCGCTACAATGCAGCAGAAGATAAAATAAATGTGAAGTGGGGTTACCATGAGGCCTTGTTTAAGTAGACATTTTCGTGGTTGAGCTGTCCATGAAAATTTTCACGCCTATCGAGATGGATTTTCTTGGTGTTCTGCAACTTGAGATGGTTGAGTGTTGTGTTGTCCAAAAGTACTGTGGTTTGGGGGAGATTGTCGCTGCGTGCTTGTTCCAGATCGTGAGGGAATAGATCGTTGGTTTTCAACTGGTGAATTTCTGCTGCTGTGTTGAGTAGTTTCATTGATGTTTAAAAATGATTGCTGCAGACTGTTTGATAGAGATTTGAGGTAGCAGAGTCTTCAACTGGTGACTGCCGACTCCTGTCATGAATTCTAAGAAAGAAAAAAAAATGAGTAGAAAAAGCAGCTTAGAAACTCCGCACAAAAACCTTAAAACACTAGAAAATGCGAATAACAAAATTAGGAATATTTGGAAGTTGTTCTTTCTAAATCAACTACATCCTCAGCTATACGTAATGCTCAGCAGTAGTCTACCTTTTGAATCTTCTGGTTCTGCGAAAAATTTCTCCTGGGGGAATCAAGATTTAGAAGATGCCAGACCATTGTACACTTCCATCATGTTCCTTTTTTTTTTCCCTTTTTTTTTTTTTTTTTTTTTTTTTTGAGTCAGATCTGACTCGACTCAAAAATATGTGACCAGTGGCCTGATCCTATGAGTCAGGAGCATTTTATTCTCTGACTTAAACGGATCCGAGTCGGAAGTTAGGTTTGAGTCAGATGGACAGTTAGATCGAACTCAAACTAAAAGATCTAACAGTCTGACATCTGACTCGTGCCGGTCATGGACCGAGTCAGATGCAGACGCCCAGTCAGCAAAAAAAAAAACTCCCTTAGTGTGTGAAACGATGCTAAACATAATAGAATATTTTGCACTGGTGTGTAGGTTGGTGGAACTCAACTCTCTGGAGGACAGAAGCAAAGGATAGCACTTGCCCGAGCTATGGTGAAAAATCCAAGAATCCTTCTGTTAGATGAACCCACCAGTGCATTAGACCCTGAGTCGGAGACTCTTGTTCAAAAAGCCATCGACAAGATATCTACTGGCCGTACAACTCTAGTCATTGCTCACCGGCTAGCAACAGTTAGACATGCACACACCATCGCTGTCCTCAGCAATGGCTCTGTTGTTGACATTGGCGATCACAATCAGTTAATGGGTAGAGCTGGACCATATTTCAACCTTGTCAAGCTTGCTTCTGAAACAGCACCTCAACCGGACCCAAAACTGAACAGTATGGTGCATAATTCATCAGCTTATGATCAGTCTTTCGATGATGATATATCGAGAACGAGTTATGCAAAGCCCGTGCGCAAACATCAAATAGATGCAGAAGCTGATACTCAGAAAGCCAAACCAAGTAAGATTCAAATGCTGGAAATATGGAAATTGCAAAAACTAGAGCTTCTTAAACTCATGCTAGGATTTCTCTTGGGTATGCATGCTGGTGCAATTCTCTCTATTTTCCCACTAATTCTAGGCCAAGCTCTCGAAATCTACTTCAACGACGAAACTTCGAAAATCGAAAAAGATGTTGGGGTTCTTTGCTTAGCTTTAGTTGGTCTGGGCATTGGGTGTATCATTTCAATGACAGGACAACAAGGTCTATGCGGCTGGGCAGGAACAAAACTCACCAAGAGAGTCAGAGACTTGCTATTTCAATCAATCCTAAAGCAAGAACCTGGTTGGTTCGATCTTGACGAGAATTCCACCGGAGTTCTTGTTTCGAGGCTGTCGATGGACTGTGTCAGTTTCCGTTCGGTTCTTGGTGATAGATATTCGGTGTTATTAATGGGCGTTGCCTCTGCTGCTGGTGGACTTGCAATATCATTCGTCCTTAACTGGAGACTCACACTGTTGTCCGCGGCTTTAACTCCGTTTACTCTTGGCGCGAGTTATCTCAGTTTGATCATTAATGTTGGACCAAGATTAGACAACAGTTCTTACGCGAAAGCTAGTAATATCGCGGCAAGTGCAGTCTCGAATATTCGCACGGTTGCAACATTTTCAGCTCAAGAAAGACTAGTTTCTTCATTCCACCAAGCTTTGTCAGAGCCGCAGAAGAAATCTGCGAAACGGTCACAGATCTTAGGATTAGCACTCGGATTCTCGCAAGGTTCTATGTACGGGGCTTACACGTTAACGTTATGGTTCGGAGCTTATTTGATAAACAGTGACCAAGCAAGTTTTGGTGAAGTATCGAAGATTTTCTTGATTTTGGTTCTAAGTTCATTCTCAGTTGGCCAATTAGCAGGTCTTGCACCTGACACATCGAGGGCGGCCACTGCTGTTCCAGAGGTTTTTGATATCATTAACCGTAAACCATTGATTAATGGTGATAGCAAAGGGAAGGGAAACAAGATTGACGGATCGAAACCGTTAAATGTTGACTTCAAGAAGGTGACATTTTGGTACCCATCAAGGCCGGAGGTGATTGTATTGAGAGATTTTTCATTGAAGGTGAAAGGAGGGACTATGGTGGCTCTTGTCGGAGGAAGTGGATCCGGGAAATCGACAGTGGTTTGGTTGGTTCAGAGGTTTTATGATCCAAATGGAGGTAGGATTATGATAGGAGGGATGGATATCCGGGAGATGAACGTGAAGGGGTTGAGGGAACAAATAGCTTTGGTTGGACAAGAACCGGCATTGTTTGCTGGGACTATCAGAGAGAATATTGCATTTGGTAAACCGAATGCATCTTGGGCTGAGATTGAAGAAGCTGCAAAAGAAGCTTATATTCACAAATTCATCAGTAGTTTGCCTCAAGGATATGACACCGAGGTAATCCTGCATTACACATCAAAAAAATTTATAAATTTATACCAAAAATCACTATCTATATGTATGAGTGCATGCATAAGTGCAAGATCCTGAACCCCCGAATTCGAACCTTCAGATACTTGCTAGTTGGTAATCCCGAACCCCGAATTTTGAACATTCCGGTATTGGCTGAACTCGAACCCGAACCTTGTGATGAAAATTTTATGTTTTGAAAATGCAGGTAGGAGAAAGTGGAGTGCAATTATCAGGTGGACAGAAACAAAGGATTGCAATTGCCAGAGCCATACTGAAGAAATCGAAGATACTATTGCTAGATGAAGCAAGCAGTGCATTAGACTTGGAATCAGAGAAACATGTTCAAGAAGATCTAAAAAGGGTATCGAAGTTATCCACCACTATTGTGGTGGCTCATAGACTCTCAACCATTAGAGAAGCAGACCGCATAGGCGTGGTCCAAAGTGGTTCAGTAGTTGAGTTTGGTAGTCACCAACAACTCATGGATACCCATCCTGATGGTGCTTTTGCTAACCTTGTTCGAGCTGAAATGGAGTCCCATGCACTAGCTTAAGTGCTAGTATATATATATATTATATGGTGGTAATTTAAAGAACTTATTAATTTTTAATGACGATTTTGTGGTTTTTTTTACTAAAATACCCTGTTATTTTAAAGAAAAAATGAAAATGATCCAAGGATAAATTCGTCAAAATCAAATAACAAGCACACAGTTTCCCTCTGTTAAAAGGAAGCTGACCTCAATAGATGATGCAAACTATCTGGATGAAAATATCCATCATTGAACAAATCAGACTTCTGCAATTTGCCTTAGAAGGGAATGGAACCAAGATGGAGAGCTAGTGCACGTGCCGAACTCCGTCTTTCATACGAAGAAAGCAGAAGAACAAGAAGATTGATCGGCACGTGCCCTGCTTCTCCAGCACGGTTAAACCATTCCCTGTGTATTGATTTAACCTTGATCATCAGTAAGAAATTGTTGATTGTAATTTCTACTCTGGAACAACCTCTATTTATATGCAGTTCCAAACCGGCCAAATGAAACCACTAGAATTTTTTGAGAAATTTTTATGTGATGTTAGTTAGGTCTTAGTTTCACACCCAACAATTTCTAATGCGTCTGACTAGGATATCATTATATATTCCTAACACATTAGCCACATGCATTTCTATATTTGATTAGGTTGCTGATGTTAACCTGAAAGTAGCCATGAAAACTATATTTTTGGACATTGCCGACCTCCCCATCACTTACATATCGCCACGACTTGCATTCTTCGATCGCCTTTTTTTTTTTAAGTACTTTCGACATTTTCTTATGATAAACACCTTGAAAATTTTCTAAGTTTTTTGATTAAAAATATGAGATAGCTTCTTTGATTCGACCGATAGTTTGGGCAATGTATTACGACAGTAGTCACGCTTTGCGTTTGTTACAATTCACCGTACTAGTAACAAGTCAATTGGTTAATTAAGTAAACTTTGGTGTTAAAAGTCATATTGTGATTATGTTAAAGAGTGTAGGATAAGGTAATTATCATGGATTATGGCATCATTTTCCATTGTAATTAAAATGGAGATTATGATGATTAAGTGCAAAATTAGTAGTAATGTTAATGGGGATTGGGGTCAAAGTACGTCACTACACAAACTCTTTTGAGGGGTGTTAATGGGATATTGGTTGGAAGTTTGGCTGCCAAAGAGAAAAACAAGCTTAGCTTCAACAAAGGGATAATGGAACTTAAGAAATGACTGATGGTGGTGCATTAGAATAGATAGAAACTAGAAAAAAGTGCATAACACAACATTGTTGTTGCAAGTTTCTTTTAGAAGCAGACCAACTACCATAAGTTTGCTAGCTGTTTTTAGATAGATTAGACCAACTGTAAGGGTTAAAAAAAGAAGTAATTTTCTAATGGCATTTATGGAAACTAGTTAAGGTATAAATTCAACATCAAACAAGTGTTTTTGGAACGTAGTATATGTTATGGGCTTTGTAAGAAGAAAAAAAGTAACCATTTTTTTTTGGGACCATGGTTTTTTTTTTTTTTTTTTTTTTTGGTGGACATGATTTGATTAGGCCATCCTCCCTATAGTTTAAGGGTGTCCTTAAGTAAATAAATATTTATTTTTTTAATGGCTTTGTATGTACTAAGACATAATTTTATGCTGATTAATTTCTATTTAAACATTTCTATAAATGGCAAAATATAATTATTATTTTTTATTAATTATCTAAAATTTTAACTTATTTTTTCTTAAATTAAATCCGGATATTTTTATTATTATTATTATTACATGAAACTAGTTGGAAGCCTAACAAGCTAAGCTCCAACGACATACTACTACATTAATTGAACAGGTTGATGTGCTAGTCTACCAGCGGGCCTCATGGGAAACCTTGCCAAGGGGAGCCGAAACGGCGGGAGGTGGGGCGTTGAACACAATCCATCATCCTACTGCTGTATCAATTGGGAATGTTGCACTCTTTTGTTGCCATATTCAGATTCAATTTGCCCCGTTACCCTTGGAAATATGCTATGAGCATCAAAACCCTGGAATGAAGCAGATGCATTAGTTTTTTTTTTTGGAAAAGATAAAATTCATTCATAATGAAGTGCTGAGATAGCACTTAAAAGGACCAACAAACAAACACCCAAACAAGATAGCTCAAACAAAATAAGGGGGATTACAACAATGGAATCGTTTCCCCTAAAACAAGTTGAACCTAGTTACTATTTAAACACCCTCCAATCGTGCATGAAATCCACAAACTTAAATTGTTTAAAGGATTCATGAACTGTCGCCCAACTAAATAAGGAAGCCTTCACTAGAATAATAACCCTCTCTACTGTTTTCTCTTTGTTGCGAAACACTCTTTCGTTTCGTTCCTCCCAGATTTGATGCCAGATAGCGAAAGGCAAACAAAACTTGAGAAATTCAATTGGTTGAGTCTTTAGTTTCATCTGCCACGACACTAGGAAATCCAAACATGTATCCGGCGACCTCCATCTTAACTCCAACAAGTTTAAAAAATGATCCCACACCTTCTTTGCAAATTCACATTGAATAAAGATGTGTGATATTGATTCGTGTTGCAGATTGCACAAGTAGCAGTTGATGTTTGTAATTGTCATACCTCTTCGAAGTAAACGATCGTTCGTTGGTAATCCATTCATTGCCGCAGCCCAAACTAGGAATGAAACTTTTGTTGGGATGGCTGAATTCCAAACATACGTTGACGGCATTCTTCTTTGTCTTGCTTGAGCTTGAGCTTGTCCTTGTAATTGTTGTTGTCGATCAATCATTTCGTAACATGAAGAAACTGAAAAATCTCCATTGTTCCCCGCTATCCATGATCTTGTATCCTGTTCTGTTCCTAAATTGCTAGGATCCCCAATTGTTTCAATGAGAGCTGCAACATCACTTATATTTTCTTCTCTAAAACCCGACATAAATCCAAGATCCCAGATGCATTAGTGAAATGTATAAACACAACAAAAACCGAATTCATCATTGATTTCAAAATTTTATGAATAAACCTAGCCAACTTCAATACTGAGAGATTGAACGGAATATACCTGTAACCTTCTTATAGAGGGTTCGTCAGATCGAAGATTTGGGCTTTGTGTAGTTGGCATTTAGAGGGGTCACTGGTAACCAGAGAAGAATAAACCACCAAAGTAACATAACATTATAAGTTACGGTTGATGATGTTACTGCAACATGCAATTTATGTTGTTGGATCACCCAACCGGCAATGTCATCTCGCACTCCATTGCTTCCCTTTTAAAACCACAATTCCGAGTCCGCTTATACCGATTGTGAATCATGCATTTTGATCTTCTTCGTACTCCTTTTTTTCTTCTTCTTCTGTATTACTCGAGTCTCTAGCAACAACTTTGATCTACTACCACCAATTTTTCTTTCACCACCTTCTTCCATATCTTTTACAGAAAACAAAGAGATGTTTCTTAGATCTACAAATGACTTTGATCTACTCTGGGAAAAAGAAACACAGGCTAGTTTTTGATTTCTTACGGTTTTCCTCTATCAAGGACTAGGTTTTTCCTCCAATTAATGGCTCAAATATCTACCACCTAACACTGCTGTGTTTATATCTACCATTCTATCAAGTAGATAAGGGGCGTACAGAGTGACAAGGTCGCAGGAAGAGACTTGGATTATATTAAGTTGACCAAGAAAAGTTTATAAGAAACCTGAGTTGAGTCTGAAACAAATGGAGAATGCAATGGTTACAGAGATAGTTGAACACAAATGAAGATAACAAAAATTAGGTATCATACAGAATATTACGTATTTACTATTTTACTGACAGGATCCGTTTAACATATTTAGTTGAACACAATAAGAAGATGAACACAAGGTTAATAATGGGAGCTACACAACATATCTAGATTAACTGCTCTATAAGACCAAGGGTTTATGACTGCTGCAGTGTAGATACTTGCAGCAAAATGAGTGACATGTGGTACAACTGGATTCTTACACATTACTGCTGTTTCAAAGGTGAATCAAATGGGTGACTTTGTTGTAAGAGATCTCCGCGCTCTCCTCTTAGGGCTGTAAGTCTGATGAAAAGCATAGCACATTTCTTTCGGTGATGTAGCCATTGGTTTTCTGTGGGCTTCCAGTGACTTTAATGAGGACATAACATGTAGTTCTCCCATCTAATGCAGCAAATCCCAAAGATTAGTCAGTTGGGGATTTCCCTGTTAAACTCGACCCTTTCATCCATCTTATTTGAAGAAGAATCATATCTGCAAGAAAACAATTCCTAAAATAAAGATTTTGCTAGAGATTTCGGTAGCATGAAAACTTGAAATTGCAACAATAAACAGTATGTGGTGAAATAGCTAAGGTCCTTGAGGTGTTTAATCAACATGCCAATTACTCATACACCAAATGAAACTGCGTCATGTTAAGTAAGGTTTCATACAGGTTACAGAAAATGTGAAACCGAAATTTGAATACAAAATGGAGTAACAGATGCACTCAGCAGAATTGGATGATGGCATGATGCAGGTGTTAAAGGGGCCGACCATCAGAAAACCATCTGGCTCATTATAAGAAACAAAATTACAAGGCCAATATGTCTTGTCCACCTTTTAAGGCGCAGAGCATCAGCAGCACCAAATGCAAACTACAAAGACAAAGGAAATCCTGGTATTCAAGTCCAGATTTTTAAATCCCGAAAAACCGTGTTTTAGATATATGAATTTAACAAATTCGGAGGGGGCACTAAACACAAAAGAAGATGACGTTGGTCTATCCATCAGAAACGAAACACAGATAAGAACTGTTATATTAGCAGCAAAACCAGAATTCGCAGGTGTTAAAGTATAATATTCTCCTCCCTGAGTGATTTCACCACATAAACCAGAACTAAAGAATCATTGAGCAAACCAGAAAATGAGATGCAAGATGAGCTTTTTTTCTGCATTAAAGGGGGCAGAATCCAAGCAAATTCCTGCTTGGAGTTCTCTTAGTGCTCCTATAGTACAAGGAAAATATAGTAAATACACTGTATGCAGGCAAGAAGAGATAAATGACAATTTGTAGAAAAAATTACCTTTAGTTTGTATGGTTAACACTTTTAGCAGTAAGATACTAAGATTGAGTAGGTAGTACTATCCAAAGCCTACTAGCATATGGTCTACCCATTCTTGACAAGTTTCTTAATGTTTTACACAGACAAAAACGAGAAATATTTCAACCAGATAGGCATCAGATGATGATTTCGCCAAATGGGAGAATTAAACTGAAACACAGTAATAACTTTCTTTTTTTAATTGAAGCATATGGTAATAAACTTGTTAACTATAAACCCAACACATTAACAATAAATAGTGAATCTTAATAAAAAAACCAGGATCAAATGGCTGCTGAAACTTTGTTGATGCATTTTCCAAAATATGGTAACAGCAGCCTTTTCTTGTGAAATAGTTAAGTTTTACGAGTCCCCTCATACCAATTACACAGATTAGTGCTTCTGGTCTGTTTCTAGTGATGCATTGTTATGTGTTGGATTATTGTGTCTTGGGGAACATGTACTTTCAGCATCAGGTTCAGCTGAAAATAAAGCACATCCCCGGAGTTCAGTTCAACAGCATGACAGAAATCCAAAATCTAATCTTAAAAAATCTAAAATTTGGCTTTCAATTCAACAGCATATGATAAATACCTGTAGGAATTGAATTGATGTATACTACCAAACATTCTACTACATACACCAATATGCATATAGTAATTCAATAGTCATGTATTGTTCAATACACTTGCCCATCTATTTGTAACCAGACAGTAGCAAATTCATTAATATTTTACACAAATGGCTTGTATGGTTGGATCAAAGCAGCTTAAGCATTCTTACAGGACTTCGAAATAAAAGCATTGTTAGAGAACTAGGTAGTGAGTTTGGCAATTGAAATTACACATATACCTTAAACCATTTCATTTATCGGTTGTTTTAAAAGAGACACCACCTGATGGCTCCGCAGAAAGGGTGATTTTAACTGAAACACAGTTATAAACTTATTAGCTATAAACCCAAACACATAAACAATAAATAAATAGTGAACCGTAACACATAAACACAGTTCAAAATTCACATACCACATGAATCATGGCGGCTAAACTTCATCGACTGAATCTACAAATCGCTCAACAACAACGTCTTCACTAATGCAGCATCTCCCCCCTAATACAGTTACCTTTTCTAGCAATACGGTTAACTTTTCCGCTCGTACCAATTATAAAGATCAATGCATACATCATGTTTTTTCTTCCTTTTCTTCTTTTTTCTGAGTCTTCAGCAGCAACCCAAACAGCTTTGATTCATTACTAATTTTACTTCCAACACCTTCCATATCGTTGTGTTAGTTGATTTTGTTTCAGTATTTGCACCAATCAATAACTGTTTTGATCTATCTACTCTGCATATCTGTGAATTTTAGATCATAACTCTCTGTCTCCCAACTCTCAAGATTTGTGTTTCAAAAGGAACTCTCTCTCTCTCTCAATCCTTTTCTTTTTATAGGTAGGGTTAGGGTATTAGGGCTAAATGTGGAATTTTATTTACCATTTATCATGTGGATAAGGGCAGGATAGAGTCATGACTCACTGTTTTGACAAGGTGACCAACGGATCTGTGATACAGACAGTTTTGAAAACTAGAACTTAGAAGTCTCCAAATGAGTTTGAGAAATCAAAAAAAGTGAATCTGAAGTTGGTGGATATGTCAATGCCATTGCCCACCTCAAATGAATAAGTTGGCTAAAATTCACATTCTGATATCCAAACTCACAGAAACTTGAAACCATTTTCATCCACTTGTATGGTGTACATAAACTTGACAAACTGGATTCAAAATAACTAATAGTTTTGCCCATTGGCAACCCTAAATCTGCAATTTCATTGCAGACTTGAAAACTGACAATGACAAGGCTAGACAAGCAAATATACCACGCGTTGTACATTGGCAAGAAAAAATCATTTTCCCCAGTACGTCTTAATTGTTCAATTGTTTCGCCACGTTAACTTAGAACTTTAAGATCACCTTGTACATTGACCATATAGGAGGATGAACACAAGGTTAATGGGAGTTACACAATCTTATAAACATATCTAGATTAACTGATATATAACACCAAAGGTTTATGACTGCTGTAGATACTGGCAGGCAGCAAAACGAGTGAGATGTGGCATGTGCTAGAATTGGAATGTTACACATTACTGCTGTTTTAAAGCCCAAGGTGGCTCGAATAGGTGTCTTTGTTGTCAGATATCTCCATGTTCTCCTCTTAGGGCTGTAAGTTTGATGAAAAGCGTAGCACATTTCTTTCGGTGATGTTGCCAACGGTTTTCTGTGGGCTCCCAGTGACTTCAATGGGGACATAACATGCAGTTTCCGAAGATGAGTCAGTTGGGGATCTCTCCTTGATAAGCTCAACTCTTTCACCCATCTATTTGAAGAAGTAGAATTATCATATCTGCAAGAAAACAATTCCCAAAATTATGATTAGCTAGAGAATTCGGTTGCAATAAACAATATTTATGAGATACCTAAGGTCCCTGAGGCGTTTAATCAACATGCCAATTGTTCATACACCAAATGAAATAGCTTCATGTTAAGCAGGGTTTCATACGGGTTACAAAAAAAATGTGAAACCAAAATTTAAATACAAAAAGGAGCAACAAATGCACTCAGGCATGATGCTGGTGTTAAAGGGGACAAAAACGATGAAAATAGTCACCATCAGAAAACCATCTTGCTTATTATGAGAAACAAGATTATGAATGAGTGTCATTAAAGTAATGTAAACTACAAGGTTAATATTTCTTGTCTACCTCTGAAGTCGTAGAACATCAGCGGCACCACATGCAAACTACAATGACAAAGGAGATGAAGTACTATGAACATCTTTCTCTCTCATCAAAAATGAGAACACCAATTTCCACAAAATCTAGCTAGTGGGAAAGGCATCACTTCAATCTTGACAAGGATGTCATTTCTTCACTTCAAAGTTACTTTAGGCATCTACTTCTTCGATCAAATAAATAGCCACTTATATCATCAATGAGGTTTAGAGCGGTTCTAGCACCACACTATGTTGTAAAAGGCGCTAGGCAAGGCGAGGCGCCAAGCCCAGCACCCAGTGCCTTTGGCGCCTAAGGCGCCCTAGGCGAGCGCCTTTTTTTTAGAAAAAACCAGATTTAGGTATAATTTGGCGCCTGGGCGCCTTTTTTTCCCAGGCGCCAGCCCTACGCTTAGTGCGCCTTTGGCGCTTAAGCGCCAAAGGCGCTCGCCTTTACAACATGACTTTCCCGGATCGAGAGACAGTAACCATATTTGAGGGCAATTATTTAGTATTCTATATACACTACCTGGCATTTGAACAGTTCCTCTACAACAATACCACTACATTATAAATCAATCCAGATGATCATACTTTTTTGCTCTTTGAAATGTTCACAATTTTCAAATCAACGACATCAGTGCAGTTAGTGCTGATAAAGACCAATATGGATACTTGGAGCTAGTAGTGTTACAGAAATTTCTAGTTCGCTTAATTACCAACTTTGTATATAAGGTGGTCTCATATTATTCATACTTTTTTTTTTTTGCTTTTGGACTGCTCAAGGAGTTCTAATTTGTTTCATAAGTCTGCACATAGGAAGATGAAATAAATAAATCAGATTGTGCGCTACTAAAAGTATATGAATTATGTTAGTTTGTATGGTTTACACTTGGGCCTTAGCAGTAAGATTGAGGTATGCATGTACGTACCATTTCAGCTTTGCATCAAGGTATCTTTTTCCAGCCCGTCGCGTGCTTGGATTTCTGATGGCTTCTACTCTTGATATTGCCATCTAAAGGACCTTAAGAATACACAGACCAGAACTATTTAGACATTAATGTAAAGAAGAAAACACTGGGTGAACAAGACAGTTCTGAAGTTTTTTGCCTGATGCTCTTCAGTAGTCCGAAGTTACATAAGATCCTTCCACTCCCTGTCGGTTAAACAGGAATATCATTACCATTTAGCTTTCTTGTAAAAAAAAAAAAGTTCCACAGGCAATAACGATCGTCTAGTACCAAAAAATCCTGAAATAGATAAAACAATGAACTTGTCGTTCAGTGCATAAATCACACAAGCGAATCATATGGCTTGTTCTTCCTACCGGACACAACCTGGAAGAAATGTAGGAGCATTCCTATGGAGAACAACACCTCACTAGGTTGAGGCACCATTATTTAAATTTAACTATTCTACAGACCAAACCCATAAATTGCCTCTGTGTTTAAACTAGCATATATTATTCAGCCAAGGTTATATATCTAGAACATATTTTTTATAGGATCACAGTGAACGTACCTAGCAATTCAAACCAAGTAACCAAACGATCAAAGGCATGACATAATGCAAACCAAAACCAGAGCAATTTAACCATCAAAATTTCACCCCCCATATATTGTCAAACAGGAGCATCAATGTCATTACGTTGAGAATTGCTCAACATATACAAGTAAAATACACACGTTGAGAATTGTCAAACAGGAGCATCAATGTCATTACGTTGAGAATTACTTACGAATTAAAATACACACGAAAATTGTTGATGCCTAAATCTGAAAGAACCTTATGGATACAGGATCAATTAGACATTAATGTAAAGAAGAAATTAGTGGGAGAACATGAAAGAGTGTGAATGTACCCGATGATCTTTAGTAGCCCAAAATTTTAGAACATCCTTCCGATCCAGGTCCTGGGGTGTATAATGATAAATGATGTCATTTCCATTTAGCTTTCTAGTTCCTAAATATTCCCTAGGCAGTAGACAAGGTAGCTTTACTGTGACTTTCATCTAGCAAGAACAAATCCTGAAATAGATATAGCAATAAGCTTGTCATTCAGTGCATAAGTACCACAAGTAAATCATATGGCACACAAAACAAGTAAACATAATTTAAAGAGATGGTTTTGATAACTTATCCAATAATTCTATGGTTAATTAAAATCACATGCCATGCAGCCCATTTAAAGAAAAAAAGAATTGCAGGCTCTGCTGAGTATGTCACCTTATGTTTGGCTCACAACCATTCCTTATCTTCACAAGCTAACAGCTGATGTTGTTTCAACAACACCTGATGGGATCATAAAATTGATGCTTCCTCTAAAAGATAACACAACAAAATCTAATCCTAGTCTCTTTTTAAAAGGTGAGGGAGTGTCAAGGGATCTAAACAAACATCAATACTAGCAGGAATTGAGTGGACATGTACCACCAAACATTATACCAGGCACCTAAAATATAAATGTCATGTCCAATTAATACACTAGCCAATCTATTTGTAACAAAATTATTAGATGCCAGGTAATTTTCTACATAAATTACTTCTACAAAACTTTAAAATTAAACATTAGATAGATAACCAAGTTAAATGGCAGTTGAAATTACAAACCTACCTTAAACCCTTACACATCTTTTTGTTGATATCTCAAAGACGTCTTCCAAAACGGCCAGGAAGTTGACTTCTGTGAATATTTGAAAAAATCAAATACAAGAAGATCATGAAACCAAAACAGGTTACATAATTACAGACACACGATTGCTTATCGGCTCTGCTTGGAACTCGCTGGTCTACCACAGCAGCTCTTCCTCTAAGATTGTTAAACTTTCCGATTCCGCTCATACCGACTATCAACATCAACAAATAGACCATTTTAGTTTTCTTCCTTTTCTTCTTTCTCTTGGGTATCACCTGATTCTTTAACAACAACTTCGATTTTCTGGAACTTTTCCTTCCAAACACCTCCATATATTTGATAGAGATTATGTTTGATGATCTTGTTTTAGTATTTGATCCACCAGTAATCAGATCCGTCTACTCATTTCATACTGTCTGCATCTATGAAGTTTGAATCATCAACTCTCTCACTCAATCTTTTCAATTTTATACTTAGGGTTAGGGCTACTTACCATGTACCCAATGGATTTGGGCCGGATGGGTGATGACCCATTATATTTGATAAGAGGGAAATGAAATCGAAATGTGATGCAGAGAAAGTTGCTCAATGTAGAAAACTAGAACCTATGTCTCAAAATTGTATCAAGAAATGAGTTGTTTTTGAGTAATTAAAAACTATGGATTTTGAAGTTTAAGAGTGTCGATTAACAGGATATTAAACAAAATATCCAACCATTTTCTCCAATTTAGCCGGAGGTAATATTAATTATATAGTATGAGAGCCGGACCATCTTCAGGTTCTGTAATATTAGAAACCAGATGTTCCAGGAGATGGTGGCTGATGCCACCATTCTCCAATATTACAAAACAAATTTGGATAGACTATCCGCAGCTTTGTAGCAAACACAGAGAACATAGTTACATTGCCATTGTGGATACAATGTAAAGTTGAGGTAACTTTAATGTATCATCCCAAAACACTGGCTTATATTACCGATTTGCTAATTCCTGGACATGACAAAGAATCTCTGTGTCATCCACCGCCGTCCAAAATCAAATCAAATAGTTAACACCTTCAAATGCACCTTTTTGAGGAAGCCTTTTCCCTATCTACAAACAATAATCATGGGTTAGTATTAGAAATGATCATTTGCGAAGATGAAATGAGAGATGAAACTATCCATTATAACTGAAACATTGAATCTTAGCAAAGTGACAATGCTAAATAACCAAGTTAGATAACCAAGTTAAATGGCAGTGGAAATTACAAACCTACCTTAAACCGTTGCACATCTTTTTGTTGATATCTCAAAGACGTGTTCGAAAACCGCCAGGAAGTTGACTTCTGTGAATATTTGAAAAAATCAAATACAAGAAGATCATGAAACCAAAACAGGTCTTTCAATTATCATATAGCCGTTGGATGGCCCTCACTTCCATATATATGCCCTAAAAACATTAGGTCTTTCTCTCCTTAAAACAAACTCAGCCGTCAATTAGCTTAAAACTTTCCTATTTGCTCATTTTCTTCTTCCCTGCTCAGATCTGAAAATTTCCTCTCTACAAAATTGTTTCTGAATCATGGATTCTTCAAGAATAATGTCATCTCTTGGTAATCTGAACACCATCCTTACTACTACTATCATAATTCCTATGAAACTGCCTGAAGAAGAGGAAATCCTTTTTTTGGTTTTGATGAAGATCCACTCACACAATGATTTCTCCTCTCATTACAAAGTTTTGTTTTTTCTACATTCTAGGGCAAGAAAGTCTTCAGCTTCTGCTAATTATCATTGCGTTTTGTTAAAATCAGGTAAACTCTTCATTTTCTTCATTTTACTCGTCTGTTGTTTGATTGTTTGATAGGACAATCGAATGGTTAGCTGACTTTAACTTGTTGGATTTTACAATGTTGCAGAGAATTGGTAGTGTGATTGAAGAAAGAACTACTCTTCTCCAAATCTTTTGGAAATTCGCAATCGAATCAACGGCTCATCGACAAGGAAAGACAGTGGTAGTGAAATTGAACGGTGTTGTGCATGTATGCTGCTCCATCTGTCAAATACCGGATCCACTGCTAGCAAGGTAAACTCTTCATTTATTTAGGATTTTTAGTGTATAATTACTTGTTCTATAATTGTTTCATTTCAGAGTTTCGTCAAATTTTTGTCATGTGATGCTATGTACATAGCAGGAAATTATTTTTTACTTGGGTTGTGGTTATTTAGTTTGGGTTCTCATATGTGTAATATTTAGTCTGTTATGAACTTATGATACTGTGATTGTCTGCCTGACTGCCTTAATACCCTTAGAAGATTAAGAAACAATGTCTCTTCATTTCTTCTTTAGCATCCTTGTTTATTGTATGCTAGCTGTAGATTAGAGACACAAGATGCATGCTTTGAATTTTTTTGTGTTTTTATGTCCTGATTAATTTAGGATAATGCTGAAGGGTATGCTGTTTTGATTAATCTTTTCTCCCCGACAAAAGAAGTCCATAACATTATCTGGAATCGTTTGAATTGCAGAACCTTAAGTGACAAAGTTACACCCAAGGAACTTTCAAATGTCAGCAACAGGGAGCGTCAGAGCAAATGATGGAGTATGTTTGACGTGGAAGTCTGACCGATTTTTGAAACCTCTGCAGCAACTTTTCAGACCTCAGTGGGTTGTGATCCTGATTTGTGAGATTAATTACTTTCAATTACACTAATCAAGGGGATGTGCGTGCATCAATTTAACTAACAAGGGGAATTAAACTCAATGCCTTGACATGGGGGACACTTGTACGTGGGCATTATAGGACTGGGGAAAGCCTTCGCTATCTTTGGAGTTGGTGATGCTGAACTAGAACTGAATACGTCTTTGATTTGTGGATTTTGCAAACTGATTGTAAATAGAAAACCTGGCATTTTCATATTATTACGCATGGGTTTATGAGCTGTAGGTTTCTCGGTTCTATATTACTTTCAGAATATTTCTTTTTACTGGAGACATCTTTTCTGGTTTCAGTTTTGATAGTTGAAAATATTCAGACTTATATGAGTTTCTGAATCGATTTTTGTATTTTTCTTAGTGGTCGAAATGTTAGATTGTTGTGTTTATTTCATCATCATCCATCACCCGATACTCTCCATTAGCCTTTGCCCATAAAAGACCCTTTGTTCAAAAAGAGAGCTTTATTTCTGAGGAATCCTCTTGGGTTCCCCAAGCTGGTCTTAGAACACGAGTTTGCCTCAGGTATTTGGTGAGTGTGAGAAATTCACTCATGTGCAATTGGAGTGGGTTACAAGTTCTTTCTTGTGTAACTCCTCCTTTCTGGCTTTAGATGTAGCGTTTCTTTGCACAGCAAAGATAATACCAGCACTACCCACCGAGAAAATGAAAACATTTCTGCAAGTAGATATGCAGTTTTTTTTTAGCACGATTTTTTAGGCACCATTGTTTTTTTTTTTTTTTTTTGAGACCATGATTTGATTAGGCGCCTGCCCTATAGTTAAAAGGGGTGTCCTAAAAGGTATAGATGACTAGTTTACCCTTTAACCTAATTAATATTGTAACTCTATAACTTCTTGTTCCCCTATTGTACAATTTTTTTTCTTCCCTTCTTCATCAATTTATGATCATCTAAACCCGATTATATACAAATCTAATCAAAATTATCAAATTTTCATCGTCGTCGATTCATTGAATTCTTATCGTAGATTAATCAATGTTTTGTAAACAAACTTATCCATAAGTATTTTCCCACAAACCCGTTACTTTTAATTCGTTTTTGATTGAAAATTTTGAGTAGTAGTCATCAAAATAGGTTGAAAATGGAAGTTACAGTAGTAAGTTCGGTTATGAATTTTGTGGAAAACTTTCCGAACTAGCCGAACTTGATGGAAATGAAGAACATGAAGAACACTTCGGGTGTTTCGCACAAAAGATATTTCCTAACCGAACTTTTAATTTCCCAACCGAACTTTTAATTTCCTACGAACTTTTAGTTTCGTAACTGAACATTTCTCTGAAATCCTATATATTGAGTTCGTTTACGTCACAATTTTTTTTTTCTCCTAACCGAATTCCCTGTATATTTAGTTCGGTTACATCGCAAATTTTTTCTCCTAACCGAACTTTTCTCTGAAAGCAAAAAAAACCTCCACTAAAACTAAGTTCGGCCACCTGCGCTTTCATGAACATTAGCTACACTACATTAGCAGATAAGTTCGGCTACCTGTTCTTCAAATCTTGTAGCCGAACTTGTTTGACTCAACCCAAATTAAGCTATAAAATTATCATATTTTCAGAAAATTTTGGCCAATTTAAGAAACAAAAAACTAAATTTGAAGTATGCTTGTGTGGTTTGGAGGTTCGGATTCATAAAATAAAAAAAATGATTGAGATTTTCCAACTCTTATATTCTCCTTGTTCTTCCCTCTCAATAACTTAATTTTAATAAAAATAATATTGATTTTATCTTACACTAATCACTAATTAACCTAACTTAATTACATTAACTAATCATTACACACAACTTAATTAGGATGTGTAATTTGGTATTAACATAAATATTTGCACAAGTAAGGTGCTTCTCATAATTCATAATGGTGGAGTCAGCCACATCAATGACAATGTTGTCATTGTGCTGTGCAATGTGATAGGTCACATTCTTGGATATTTTTAGTAACATAGAAAATAAATGGTTTTCGTTTTTGGTTTGCCGATATGACGGGGAGTGTCTTGTGTTGAATTAGATGCAATGATGTTAGTTGGAGATCAAGAGGCACCTCTAATGGGTGTGATGGTTCACAAAAGACACAACCATTCCCATTAGACACCTTATGTGTCTTTTGTAAATGAAGAGGCATCTCCAACAGGCATGAGTCCCCAATAAGTAGTGATGATTTGTTTTCATTCATATCATGAAGAACATCAAAACTCTTTTTGTTTTCCTCTCTAACAAGCATCATCAGAAACTAAACCTGTGTGTTCTTGGTTGGGTCAAGGTTGTACAAGCTTTGAATCCAACATTGTTGTAGGGCTTCAAGTAATCGTGACGGCAATATTCATTGACCTAGTTGTACTCGTCAATCTAATTGGGAAGGGTCGAATAATTGTCGAAAAGAATCTATTATTAGAGCCTTGAACCCAGAGGCAATATTCTTTTCTTCACCCTGTTTTAGTGTCAATTTTCCAATACACATCAGATGACTCAATCTTTGTGCTTATAGATTTGGAATTTTGGATAATCCGTAATATTTAGTATTTCTTTGAGGTCAGAGTGATGTGATTTTGAAAGTTTGTAGTAAAGTGGTAATAAAGGTTGTCGTTCACTCAGACTTGTAAAGATTTGGTTTCAGAAAATACTAAAAACAAAGAAAATATATACACAAGTTTGTCACGAAATATCGAGAGAACTGGGACTTCGGATTCCACCATAAAATTCATTCATGCGATTCATATATTTATTCTAGATAATTATAGCTCAAATAATAATAAAATATTGACTCTATGTTTTGCCAAGGTAGATTTTTGAAAAGCAACGATTGTATATTTAAAGCATGAGATATCAAAAGACTTAACCTAAGTATAACCCATCAATTGAAATCACAACCATTCAATAAAAACCATAAAACAATTAACAATCCATGCAAAAAGTCATAAAAGAATTAAATATAATTACCACACGCATGAAATATGGCTTCCTCCGTCATCCCAGTGTTGGGGTTTAGCTCCTCATATCAAAAACACGCTCAAAATAATAACGCATGGCTGAATAGGTGTTTTATTGAAGAAAAATCGAGTTTGTAACAGAACTCACTGTTATAAAGAACCATAAAAGAGCTGTTGCAAACTAAAAATAATTGTTGGAAAATTGTTGGAAAATTGTTGCAAAGCTGTTGAGTTTGAAAGTTTAGGTCACGGTTTTTGCGACTGGTTTTGAGTGTTGTTGTCTGGTTCTTCTTCCTCCTTCTCTGCAACTTCCCTGGATAATTTTTCCGAGCTTCTGTGATGCTCTAAATTCCTCTGTTCGGTCCCCAAACTCCCCCAAGGTCTCGACTCTCACCTTGTGATACTAACAGAGCTTTATATATCATCCCGTCTCCATATAACTCGATTAAATCCGAGTTCATCTATCTTTTCCTTCTCCTCAAGTCTCGGTCTTTCCTCCCTTTTCTGCTCTTCTTTCCGCGTATGAATATCTCCAAATATGTAATCAAATCCAAGCAGAGTATATTTCCTCCACGTACTTTCCGGTTTGAACCAAAACATCCCCGAGAAAGAACTCTTCCCCTGTTTTGCTCCGAACCAATAATATAACCCAATTCGATCAAGTCCGATGGACCTACCAGCCCTGTTTTGCTGTATCGAGCCCAACCAATCCATATCCAATACCAAGTTCACCAAAAGTTTAGTCCAAATCCGATACAGAAGAGTACGCTGGTGAATAGCTTTATTTCCTCTTGGAAAGTATCGGGAGGATCGGGTTGTGGAGTCTGAATAGACTCGAGTAATAACTCAGATGTACTAAGCTCGAGTCCCAAGTTAGGGACTTCTAATGGGGATACTTGACAATCAAGACCCCCAAACTTAGGGTGATCACTACTCTCCGTAAGACCTAGCACTATGGCTTGAATTTCTAGATCCTTAGAGTCTTTAAAATACTCAAAAGCTTCATCTAGTTCTCTACCCCCAAACTTAGGGTCATCATAACTCTCAGAAATACCTAATACTATTGCCTGGATTTCTGGGTCTGTAGAGTCCTGAAAATGTTCGAGAGCTTCTTCTGGTTCTAAAGTTTGGTCATCTATATGACCTAAGAGAATTGTCTCATCAAATTCATCCAATAAAGTGTCGTCCCAATTATCCTGAACTAGATCATGAACTAAAGTGCTAATCATATTCACTTCCTCTAAATCATCATAAGGTTTTCTAGTAACATTAAAGACATTTAGTTCAGTGGTCATATTACCAAAGGATAAGTTCATAAGTCCGTCCTACGCTTGATAACAAGATTAGACGTGGCTAAAAATGGGCGACCTAAAATTACCGGTATTTGATTCTCCTAGGTCGGGACAGGTTGTGTATCTAGGACTACGAAATCCACAGGATAAATAAACTTGTCGACCTCAATAAGAACATCCTCTATCACACCACGAGGAATTTTAATGGGACCTGTCACCAATCTGCATTGTTATCTTGGTAGGTTTCAATTCACCAAGTCCTAGCTGTAAGTACACATGGTACGGAAGTAAGTTCACACTAGCTCCTAAGTCAAGTAAAGCTTTCTCTACCCTGTGTTTTCCTATTGTGCAAGCAATGGTAGGGGCACCTGGGTCTTTATACTTCGGAGTTGTGTTGTTCTGAATGATCGAACTTATATGACTAGCTAAAAGGCTTTTTTAGGGACACTTTAAGCTTTCGCTTTCGCGTACACATATCTTTAAGGAATTTGGCATAAGCCGGAAGTTGCCTAATTGCTTCTAGTAACGGAAGGTTTATGGTAACTTTACGATGGTGGTTTTTAGACAAGGGGTAAAATCGTAAACCCCATGACCTAGTGTTACCGCAACACATTAAATAAGAGCATTTAACTTCAGTGTAAATAATTAATAGGGGTATTTTTTCAAAATACCAGATTAGGTTTTCAACACAGAACCCTAATTCCAAAACTAAGCCGCACCCCCGCGCACCATGGCAACAATGCCAAACCAAGCCGCATCTCGCGCACCATGGCAACAATGCCAAACCAAGCCGCATCGCGCACCATGGCAACAATGCCAAACCAAGCCGCATACTACGCACCATGGCAACAATGCCAAAACTAAGCTGCACCCTGCGCACCATGGCAACAATGCCAAACCAAGCCGCATATTGCGCACCATGGCAACAATGCCAAACCAAGCCGCATACTGCGCACCATGGCAACAATGCCAAAACCAAGTCGGATACTGCGCACCATGGCACCAATGCCAAAGCAAGCCGCATACTGCGCACCATGGCACCAATGCCAAACCAAGCCGCATCTTCGCGCACTATGGCAACCATGTCAAACCAAAAGCCGCACTCTGCAGCACCATGGCAACCATGCCAAACAAGCAGCATCTTTTGCACACCATGGCAACCATGCCAAACCAAGCCGCACCCTGCGCACCATGGCAAATAACGCCAAATTCCAAGCCGCTATGCCTTGGGCCCACGCCCAACATAGCGCCCTAGGGTTTGCAAGACTTGCAACTAGGTCAACATGGCCATGACGTGCAATTGGCACATGCCAACACGTGCCGCAAGCCATATTTCTAAGCCGCTATGCCTTTGGCCCACGCCAAACATAGCGCCCTAGGCTTGCAAGACTTGCAACTAGGTCAACATGGCCGCACGTGCCATTGGCACATGCCAACACGTGCCGCAAGCCATATTTCGAAGCCGCTATGCCTTTGGCCCACGCCAAACATAGCGCCCTAGGCTTGCAAGACTTGCAACTAGGTCAACATGGCCGCACGTGCCATTGGCACATGCCAACACGTGTCGCAAGCCATATTTCTAAGCCGCTATGCCTTTGGCCCACGCCAAACATAGCGCCCTAGGCTTGCAAGACTTGCAACTAGGTCAACATGGCCAAGACGTGCCATTGGCACATGTCAACACGTGCCGCAAGCCATATTTCTAAGCCGCTATGCCTTTGGCCCACGCCAAACATAGCGCCCTAGGCTTGCAAGACTTGCAACTAGGTCAACATGGCCGCACGTGCCATTGGCACATGCCAACACGTGCCGCAAGCCATATTTCTAAGCCGCTATGCCTTTGGCCCATGCCAAACATAGCGCCTTGGGCTTGCAAGACTTGCAACTAGGTCAACATGGCCGCACGTGCCATTGGCACATGCCAACACGTGTCGCAAGCCATACTTCCAAGCCGCTATGCCTTTGGCCCCACATAGCGCCCTAGGCTTGCAAAACATGCAACTAGGTCAACATGGTCGTACGCGCCAATGGCACATGCCAACATCTTTGGCTAGCTAGTTTCCCTAACAAAATCACGGCCCTAACGCCACGCATGCCATTGGCACATGCCAACATGCTCGCTAGCTAGTTTCCTAGCAAAATCACGGCCCTAACGGCCACGCATGCCATTGGCACATGCCAACATGCTCGCTAGCTAGTTCCCCTATCAAGGTCGCGGCCCTTACGGCCATGCAT
Organism: Papaver armeniacum; assembly: GCA_023531295.1. NCBI lineage: Eukaryota > Viridiplantae > Streptophyta > Magnoliopsida > Ranunculales > Papaveraceae > Papaver > Papaver armeniacum. The sequence continues at coordinate 655,652 of JAJJWW010016481.1, read as the reverse complement.
GCCATTGGCACATGCCAACATGCTCGCTAGCTAGTTTCCCTAGCAAAATCACGGCCCTAACGGCCAAGCATGCCATTGGCACATGCCAACATGCTCGCTAGCTAGTTTCCCTAGCAAAATCACGGCCCTAACGGCCACGCATGCCATTGGCACATGCCAACATGCTCGCTAGCTAGTTTCCTAGCAAAATCACGGCCCTAACGGCCACGCATGCCATTGGCACATGCCAACATGCTCGCTAGCTAGTTTCCCTATCAAGGTCACGGCCCTAATGGCCACGCATGCCATTGGCACATGCCAAACACACACGCTGGTAGCTAACTTGCAAACCGTGCAACCTACCACCAAGGCATTCCCGCACATGCCATTGGCACATGCCAAACACACACGCTCGGGTAGCCTAACTTGCAAAACGTGCAACCTACCACCAAGGCATTCTCGCACATGCCAAACACACACGCTGGTAGCCCAACTTGCAAAACTGCAAACTACCACCAAGGCATTCAAACACATGCCATTCGCACATGCCACACGCGCCACTAGCAGCGCGCCACTTGCACTCAAGATGCAACCAACACTCGAGACATCAACACAAACCGGGGATGCTTCTTTAGGGTTTTGGTTTGGCGGTCACAGACATGCAGCGTACACTACGCTCACATTAAGAAAGCGTGAAAAGGAATAAAGCGGTCAAATAAAAGAGGAAATAATGGTGAAAAACGTTTTCGCCCATTAAACCATGCGGTTACCACCTCCTCCCATTATTTCACCCTTTACTCTCTTCCTTCATGAGGCCAGTACGTTTCAATCTCGACTTGTATAAATAGGTCTTACCTATTTCCACCGGACAACAAGTCTCGGTCAAGAGAAAATACTACACTCTCGGAAAAGGCAACTTTGCAAGCTCTCCCAAAAAGCTTTCATCTCTTGCAAGCTTCCGAAGCTTCCACTTTCGATACAAGTCGAGACACTACTCTCCCAGCACTATTCGTCTCAACACCTTTCTTTGCTTCCTCCCCAAATCAACCCTTCTCCTCCACTTTGTGACCGAAGCAAGTCTCCCATTTCTTGGTTTAGGCCGGACTTGTACGATTGATCTCTCGAATCTATAAAGTGCTCACGTGCAGCACATTTGTTTAGGGTTTGAACCAGTTTCTCACTCACCAACCGAATTTACCGAAATCGGCAGAAACGATTTTTACCCATAAACACTCTCTTAAAAACCTCCATTATGTCATTAAAGTTGGATTCACTCTTTGTTGGTACTAATAGCTGTGGAAATGGGGCTCTAGGCATAAAATATGGCCTCTCGGGAACCGAATTGGCATCATCGAGAGATTTTATCACCCCCGACTATGGATGGTCCTGAGGGGTGTACTACAGTATGCTCACTATCGGGCATGGTTACCTGATTGTCTACTACTCTACCACTCCTAAGGGTTCTAATTGAATTCAACTGTTGTAATGGTTTTGAACCTATTTCATGAACTCCTCTAGGGTTGGGATTAGTTTGACTAGGGAACCTTCCGTTATCTCTTTCACTTAAAGTCTTAGCTATTTGACCTATTTGAAGTTCTAACTTAGCAAGAGTCTGAGCATTAGTTTGAAAATTTTGTTTGGTTTCTGTTCAAAACTAACTTGGCTCTTTATTAACATTTCCCGGCTTTGTGCTAACATATCCCGGCTCTTTCTTAATATACTAAGAGATTCCTCTAAGCTAGACATTTTATTCTCTGAAGGGTTCTCAAACCGAGTTGGACCGGAGAGTTCTTATTATAACCAAAACCTGGAGGAACATTCGAATTACTAAGCCGACCTTGACTGGCCCCTTAGACCACGAAAGGTTCGGATGGTTTTCAAGCGGGATTATAGGTCTCAAATATGGGTCGAATTTCTGACGGTTGTCGAATCTAGTGTTATTATATAGAGCATTGGCTTGCTCTTCATTATTCCGGCCTTCCCAAAAAGGCTCCACTCTACCACTAGTGTGACCAAATTCTATAGCTTCTAACCTTTTAGCTATTCTTTTAATTTTGGCATCCGATTCATAGCCTCCTTCTACCCTATTAACGTTTCCTCTACCTAGAAGAATTGTTTTCTGGGGTACCCTACTATTTTCCCATTGTTTGATCTTTTCGGTGATTTCATTCAAAAATGTCATCGCCGCTGTTTATGTGTGAAAATCGTTTCTGCTGATTTCGGTGGGTGAGTGAGAAACTGATTCAAACCCTAAACAAATGTGCTGCACGTGAGCACTTTATAGGTTCGAGAGATCGATCTGTACAAGTCCGGCCTAAACCAAGAAATGGCCGTTCCGGACTTGCTTCGGTCACAAAGTGGAGGAGAAGGGTTGATTTGGGGAGGGAAGCAAAGAAAGGTGTTGAGGAGAGTAGTATCTCGACTTGTATCGAGAAAAGTGAAAGCTTCGGAAGCTTGCAAGAGATGGAAGCTTTTGGGAGAGCTTGCAAAGTTGCCTTTCGAGAGTGTAAGTGTAGTATATTTCTCGACCGAGACTTCTAATCTGGTGGAAATAGGTAAGACCTATTTATACAAGTCGAGATTGAAACGTACCCACGGCCTCATGAAGGAAGAGAGTAAAGGGTGAAATAATGGGAGGAGGTGGTAACCGCATGGTTTAATGGGCGAAAACGTTTTTCACCATTATTTCCTCTTTTATTTGACCGCTTTATTCCTTTTCACGCTTTCTTAGTGTGAGCGTAGTGTCTGTTGCATCTCTGTGGACCGCCAAACCAAAACCCTAAAGAAACATCCCCAGTTTGTGTCGATGTCTCGAGTGTTGGTTGCATCTTGAGTGCAAGTGGCGCTGCTAGTGGCGCGTGTGGCATGTGCCAATGGCATGTGCGAAATTCCTTGGTGGTAAGTTGCACGGTTTGCAAGTTAGGTTACCAGCGTGTGGGTTTGGCATATGCCAATGGCATGTGCGGAATGCCTTGGTGGTAGGTTGCACGGTTTGCAAGTTAGGCTACCAGCGTGTGTGTTTGGCATGTGCCAATGGCATGTGCGGAATGCCTTGGTGGTAGGTTGCACGGTTTGCAAGTTAGGCTACCAGCGTGTGTGTTTGGCATGTGTGGAATGCCTTGGTGGTAGGTTGCACGGTTTGCAAGTTAGGCTACCAGCGTGTGTGTTTGGCATGTGCCAATGGCATGTGCGGAATGCCTTGGTGGTAGGTTGCACGGTTTACAAGTTAGGCTACCAGCGTGTGGGTTTGGCATGTGCCAATGGCACGTGCGGCCATGTTGACCTAGTTGCAAGTCTTGCAAACCTAGGGCGCTATGTTGGGCGTGGGCCAAAGGCATAGCGGCTTAGAAATATGGCTTGCGGCACGTGTTGGCATGTGCCAATGGCACGTGCGGCCATGTTGACCTAGTTGCAAGTCTTGCAAAACCTAGGGCGCTATGTTGGCGTGGGCCAAAGTCATAGCGACTTGGAATTATGGCCTGCGACACGTTTTGGCATGTGACAATGGCACGTGCGGCCATGTTGACCTAGTTGCAAGTCTTAAACCTAGGGCGCTATGTTTGGGCGTGGGCCAAAGGCATAGCGGCTTAGAAATATGGCTTGTGGCACATGTTGGCATGTGCCAATGGCACGTCTTTGGCCATGTTGACCTAGTTGCAAGTCTTGCAAACCTAGGGGCGCCCCATTTTGGGCGTGGGCCAAAGGCATAGCGGCTTAGAAATATGGCTTGCGACACGTGTTGGCATGTGCCAATGGCACGTGCGGCCATGTTGACCTAGTTGCAAGTCTTGCAAACCTAGGGCGCTATGTTTGGGCGTGGGCCAAAGGCATAGCGGCTTAGAAATAGGGCTTGCGGCACGTGTTGGCATGTGCCAATGGCACGTGCGGCCATGTTGACGTAGTTGCAAGTCTTGCAAACCTAGGGCGCTATGTTTGGCGTGGGCCAAAGGCATAGCGGCTTGGAATTTGGCGTTGTTGCCATGGTGCGCGGGGTGCGGCTTGGCTTGGCATAGTTGCCATGGTGCGCGAGTGCGGCTTGGTTTGGCATGGTTGCCATGGTGCGCGGTCTGCGGCTTGTTTTGGCATGGTTGCCATGGTGCACAGAGTGCGGCTTGGTTTGGCATTGTTGCCATGGTGCGCGATGATGCGGCTTGGTTTGGCATGGTTGCCATGGTGCGCACATGCGGCTTGGTTTGGAATTAGGGTTACGTGTCGAAAACCCTAATTTGCATTTTGAAAAAATACCCCTATTAATTATTACACCCGAGTTAAATGCTCTTAGTTAATGTGTTGCGGGTAGCACTAGGTCATGGGGTCTTACAATTTTACCCCTTGTTTAAAAACCACCATCAACATTAAGCCCCCTTTTGCTCGGAACAGGGCTTTGTTGCGAGGTAAGCATAAGATGGTGACAAACTATCAACAAGAAACCGTAAAGAGAATTGAGGAGGCTTGTCGACCTTTTATAAATAGGATTTGGAATCCTTGCCTCTGGTAGTTTTGCACAAATCGGGAGGGCCGGCGCAATTGGGAAGTCGAGCATCATTGAGAGATGTGAAGTCAAGGCTAGGCTCAGTGGGGCCGGCGCAAGGTAGGGAAGGCGTGCGTGCTTGCTGGCATGACTTGGGCGGTCATTGGGAAGTTGACGCGAGTTAGGGGAAACGGGCGTGCTAGGCGGGTGGGACAGCGCAAGGTAGGAAGTCAGTGCGTGCTTCTTTGGCGTGACTTGGGCGGTCATTGGGAAGTTGACGCGAGTTAGGGCCGGTCGTGCTAGGCGGTGGGACCCAAGACAAGGTAGGAAGGAAGCATGCTTGTCAGCGTGACTTGGGCGGTCATTGGGAAGTTGGCGCGATTGGTGGGACCGGTATAACTTGGGCGACGTTGGGAAGTTGGGAAGCGAGCGTGCTAGGCTGTGGGACCGACGCAAGGTGGGGGAAGGCGATTCACGCTTAGTCAAGGTGAGACCTGTAAACAAGGAGGGAGTAGGTGTTTCTACAGATAGCAAAGTTTTCTTGTTTTGCCTTCCTTCACGCGCGCGGCTTCGATTAGGGCATTGTCCATGCTAAAATCTGGAAGCGTTATGTCCCTCATTGCTTCCTTTCCTTTTTTAAGGTTCTGTATTCATACCTGATGTAATCGCATCATCTCCCTCATTTGAGAAAGGGTTCTTCTTGTTGAGTTTCTCTCTTTGTCATGTCACATAGAGACGAACCATCTTCTAACCAGCCAGGTTCTCCAGGTGAAGGCGCGAGGTCTAACTCTGGCAGGAGCATCCCAACAAAGATTATTCTGGTTAAGAAAATCATACCGGTATGTTTTCTTCTTCTTTGGTGGACCGACGTACGCTTTACCGCTTGTTTGATGAATGGAAAATTTTCCTTTTGTGCAGAGATATCCTGTTGGAGCATGCGTTAGTGTTATCGACGAGGATGACCTAGTCGTTCCCCTCCCTTCAAATCCAACCATGTTGATATTTGAGACTTGGAGAACGCTGACTTAAGGCTCTCTTGTCATGAATACTCCTATGCAGGTTCGTCGTTTGGGACTCGTATGAGGTGTCTCTCCTCCAATTATCGGAATGTTAACGGTTTCCTGTTGCGGAAAGAATTCGTGGTCCTTTATACGAGGATATGGAAGACATGCGTCCATATCACTACCAGGAGCGCGGTGAAATGATGTTCGTCGCCTTGGTTTCCGTAGTAAACTATCTTTTGCCAATGATCGCTGAGATGGAGAATACGTCCATCTGTGTCGCAGCAGAGTTAGCCATTCAAAGGTGGGAGAACATGGTGTCCACCTGTGAATCCTTGGAGTTTAATATCAGCTGGTTACGGCATCGTCTCAATATTGTGAAAGTCGACGAGTTTGGTATTCTTCTTGGTGTGATTCACCACGTAAACCATCTTTGGAAGAGGAGAAAGCTTTGGCCTTGGAGTCTCGAGAGGATTGAAGATTTAACTCGAGACTTGAAGAGTAGGAATTTTTTGATGTAGCATGTTGCAGGGAAGTGATTAGGCGTAGTATGCCTCAAGCCACTTTCCGTTGATGACTGTCTCTATCTTTCCCCATCTTCTTTGATAATCTTGTAATAACCACTGTCATACGCTTTAGTGATTATGTACGACCCTTCCCATTTGGGAGAAAACTTCGATGCCGATGCATCTTGCTGGATGTGACACTGGGATGTTCAGAAATTACATTATGACATATTCTGGATAGTGCAGCTCGTGGATCCTCCGCGGCCTCGTAAAGTGTTGAAGGCGTCTTCTAGACAGAGAGGTGATGATATTCTTAACGCGCCCCTTGAAGAGTAGAGGACCTTGTTGTGGGTAAGGATTTTTTAGTAGACTGTGTCTTCGGAGCTTTGACAGTGAAGGGATCCCATGTATAACTTCCGTCCTCAAGTATGTATACGTGTTTCCATCTTTGTAGTAATTGCTGCTGCGGTGAAGCTCTGGCTGGTATCAACGAGTGAGGGGCAACAGTTCTTGGTTGGAGATGTAACCAGGAGAGACTACATTGTCGTGGTAACAAAGTAGGTTGGCTGATATTCTATGGGCTTTCGTGGGAAGTAAAAGGATTGAGTGACGGATGCGTAAGCGAGCAAACTTTGCAAGAAAGAGTGGCGTTGAAGCGAAGGTTGAAGCGAAGCCGCTGCTGGAGAACGTTGATGCGTAGCTACTTCTGGAGAGAACGTTGATGCGGAGCTACTTCTGGAGAGAATGTTGAAACTACGTCTTGCAACTTTCGAGAGCCTTGGCTTAGGTTACCATTTTGAATTGGAGGTCGCGTCCACGTTCTGTCAAACTCGACATCCCTCAAGAGAACAGAGGTTAGGAGTCCCCAGTTCCATCTATCGATCGTGCTTTCTAGGAGAGGTTGGGGTTTGGGACGGCTTCCCTGGATAGAAGCGCCTGCTTTCCTGCGGTTGAGGGGTGCAAATATGTCTCGACGCTACGCCTTGGAGAAACATAGAATCTCACATAACCTTGTTTCATCATAGACGTGCGACTTTGTGGGCGAAGTTCCCATTGTGCGGGTCCTGACGGGAGAAGGGTCTCCGTGAACTCAGGAGAGTTGTTGATTTCCCTTGCTTTTGATTTTGGAGAAATCTTTCGATCTTCATGTGTGACGAAATTGGATTGCTTATCCCTTCTTCTTTGGGTCCAAGAGCAACGCGAGCCTCTTCATCTATAAACGCACGTCCTGCTGAAGTATCTTTTGTCTTTTCATCAAATCGACAGTGCTAAAATGAGGTCGGCTTCTTCCGGATCTTCCAGTATCTTGCCCTGATGGTGGAGTAGCGTCTATGGTGACGGTTGGAGCTGCCATGCTTGAAGAACCGTTGGGGTGGCGGAGCGGCTGGTTCCGTGATCGTAAATGTATCGTGCGAGAGATGACACGGTTTTGATCACGAAGTCTTTGGAGCCATGGCGCTGTTTTGAAGGGCGAGGATGGTCTTGGAAGGGCGCAAGATGTTAGCGCTGGAAGGATGCAAACTGTTAGAACAAAGTGTGGTACTGCGGCTGGCATGCGCGTGCGGCATGTGTGCCTGGCATGTGCGTCTGGTAAGCGCATCTGGGAGACGCGTCTGGTAGGCGCTGGATAGCCTTGGAATGGGCGCTGACTTGGATTTCGGTATGGTGTGGACCATTTACTTGGCACGGTGCTGGCTTGGCGTGACTTGGACTTGTTCCTGCGGGCCCAGTTGCCTCTTCCCATACGTAGCTCAAACAGGAAATCCTTTCCTTAATCAAATTCCAAAAAGTCTTATGCTTATGAAATGGGTTGGCTCCCCTTTTACCTCGTATCTTTGTTATCACGTCATGGTGTTAGCGGTAAGCGCGGTAGTGATAAAGTGGGCAAGCATATTCCATTTGTGTACTCCAGCGTTTCTCTTTCAATTTGTTTTATTGTTTTCTTGTGCTGGTGTAAACCGTAGCCATAGGTATGCCTTTCATAAACTTGCGGAATCATCATAAATAATTCTTCAAATGTCACCGTAGTAACGTCTTGACAGTTTGGGTTATTCTTTTTGGAATGAATTGTTTAGGTGTTGATTGTTTTAGATATGATTGAAAGTGACCTTAAACATCCCAGGAAAACCATGGAACCGTGTGTTGGTAGATGATATGGGATGAAACATAACATGGATATCGGTTTTATTAGGACTTGAAAAAGAAAACCACGTATTTTTGTCTAGATAAGACTTACTCGGTTTCTCATGTCTTCTGATGAGAATAAACTTTCTTCCTCGGTGCAAGACCAAGTTTTTTTTTTTTGAAACATGGTCATGGGAAGTCCCAGTCTTCCGAATCGTTCTTTGAGTTGTCGGATAACAATGCTGCCGTTAATCCCACGGGCGGATCGTTTTGCTTCTAGCCTTGTGAGAAGTCCCCGTCGTCCCTTGTAGTTTTTATAATCGGTAACCGGGTGGGTCTGGTAGTTGAGTCGGATCGAGTGGTAGTATCTTCTGCAAGTCCCCAGTTTTCTCGTGTAGCTTTTACAACTAGTAACTGGGTCGTCTGGTAGTTGAATCGGATTGAACCGCCTTCCCCTACCATCTTGACATTTGGGTCGAAGAACGAGATCGATAGTTTGACATTGTAGCCGATAGATCAATCCTCCCGCTGTGGTCGCCAATTGTTTATGTGTGAAAATCGTTTCTGCTGATTTTGGTAATTTCGGTGGGTGAGTGAGAAACTGATTCAAACCCTATACAAATGTGCTGCACGTGAGCACTTTATAGGTTCGAGAGATCGATCTATACAAGTCCCACTTAAACCAAGAAATGGCCGTTCCGGACTTGCTTCGGTCACACAGTGGAGGAGAAGGGTTGATTTGGGGAGGGAAGCAAAGAAAGGTGTTGAGGCGAGTAGTATCTCGACTTGTATCAGAAAGTGAAAGCTTCGGAAGCTTGCAAGAGATGGAAGCTTTTTGGGAGAGCTTGCAAAGTTGCCTTTCTGAGAGTGTAAGTGTAGTATATTTCTCTGACCGAGACTTGTTATCCGGTGGAAATAGGTAAGACCTATTTATACAAGTCGAGATTGAAACGCACTCCTCCTCATGAAGGAAGAGAGTAAAGGGTGAAATAATGGGAGGAGGTGGTAACCGCATGGTTTAATGGGCGAAAACGTTTTTCACCATTATTTCCTCTTTTATTTGACCGCTTTATTCCTTTCCCACGCTTTCTTAATGTGAGCGTAGTGTACGCTGCATCTTGTGACCGCCAAACCAAAACCCTAAAGAAACATCCCCGCTTTGTGTCGATGTCGCGAGTGTTGGTTGCATCTTGAGTGCAAGTGGCGCTGCTAGTGGCGCGTGTGGCATGTGCGGAATGCCTTGGTGGTAACTTGCACGGTTTGCAAGTTAGGTTACCAGCGTGTGGGTTTGGCATATGCCAATGGCATGTGCTAATGCCTTGGTGGTAGGTTGCACGGTTTGCAAGTTAGGCTACCAACGTGTGTGTTTGGCATGTGCCAATGGCATGTGCGGAATGCCTTGGTGGTAGGTTGCACGGTTTGCGATTAGGCTACCGCGTGTGTGTTTGGCATGTGCCAATGGCATGTGCGGAATGCCTTGGTGGTAGGTTGCACGGTTTGCAAGTTAGGCTACCAGCGTGTGTGTTTGGCATGTGCCAATGGCATGTGCGGAATGCCTTGGTGGTAGGTTGCACGGTTTACAAGTTAGGCTACCAGCGTGTGGGTTTGGCATGTGCCAATGGCACGTGCGGGTTGACCTAGTTGCAAGTCTTGCAAACCTAGGCGCTATGTTGACGTGGGCCAAAGGCATAGCGGCTTGAAATATGGCTTGCGGCACGTGTTGGCATGTGCCAATGGCACGTGCGGCCATGTTGACCTAGTTGCAAGTCTTGCAAACCTAGGGCGCTATGTTGGGCGTGGGCCAAAGGCATAGCGGCTTAGAAATATGGCTTGCGACACGTGTTGGCATGTGCCAATGGCACGTGCGGCCATGTTGACCTAGTTGCAAGTCTTGCAAACCTAGGGGCGCTATGTTGGGCGTGGGCCAAAGTCATAGCGACTTGGAAATATGGCTTGCGACACGTTTTGGCATGTGCCAATGGCACGTCCGGCCATGTTGACCTAGTTGCAAGTCTTGCAAACCTAGGGCGCGAAAGCGGCTTGGAAATATGGCTTGCGACACGTTTTGGCATGTGCCAATGGCACGTGCGGCCATGTTGACCTAGTTGCAAGTCTTGCAAACCTAGGGCGCGATAGCGGCTTGGAAATATGGCTTGCGGCACGTGTTGGCATGTGCCAATGGCACGTGCGGCCATGTTGACCTAGTTGCAAGTCTTGCAAACCTAGGGCGCGATGTTTGTGCGTGGGCCAAAGGCATAGCGGCTTGGAAATATGGCTTGCGGCACGTGTTGGCATGTGCCAATGGCACGTGCGGCCATGTTGACCTAGTTGCAAGTCTTGCAAACCTAGGGCGCGATGTTTGGGCGTGGGCCAAAGGCATAGCGGCTTAGAAATATGGCTTGCGGCACGTGTTGGCATGTGCCAATGGCACGTGTGGCCATGTTGACCTAGTTGCAAGTCTTGCAAACCTAGGGCGCTATGTTTGGGCGTGGGCCAAAGGCATAGCGGCTTAGAAATATGGCTTGCGGCACGTGTTGGCATGTGCCAATGGCACGTGCGGCCATGTTGACCTAGTTGCAAGTCTTGCAAACCTAGGGCGCGATGTTTGGGCGTGGGCCAAAGGCATAGCGGCTTAGAAATATGGCTTGCGGCACGTGTTGGCATGTGCGACCATGTTGACCTAGTTGCAAGTCTTGCAAGCCTAGGGCGCTATGTTTGGCGTGGGCCAAAGGCATAACGGCTTGAATTTGGCGTTGTTGCCATGGTGCGCAGGGTGCGGCTTGGCTTGGCATAGTTGCCATGGTGCGCAGAGTGCGGCTTGGTTTGGCATGGTTGCCATGGTGCACAGTATGCGGCTTGTTTTGGCATGGTTGCCATGGTGCGCAGAGTGCGGCTTGGTTTGGCATTGTTGCCATGGTGCGCATTATGCGGCTTGGTTTGGCATTGTTGCCATGGTGCGCAGTATGCGGCTTGTTTTGGCATGGTTGCCATGGTGCGCAGAGTGCGGCTTGGTTTGGCATTGTTGCCATGGTGCGCGATATGCGGCTTGGTTTGGCATTGTTGCCATGGTGCGCAAAGATGCGGCTTGGTTTTGGCATTGTTGCCATGGTGCGCAGATATGCGGCTTGGTTTGGCATGGTTGCCATGGTGCGCAATATGCGGCTTGGTTTGGAATTAGGGTTACGTGTTTAAAACCCTAATCGGTATTTTGAAAAAATACCCCTATTAATTATTACACCTGAGTTAAATGCTCTTAGTTAATGTGTTATGTAACACTAGGTCATGGGGTCTTACGATTTTACCCCTTGTTTAAAAACCACCATCAACACTAAATCAACTGTTTGGTTTTCAAACCCACTGCATACACATAGATTCTACTGTGGTCGTAGTGGAATAATCTAAACCCTCATAAAGGATCTGAACTAACCTAACCTTTTCTAAACCATGATGAGGACATTGGGCTAATAGATCATTGAACCTTTCCAAATACCTATATAAAGATTCTCTCTCCCTGTTGAGAAAACGTGCGGATTTGCGTCCTAATAGACGATGTTTTGTGCCTATGGAAAAACTTGTTCAAAAAGCGGATGTAAGTTGTTCATATGTTTCGATTGACCCGGAAGCCAAACTATATAGCCACGATTTGGCTTTATCTTTCAGGGAAAAGGGGAATAACCTAAGTTTCAGAGCATCATCATCAAGATCTCTAATTTTTAGGGTACTATAAATTTCTTCAAAATCCCTAAGATGGAAATAGGGGTTTTCATTTTCTTTCCTAAGAAGATTGGGAGCAGGCCGTAAAGTCCCGGTTTCATTCATAATTTGCTTCCGTTTCAGCTAACCTGATGTTTATGGGTAAAAATCCGATTTCGGTAAATTCGGTTGGTAAGTGAGAAACTAGTTCAAACCCTAAACAAATGTGCTGCACGTGAGCACTTTATAGATTCGAGAGATCAATGCTGGCAAGTCGGCTAAACCAAGAAATGGCCGTTCCCGGACTTGCTTCGGTCACAAAGTGGAGGAGAAGGGTTGATTTGGGGAGGAAGCAAAGAAAGGTGTTGAGACCAGAATAATTCTGGGAGAGTAGTGTCTCGACTTGTATCATAAAGTGGAAGCTTCGTAAGCTTGCAAGAGATGAAAGCTTTTTGGGAGAGCTTGCAAAGTTGCCTTTTCTGAGAGTGTAGTATTTTTTCTTTTGTTAGACTTGTCGTCTGGTGGAAATAGGTAAGACCTATTTATACAAGTCGAGATTGAAACGTACCCTGGCCTCATGAAGGAAGAGAGTAAAGGGTGAAATAATAGGAGGAGGTGGTAACCGCATGGTTTAATGGGAGAAAACGTTTTTCACCATTATTTCCTCTTTTATTTGACCGCTTTATTCCTTATCACGCTTTCTTAATGTGAGCGTAGTGTACGCCGTGCATCTTTGTGACCGCAAAACCAAAACCCTAAAAAAGCATCCCCGGTTTGTGTTGATGTCTTGAGTGTTGGTTGCATCTTGAGTGCAAGTGGCGCTGCTAGTGGCGCGTGTGGCATGTGCCAATGGCATGTGCGGAATGCCTTGGTGGTAGTTTGCACGGTTTTGCAAGTTGGGATACCAGCGTGTGTGTTTGGCATGTGCCAATGGCATGTGCGGAATGCCTTGGTGGTAGGTTGCACGGTTTGCAAGTTAGGCTACCAGCGTGTGTGTTTGGCATGTGCCAATGGCATGCGTGGCCATTAGGGCCATGACCTTGATAGGGAAACTAGCTAGCGAGCATGTTGGCATGTGCCAATGGCATGCGTGGCCGTTAGGGCCGTGATTTTGCTAGGGAAACTAGCTAGAGAGCATGTTGGCATGTGCCAATGGCATGCGTGGCCGTTAGGGCCGTGATTTTGCTAGGGAAACTAGCTAGCGAGCATGTTGGCATGTGCCAATGGCATGCGTGGCCGTTAGGGCCGTTATTTTGCTAGGGAAACTAGCTAGCGAGCATGTTGGCATGTGCCATTGGCGCGTATGGCCATGTTGACCTAGTTGCATGTTTTGCAAGCCTAGGGCGCTATGTTTGGCGTGGGCCAAAGGCATAGCGGCTTGAAGTATGGCTTGCGACACGTGTTGGCATGTGCCAATGACACGTGCGGCCATGTTGACCTAGTTGCAAGTCTTGCAAGCCTAGGGCGCTATGTTTGGCGTCGGCCAAAGGCATAGCGGCTTAGAAATATGGCTTGCGGCACGTGTTGGCATGTGCCAATGGCACGTGCGGCCATGTTGACTTAGTTGCAAGTCTTGCGAGCCTAGGGCGCTATGTTTGGCGTGGGCCAAAGGCATAGCGGCTTAGAAATATGGCTTGCGGCACGTGTTGGCATGTGCCAATGGCACGTGCGGCCATGTTGACCTGGTTGCAAGTCTTGCAAACCCGGGCGCTATGTTGGGCGTGGGCCCAAGGCATAGCGGCTTGAATTCGCGTTGTTGCCATGGTGCGCGTGGTGCGGCTTGGTTTGGCATGGTTGCCATGGTGCGCAGATGCGGCTTGTTTTTGCATGGTTGCCATGGTGCGCGAGTGTGGCTTGGTTTGGCATGGTTGCCATGGTCGCGCAATATGCGGCTTGGTTTGGCATTGTTGCCATGGTGCGCGATATCTCGGCTTGGTTTAGCATTGTTGCCATGGTGCGCTGATATCGACTTGGTTTGGCATTGTTGCCATGGTGCGCAGATCACGGCTTGGTTTGGCATTGTTGCCATGGTGCGCAGATATGCGGCTTGGTTTAGCATTGTTGCCATGGTGCGCGAGGGTGCGGCTTAGTTTTGGCATTGTTTCCATGGTGCGCGGATGCGGCTTGGTTTGGCATTGTTGCCATGGTGCGCAAGATATGCGGCTTGGTTTGGCATTGTTGCCATGGTGCAGATATGCGGCTTGGTTTGGCATTGTTGCCATGGTGCGCGGGTGCGGCTTAGTTTTGGAATTAGGGTTACGTGTTTGAAAACCCTAATCTGTATTTTGAAAAAATACCCTATTAATGATATTTACACCGAGTTAAATGCTCTTATTTAATGTGTTGCGGGTAACACTAGGTCATGGGGTTTTACGATTTTACCCTTGTCTAAAAACCACCATCAACATTAAGTCCCCCGCTTAGCTCTTAACAAAATTTGTTGCGAGGTAAGCATAAGATGGTGACAAACTGATAACAACAACCCGTAAAGAAAATTGAAAGAGGCTTGTCGACCTTTTATAAATAGGATTTGGAATCCTTGCCTCGGTAGTTTTGCACAAATCGGGAGGCTGCACACCAGTGGGCCCGGTGCAGCTTGGGCGACGTTGGGAAGTTGGCGTGAGTTGGGAAACTGAGTTGGCTAGCTGGTGGGACCGGCGCGAAGTGTAGGCCGTTCGTGCTTGCGCGGCGTGACTTGGGCGGCATTGGGAGGTCGGCGCAATTGGTGGGGCCGGTCCAATCTTGGAAACCATGCTTGTAGGCGTGACTTGGGCGGCATTGAGAAGTCGCAATTGGTGGGGCCGGTCCAATCTTGGAAACCATGCTTGCAGGCGTGACTTGGGCGGCATTGGGAAGTCGCAATTGGTGGGGCCGGTCCAATCTTGGAAACCATGCTTGCGGGCGTGACTTGGGCGGCATTGGGAGGTCGCACCCTTTGTGGGCCCGTTTCTTACACGCGTGATTTTGGTAAAAGGGAAATCCTTCCCTATTTCAAGCGGACTGGCCTCATGGGCAACAGTTTCAAGGTACGTGACCTTTAATCCCACCAAAATATTCCAGTATCACTAATGTATATGGTTTATGTTTTGTGTTGATTCAAATATAAATCATCTGCATCTGTCTCATGGTTTTTGATCAATCAACTCAGGTTTGTAGATAAACATTACAATGAATTGCCAGAGATTTTGGGGTTTTCAGTGACTTAATTCGGTTCTTTTTATTCTGAAGATTCCCCATCTACAAACAAGAGAAGGGGATCAAAAAATAGCAAGACCAAAAAATACAGGCGACAGTCAAAAGCATAAACCCCATGCCATGATGAGAGCGTTAAACTTTTTTCGTTGATTTCATAATCGAGTGTATAGGGAACAACGAACGAGATTTAGAATGTTTAAAAATTCGCTGATATATTCCTTTCATCCCGCACACTGGTTTGAGGTGATGCTTATACTTTTATGCATCTCAAGAATTCTCAGAGGGAATTAGACTTTTGTATGTCATCCATGGCGAATAATAAATTCATTAAGAAAAAGTTAAGGTGATCTGGTGTTTCATCGAGAACAAAAAAATGGTGGATTCAAACAATAAAGGTAATCATTCGGAACAAAATCTGCAGTACTACATTGATGCATATGAATATATATATATATATATATATATATATATATATATGCATATAACATTTATGTTTTACTTTTGAACAGTTCAAACAAAAAAATGAAAAACGCGAACATGATGCAGATGCAAGGGCCTCGATAGCAAATACAATAGGTGCAACAGAATGAAACGTTCACCATATATTTTCTGATCATGTTGTTCACGAGAATGGAAGGATTATAAGTAAATCTCCATTGGCTTAAAGACTAGCAATTACCCAACACAACCGAACACATACCCAACCAGTTCATGATGTAGAAATGGAAATTGATAATGCTGAAACAAATTCCCTTATATATATATTGTACAACCTTACATGATACTGAAAACAAATGAAAACCAGTTGAATACAGATGTCATCAACGGTCTTATCAAAATACTACATGAAAGTAATCTTCTCGCACAAGGGTTCTAAATGCAGACTAACCAACTCAACTATCAAAACCTCAGTTTACAATCCCGAATCCCAGAAAAATTGACGACGACTAGCAATGGCAAGACGTGATTGTAGAGGCAAGTATTGGGGATCCAGCAAAATAATAAATGCTCAAAACATTTTCCCAAACAATTTTACGGGTGAACGATAGTCGGTGCTAGCGGTTTCCCAGTTTACAAAAGACGAGATGATAAACATACGGTAAAAACAAGAGTATTTATCTTTATTACCGATGAACAGCTCCACAAATATGTTTTATTTGAAATATAGAAGATGAACAGCTCCCAATCGCAGGAGAAGAAAGGGGAAATATGGGGTTTTTATGGTTCATTTTTGTGGACCAAAAGAAAATTGGGGTGTTCATTTTGCAACCATTACGCCGGTGACTACTTGGTTGTAAGAAATGTGGGCTTAACAGTGATGAAGTGGTGGAGCTGAGTATTAATCGTTTCTTTTTAGAAACTTAGGCTATAACGATAATAAAAGAACGACATTGTTCCATGTCCCCAAGGATTACCTAACCTTCCTGTTTGTGGAGCAGAAGTCAAGAGTACCAAGTGTAACCATAAAACAACAAAACAATGCATAACTAAAGACCACCCACATAAATAAAATAATAAGCTGCTATAATGTCATAAGCTGTATTTACATAAGCTGTTATACTGTCAAGACAAAATATGAGCAAATACTGATTGTGAACACGATTACAACAAAAGATATGAACTTCTGACCAACTAAATAGGTATATTTTTTATGATCATGATCGTAAAAGTCCTTTCCGTGGACATTACTAAAGTTTCATATGCATTTTTCATGACGTCCTATGATACTACTTCTACCACCTATGATGTAGACACTCTCAAGATAGGGGTGCGAATGCACCGGGTTAGATGCTTGTACAAATATATGCATATAGTAATCATAATAGTCATGTCCAATACACTTGGCCAAAATCTATTTGTAATTAGACAATAACAAAATTATTTCTTAAATTTTACATCAGCTGATTCAAAGCATTATTAAGAAAATTTTAGAACATAGCAGAGAACTAAGTGTATAATGAGTTAAATGGCAGGTGAAATTACACCCATATCTTAAAACCATTGCATTTCTTGTTGCACATGTAGATTTAAGTTTGTCAAAGGCAAAAGTGTTTAATACAAGGTTTCCTTTTCCGATTCCTTGAACCATTTTGTTTCTTCTTTTTGTTTCTCGTCTTCTCAATCTTCGGCAGCAACCCAAACAACCTAGAATCATTTCTATTCTCCCAAAACCTTTCATATCGTTGATCTATGTTTTAGTATTTGGATAACCAACACCTTTGATCATCTATCTACTCTGGATTTCAGACAATTCAGATTCACCGACTTTCTCTCTCAATCTTTTCCAATTTATACCTAGGGTTAGGATTTAGGACATCCACTTCCACCTGTCCAATGTTGTTTACACTGTACCCAATGAATAAGGGCAGGATAGTGGATATAAGTGTTTATCAAATGAGTTTGAGGAATCAAAGATTGTTAAATTTGTATGTGGAAATGTCAATGTCCCAAAATGAGTTTATGGGGGTGAAAATATCACAATCTGAATACCCAAGCTCTAATTAAACAAAAAAAAATGAATTTTTTACCAACAAATTCAATGCGGTCGTCCCTTTTGGTATCAGCAAGGATTTTTCTGTACCAAACCATTTTGGTATACTTTTTAACCAGCCATTAAGTTAGGAACCTTTGGATGGAGAAACTGTTGCCACGGCCACTCCTGGGTGAATGTCTTTCTGTTTATCAACGGAAAATCTTTTATTGGGCTTCTATTCACATAGGTGCATCACACAGTTAGCGAATTTGATTTACCACAAATTGCCATAACCATAGGGAATTTCCAATGAATAATTAAATCTGTAGGCACTTGCCCTACATGCCTACACTTCAACCATCTTCAAAGTTGACCAATACAGTTGTACACAAACATAATCAATACTGAGAACTAAGTAAAGTCTCATTCCAAAACATTAAATTCGGTGAAATCATTTAGTTATCATAAGTGGATCTGAAAGTGTAATTAATCTACTTCAATAGCCTCATCACATTCAAATATAGATTCAGATGAATCGTAATTTCTATAACTGATTCCATGTTTGAATCAGGTTAAGAGCTGAAGCTAAACATTCGATTTCATTATTGGTAACAGATTCAAGAAAAAGAGAGCAGTGGTTTTTGAGAGGAGAAATCATTATGTTGATTGGATTTAGAGGGGATGAAATTGTTGTTCCACCACAATCCCATACGAAACCACCACTTGCTAATCTACATGATGCCATTTTTGTAGAATGAAACCAAAGAAGGAGACCAGGAGAAGATGATAATAAGAGAACTAAGCTAAGATTTTGGTGGATTTTTCCTCATGAGCAGATCTGGTTTTTGACGCCGTATTCCAGAGAAGGGAAGAAGGGACAAAAGAAATTAGAGAAAGAAGAACTGTGTTTTAGGGTTTCTGTTTGGTACTAGGTCACTTGGTCTTAAATAATAATAAGGTCGGTCAAACTCAGTCAAATTTAGTCAAGGTCACGGGGCTCATAGCCTAGGGTATACTGTATTTTTTAAATCCAGTCATACATATGCACAACGTGTCACGTAAAGGAGGCCATTTCTGGAGGTAGTGCAAAAGATCGTTCGGCCTGTGGGCAAGACCGAAAATGCTATTTGACTAGCATTTTAACGGCTACTTGACAGCTGATCTGACATGGCAGGCGATGTGGCGGAAAATGATTTTGTCTTTCATCCATGTCATTAGAGAGATAACAAGTTAATATGAAGCGTCTTTTTTTATGGTTTTCTCTAATCCCTGTGCATGAACTTATTTTCTCTCAACTTATTTTCTCTCACTTTTTTCATTTGATTATCACATCGTTACAACTACAATGATATCTATCATAAGCAACTGATGATCCAAATGACTTGTTTTTTCTTCTTCGTTGATAATATTTTATTGAAGTCGTATCCGATTCATTTAAAAAATCTAGGGAAATCTTTTGCTAACCCTTGATCTGTTCAGAACCTCCTTCAATTTTGGGTAATACAAGTTTAATTGGAATCGATCCAAACTGGGTTTATTGCAGTTTAATTTGAGAAGATTATTGTTAAAAATAGGACTTCTGATCATGAAGAAGAACTATCTCGATCTCTACATATTGATTGATTAAAACTTTTAACATGTATATAATTTTGTGTTAGACGTTTCATTTTAGTTCATAAATCGATCACAAATATTACAAGATCATACTTGACGTCTTAAACAGTTACCTAGTTCAATGGAAATATAACAGAAGATTTTAAGGGACACAATATCGGAGGAACAATATCATATTCTTCTGAACTTATTTATTTTCTTTGATGATGTGGCTATGATGAGTCATTAATCTTTTCTGCTACGTCAACTGCCACATCAAAACCCGCTGTTATCTAGCTGTTACTCAGCTGTTCACCTAGCACGATTGGGGCAAGACATCTGATGTACAAGCTAAAACTCATGGCAAGTAGTTGCGACCAGGAATCAAGTTAGCAAGGGTGTTGGTGGCGCAAGGAAGCGAGTAAGGTTATTGCTGGCGACCAGGATGTGGACAAGATTCCGGTTCAAAGAGGCATTAGAATAGATGCATGAGAGCGAGAGGGTCCAAACAATGGTGTATGATCGTGACGGATGTATGGTGCTGTTGAAGATGGGAATGGAGATCCATGATTTTGAGCGCGTGGCATAGGCAGGCGTAGCCCGCCTAAGCATGGATGTGAAGAGGTGGTTCATGGGAGGGAAGCCACATATAAAAATAAAATGCATCCGCAATTCAGCACTTTTAAAATCATTTTTGAACACACCTAACAACCAAACCAACCACGGGTTTTCGCACATCTGAGTTCCATGAACGTGGATGTAAGATGGATCAACATTGAAGAAAAGATGCATGTAATTTTCTCCTCAATAATGCAGTATTCCATGTTTTCTCTTTTTTTTTTTTTTTTTTTTGATCGGTAAATTAAAATTTAATAGAAAAGAAGAAAAAGAGGTTCATGAAACATGAACATCCAAAACAAACAGACCGACCAAAAAAAAAGGCCAAAGAAGCCAGCAACAAGAAAGATAATTCCGAAACAAACCTACAGACAACAACAAAGACAGAAGCCCAAGAAAGAGACTCAAACCAGCAGCAACATGCCACGAACCAAAAACAAAGAACAACGACAGATTAAGGAGGTTCAAAGAATGTCAATTTCCACTTGGTAATGAAGTCTTTCAACTGAATATTAAGGAGGTTCAAAGAATGTCTACAATTTGGACACCGTGCAGTTGTGGTAAAACAAAGTCGGTTATCCGACCCATCAAGGACCTCAAATGAGACTTCAGAGAGACAGGTGGGTGAGGAGACAAACTAGAAAAAAGTGGTCAAGATGGCTTGGAGACATACAAACTCAAACAAGGCTAGCGCTGCAACTTTTCACATTCAGAAAGGTCTCTAATAACAACAACTTTTAATCAAACCACCAAATTACAGAAATTAGGTATGCTGCTTATATATAAGGGTTAAGATATGTCCATTCAGTTTAAGACTTTAAGTCCAACTTTATTAGTTGATGTCATTAGTTGGACATCACCGCCTCATATAGCTTTGGGAGTGCCGAATTTTATGAACGAAATGTTGTAAAAGCCTGGGTCTGGCAGGAGGAGTTCACATTAGCCGCAATTTTATGGTTTTTGTTGGTCTTTTCACTGTCATTTTTACCTCAAGTAGGTTATGTGTGTAGAGGTAACTTTGGGAGTGCCGAATTGTGAGGGTATTTTAGTTGTGTAAAAATGTTAATTGAAAACAATGCTGATGGAGTAATGGTTACTTGATATTATGAAGTTTTGAGATGCGTTTTTTTCTTGATCAGAATTTTGAAATGAGTTGGAGGCTGAACATCGTCGCATCTTTTAGCTTGGGCGGTTACATGAAATGCAACATTGATGCCATATCCGGGGTCACTACATGAAAAGCAACATTTCGCATCACGAGACCGATATATGTTTCACGTCATCTTTCAGTCCATTTTTTTTGTTGTTGTTTTGCTAGACTAGAAATAATTGAATTCCTAAACTTCAAAACAAAAACAAAAAAATTCCTAAACCTCCATTCTTAATAAGAAACTTTTTCTTGGAATTGGATTAACCTTATAATTGGATTCTTAGATTCCAACTCTCCTAATGTTTGTTATGGTAGGTGTCATAGGTTCAAACTATCCAAACGCAACATCCAACCCTGACAATGACACTATGCTCCACATCACAGTTTCAGCCAACTTCGCCCTTAGCCAATTTCTTCCGTTCTTGCCTAAAACCCTATTCAGCCCA
Organism: Papaver armeniacum; assembly: GCA_023531295.1. Taxonomy (NCBI): domain Eukaryota; kingdom Viridiplantae; phylum Streptophyta; class Magnoliopsida; order Ranunculales; family Papaveraceae; genus Papaver; species Papaver armeniacum. The sequence goes on along the minus strand of JAJJWW010016481.1, from coordinate 634,403 downwards.
TACTAACAGAAGTTCTGCTCACATTCTTTCAAGCTTTCAAAACAGTACACACACTCCACTTGTTGCATAAAACAATAAGCCAAAACAAAGATATAAATGCATCAACAAAACTTAGTTTTAATTTTGGCCGAAGCCTTATTATTATTGCACACTTAAGGTTGTACAAATCTTTTTGTTCGGGACACCCAACCCATCATGAGATCTGGCTTTTATAGCCTTACAAAAGCTATACACAAGTAACTGACTGGCAATTACAAATTTACTTTACACAAGAAAGTTGGACAACTGTGCCAACTTGCCCAACTCCTCTCTAAAGCCAAACATGCGGTTTCTAGCCTTAAAAACGCATAAAACAAACACTATAACCAACTTATAAGTGTCTAGGGCATGTGCATGGCACATGTCATCCAGCCTTGCTGCACCATGATAGCTTGTTCAGCCAAAGTACGACCATCATAGCTGAGCATCATTCCCCAATGATACAAGTATGCTATATATGTGCCACATGCACACATGCTATATATGTGCCAAACTCTTTTGGCACCTCTTGATGCTTGGAGTTGTTATCTATTGATTCATATTAGCATTTTGATAATGCAAGCTTGCTATCCAACGACAATTTACGGCTACTAGAATTTAAGTGAAATAGAAGTCACATTGCTTTGAAGATGTTAAAACAAAACATCTCAAACTAGGTAACACTATGCAAGTTTAACTATTCCTATGACTTGGCATTTGATTTCTTTGTTTACTACTAGTATGTTGAAAGCTCTATTAATTGCAAGTGACATTGTTAGACACTCCATGTATCATTTTGTTTTCTAAATGTTTAGCCATGTTTTACAAACGTCTTGCATTGTAATACGGTCTCAGCTTGGTAATGTAGATATTATATCACTTTGGGTTTGGTTTTAACAAATCCGGGAAGAAGATGAGCTAGATGTTCTTCACGAACTGTTTTAAAATTACTTTAGTACATAATAGGTACTTCGATGTTTTGGACCATGTTTATTTCCTTTGTAATCTTGCGCCTTCAAATTGGACTGTCCATCAAACTCTGCTGATAGATAAGGGACTGAAATTGTAAACATGACGGGTTGTGGGTTATTTTCGGTTTGCACTTCATTAAGCTTAGTTCTTTAGTACAAACCTTGATTTGCATAATTTTTTAAATTTTTGTAGGGATAAGAATGAACAGTGGAAATTGTTCTCAGCAGGCTGTTCCTTATAACCGAAGGCCGAAGGCATAAAGAAAATGAAGATTGGGTTGATAAACTGAGTGGATGTGTACTATCCATTGAGGTTCCATTTGCTCTCATCCAATTCCTCAAGTTCAGAAGCAGTATTAACAGAATGGGGCCTCATAAGAACTCCATTTATGAAAGTATATTGTGGTCACTCCGTGCAAAAAGTTGAAATCATTAATAGAGTACGTAGAAGCTCTCATACTACTAGGACTACAATTGTTTTTTGTTTTTACTAAAAATAAATTTTTATTGACATGGAATGCAGATCATTATATATAGTTTCATGGATCCTGGGTTTATGCATCATTGAGATCAACATCTACTACTTGATCACAGCTTTTATGGACCTACCAAAGGTGGCAAATGTTCTTGTCGAGTTACTTGTCTTCCTGCTCATGGCCATATATATTGCTTCCGTCATCTATTTAACATTCTCGCTCATGTCCATATCCAAAGATGATTAAATGGATGAAGATGTCTTAAACTGGGAGTTTCAGTGGATTCAGGACGAACCCCTTTCTTGATCAAAGATTTAGTAATTCAAACTCAGGTAGAAAGTGAAAGAACGGTCTACAGCTCCTAGGTAATTAATTCATTTGTCTATCCTTGTTTTCATTCCTATTTAACCTATCAAGTATCAATCAAATTTGCTTCTCCGTTTAATTCATTTTGGTTTCCGTGCTTAAATTTTCAGTGATTCTGCATTCATTTGGCCAGAAATTCAGTGGTGGAATCCATCAAAATTGCAACTACGATTTTTCCTCTCAAGAAGCAAATGATTTGGTATGCTGAAACACAACATTCAGTTTACATGGTTTCGGCACATTGTTTAATGATGTCCCATTTTTACTTAGTTCTCGGTATTGATTGTGAGCAGCTATATTCTTCCACCTTCTTGTGCAGAGATGCTGAGTTGTGGTGTTTCTATTTTGGATTGATATGAGTGGTCTATCCACTTTGTAGATTATCCAAGTAAATCGCTTTGGAAGAATCAGTGAACCAGGTCAGTTGCATTATCCTCTGTCTCCATCTTAGCATTGGTAGTGATATGTAGAAATATGCCTGCCACTAATAAATTGTTGCATCTTAGCATTGGTAGTGATATCCTGAACTTACCTCATCCACTATTAGGACTCAGGATTGCCATCATAATGCAACCCAAGATGTTACTTAAGCTATCACTTTCCCAACAGTCAGTTGGATATATGCAAATTTCAAACTAGTAAATACGCACAATCGTGGATGTAAATAAGATGTAACAAAATTATAATCAAACTAGTAGATACGATTGTAAATAAGTTATAATACACACGTGCGTATTTACTAGTTTGACACAATCGTGGATGTAACCTGTGTCAATTTTGGTCTTGTAGCCGTAATTCTTCGCATGTAATAAGTTATACCAACCTCTTCTCTTATGTCTTGTGTTGCAAGATGTTTCGAAATCAAAATCTAGAATAAGAGATAGACATGTTAAAGGGTACATTGTTTATATGTCCCTACTTTTGACACCCAATAAATATCCTTATATATGCAATAATAAATCTGTCCCTCTTTTTTTAATAACCTTACCCATTTAATATTAGATTACCTTAATACCCTCACCCATATAATATTTTTTCTTCATTTCAAAATGCAACAAATTTCTTCCACTGCCACTTCACCACCACAACTAGCATCACCACCACCACCACCAACATTCAACTACCATTCCACCACCACCGTTCAACAACCACCACCTACCAACCTCCACCACCATTAATATTCCACCACCACTCCTTCACCACCACCATTACACCACCACCAGTCCTCCACCACCACTAGTATGTTGCCGCCACCACCACTAGTTCTTTGCCGCCGCCGCTGGTTCAAATATTTTTGTATCAACAACAATAGTTGATCCAAATAAAAATAGAACCAAAAGTAGAAGTTTATCTAGTTTAGGGGATCAACAACGATAATTGATCCAAGAAAAAGGATAAACAAGTAGAAGTTGATCCAATTTTAGTGGATCAACAATGGAAGTTGATCCATGTAAAATTGGATCAACAATGAAAGTTGATCCATGTAAAATGGAGTGAACTTGGCGTGAGTCGAACACGCGTCATCTGACATGGAGTCAGTCATGCTACCATTGCACAACAAGTTCAACATTGGAAGAAATTTACATGATTTAAACTACAAGCATAATATATTTATCCAATGAAATATCGTCAACAATAGGAGTTCAAAGGATCAACAACAGTAGTTGATCCCATATAGATGGATCAACAACCATAGTTTATCCAATAAAAAATTGGGTCAACAATAGGAGTTTATCCCACAAAATGTATCAACAACAACAATTGATCCCATAAAAGCATATAAACAACAACAAATTGATCATTACCTGTAGCTTCATAAACACCAACAACTCCAAGACCAGCTTCAAAACCAATCTCGACCACTACAACAACCAAAACCACCATTCTACTACTATTTCCATGACTAATTTCTCATTCGTACCTCTCCACCATTACCGCCACCAACAAATCACACATCTCCAACACCACCACCACCACCAAAACAACCACAACCAAAATCCAAAACCAATTTCATCATTCCAACCAAAACCACCATAGTTGATCCAATAAATAATTGGGTCAACAACAGGAGTTGGTCCAAAATATATGGATCAACAACCATAGTTGATCCAATATCACTGCCTGCTTCAACCTAGATAACCACCATATTTCATTCAACAACAGGCTTCAATCTCTGTAACAACAACTCATACCAACACTGCCACCAAAAAATCACACATCTCCAGCACCACCACCACCACCTCCACCAAACCAACCACAACCAAAATCCAACACCAATTTCATCATTCCAACCAAAACCACCTCCATCTACATCATGTAAATTTCTTCCACAAGTTCTAAACTATTCTCATCTACGTCACAATCACTTACAATACCACCAAGACTGCAAAGAAACTTAGATTCAAATACATACCTCATCCGTCCGTTGCTACACCACCACCATAAATTGTTACCTAAACCAGATCTCGATCTATAATCCCAACGTTTCCCTATCGGTAAAGTCCTTCCGAACAACACCAACGGCGGTTCGATGGACTAAAAGATACAGAAACACCCAAGCCGCTAATAAACTACCAAGAACAAGTAACGCGATTGGATTTGTAATCAACGAGAATGCAACAAAAGCAGCTAAGATCGTCATGTAATTTACACGAAAGTATGTGAAATGATATTGACCAAGGTTCTTCTTCAATTGATTCAACGACAACAGTACTGGTGGTGTTGGTGTGGTGGCGACAGAGATGGTAATGGTGGAGACAGTTATTTTGATGGTTTTGTTCTTCTCAGAAGAGAAGAAGAAGTTGAAGTATAAACACGTACGGGTTAAAAATGGAAATCATCAAAATAGTTTTTTTAAATAAAATTTCAATTATGCTATCAGGGACATTTGTAAAGTTTGTTAGGGATATTTGTGAAGACCCATCAAAAGGAGGGACAATAATTCAATTACCACCATGTCAAAAGTATCGCGGGTTCACAGTCATGAGGTAATTTATACGGTAGTTAAGAAATTCTAGCTTAGAACATGGTTTGAACACACCTATCGGACCAAGACTACCTGCGGGCTGATGATGTGCCTCGTCTCACGGGCCATTTAATGTTCTTATAAGAAGGCGTTAGGGTTCAGTAAGAATTTACCTTACTTATCAAAAAACACAACAAACACTCGAACCAGATACGGCGGCGCGTTCCTCCTCCGCCTGCTTCCATCAACCATCTTCTTCGTCATTTTCCAACACCACCACCACCACCACTCGTATCTTGAGTACCACCACCATCACCGATTCACTAAATCCGTCAATGGGTTTTGTGACTCATATACCTTGGAGGGAGGAAAAGAAAATGGTTGATTTGGATATTTAGGGGAATCGAAAATTGGGTTTTCATATAATTGAAATTGGTCTTCCTACGATTGGTGCTTCATGAGGGCAAGTATTAAAGAAGTTCTTAAATCAGTTTCAATTTTGAATTTTTATTTACTCAATAAATTCCGAAATGAAATCCTACTCCGGAATCGATAAATTTCCCCACATGAGTGATGAAGTCTCTTATGGCACCTCTTGCTCCATCAATAGAGACGAATTATGGGTCATTTTGCTATCTCCGATTTGGTTTCAACCATGATAAGTTATCTGATTGTCATAATGACTTTTCCTCTCATCAGTAAGTCTTGTTTCTCATCTTCATTGATTTTTGTCCAAATTTTAGGTGTTTACTCGTTTCTTGTGAATATGTTTGCCAGAGTCTTGTTTGACTTACTTCTTTACGCCGAGTTTATGCGTTAGTGTAAGTAGCTTGAATTTAATGGTAAACAAGTACCCTAGGATGTGCTTGATAATTTGAAACTTAGAACACAGTGATGTTGTATGCCTTCCCAATACATACAATTGGATTAGAATATAGCAATGAAATGGACACTTATGGTAATTATCTCGTTGTTATTGATTTACTTTCTCTTTCTGGTATCCTTATCATGTTAATATATGACCACCTAGACATTCTCACTTCAACATGTTTGCTGGTGAAATTATCTGTTTCTCTTATCCTAGGATAATAAAATTGATAAGTTTTCATTTCTTTGCTGCTGGAGTTATTAGATTCTCTTTGAAGCGAATTCACTGTATAAGAAGAGCAATAGAATTTTTCTGTAATGGTAGCGATATGATCAGAGTTTTATATTTCCAACTAGGCCATGTGTCAATTGCTCTAGTATCAGAGAAGTAGTAAAATCAGTTTCAAATGCAACTTAATTTATAATGACTAATTTTAATTAATTTTTACTTCCTCCTGATGCAGATATTTGCCGGGCGGAGTCATTCATAAACATCACCTGCAGTGAAAAATGCTACTGCTAACACGAGACGGTAACTTGGAACGTGCAGGCAGAAGACAATGGAAACTAAAGTTCGGAAGTATAAGAAAAGGGAATTCCTGTAAGTATCAAAAAATTCATTCTCTTTATGGAAAGAATTTGTCGCGTTAGTACTGTACTAATGCCCGCAACCACCAAATGATCAAGTTATTTGAGCTTTGTGTTTCAAGTATTTGTTTTCTGGCATCTAGGTTTAGAAACAAACATAAAAACATGTCCTTTAGGTTGTCTTTAGTGCGAGGTAGACGAGTTTTAATTATGCCATTCCAAAACCAATATTTTCAATTTGAAGGAATATGTCTGACCAAAGTATCTAGCAATGGATGATGAAGAACTTCAGCTAGAAAACATTCCAAATTGTTACATCCCTAATGTATACTACCCAGGAGTGCCTACTAGTTTTGTGGTATTCTGGATACAACTGGATTTCTTAGTGAATTTGTTTGCTTTTACTGCCTCCCTTAGCACACTTGTCTGTCCAATTATATCATGAGAACCATTTGTATTTTCTTGAAACCTAAAGTCAAATTTTGAAACCTAAATTCCTAACTAAATTTGTATGTTCTGGCTGGCCGCCGTGAGCAGCTGTTTTGTGCAATTATATCATGAAAACTATTTTTCTTCTTGAAACTTTTCTGCGAACATAAAGTATATTATGACTTTTATTTTGTGCAGAGATGCATACACATGAAATGCAATATCTTCAAAATACCTTACCGATGATTCTTCTTAAATTTTTGATGCTGAGATTAGTTGGGAAGGCTTAAAGATAGTTTCTGTGATGCTGATGACATAGTGGATGAATTTTCTTATAGAACCTCTTGCATCTAAGCCGATAAAGGCGGTATGAAGAATGTGTGATTTCTGCTCATTCTCCAATTTCGTTTAGTGCTGGCTTAATGATGTATACTCTCATTGGTAAGTCTTATTTTCTTTGATTTTTGTCTAAATTAGTTGTTCACTTGATTCTTGTGAAATTGGTTCGACTATAACGTAACTTACTTAATACACCAAGTGTATCTACAAGGTGTAACTAGTTTGAATTTAATGTCCACCACTTACATTAGGAAGTTCTTGATAATCCGGAACATAGAGTAGAGGCTTCATATAATTGGATTAGTTGACAGCGATGAAACAGAGGCTTCTCATGATTTGCTCACTGTTATTAGACAACTAACTTCAACTTGTTTCCTCCTGAAATGATTAGTTTCTCTTAATTATTCTTGGATTTGAAGACATTACAGTGAAGAATTGTCTACTTTACATTTGTTTGCTCCTGAAGTTATTAGCTTCTCCCTGTGACTAGTTTATTGTGCATTCCAAGGGCTTAGCTTATAATATGGATTTTGTTCTTGTAGTAGAAAGCTTACTGTTCGCACAATGAGGTTTCAAATTTTTCTGCAGCTTACCGAATAAATTCTTCTAGTTGGGTTTCGTGGCTTGATATACATGTATGGGTTTTAGTCATCCTGAAGGGAATCATTCTTGCGGTAGGTTTTATAATTCTAAATGTAGCATGTCAAGTCCTTCGAGTTTTCCTTAATCGTCCCAAGTGGGGAAGGGCGGAAACACAGTGGAGCATATGCTTCCAAATGCGTTGGCACATGAGTTGTCTAATGTTTTAGTCAAGTTGCTGTAAACAAATTTACACCACTCTTGCAGTCGAAAATTGTCCAGCACTTAGACTTTTATGATTTGTGCGTATATTAGGATCTCAATTGGCGTGGCTTTCTTAAATTCATAAGATGTCATGTAAGTATAAAACTGATAAGAAATTTTAATAAGAAATTTTCTGAATGACACAGGTACCTATTGCAAATTTTAGTGGAAGATTTCATAAAGTCTTCAATCTTTGTTGATTTTTACAAGCACAAGCACATTTCATTCTGTGTCATAAAGTCTTTTAGGGAACCAAGAATTGTCATAGCATCGGCCACTCTCAAAATCATGGGCATCTCATAAGACCAGCAAGCACTTCTTCCGGTTCAAATTTATGTTACATTTTTGTTGTATTGATAAAAAATTCAATGTTAACACAATGCAGTTTCAGTTTTGTTGGGAGCTAATCGAGTAACATTATATATTAATATTTCTTTATGAATCTTTGTAATGTTATTGAAAAGATATCATTCTTACATAGATTTTAAGCTAGTAAACGTAGCATTTCCATTCCCTGCGTTTTCTTTAATCAGCCCAAGTATAAAAGTGTGGCAGTATGCTTAGTTCAAGTGGATGATGAGGAGCTATTTCCTTTGAAGATTTCAGTTCCAAGTATATGTTGAGAATCTTAGGATTTTGCGTTGTCTAATGTTGTCAAGTTAATGTGCTGCTTCCTTGAAGATTTTATCCAGCATTTAAAAGTGGTTTATCTTTCTGTATACATTTACAAATTCGGTGTCAATTGGGGTCTTGGTAACTCGGTAACATTTAATTTATAAGAGAAGCAATGCAGAGAGGGGGTTGAGAAGATGTACAGAATGCTTGACAGCATAGGTTGCGAGATCGTTAGCTCTCTTGGAAACTTGGCTATATTCTAAAACTTCTTGCGGTTCTTGTCAATGAAATGCAAAATTCTTGCACCAGAAGCTTCAGCAGTAAGGGAGTATGTATGGAAATCACAAAATGAAGCCCGGTGACAAAGCCCGTGCTTAGAAATTATACAAGGGTAGCTTTGGTAATTTCATTTACAACTTAAAAACCTAAAATTATAAATCTACTATACCTTCAGTTCTCTCCTTACTTCACTGGACAGACAGCAGCGCCGTCCTCATCTTCAAATCTAATCTAGTGACCCTCATACTTCAAATGGGGTTTTGTCTCATATACCATGGAGGGACAAAGGGACGGTCATTTTTATTTTTGGTATGAAATTGGGTTTCTATGCGTGTTCACCTAACTTCGATAGCGTGGTTCTTCAGACGCTTAAGGTGTAGTTCCTGTTCTGCTACATGACAACGTACAGTGTTGACTACCAACATCTGCAGAAGCATCGGAAGAGTAAGTACAAAGAAGTACTAAAATCAGTTTCAAATAAGTCCTTTAATCAGTTTCAAATCTCAAGTACTAATGCAGAACTAATGCAAAGATCTGGCGTGGAAAATGAATGGTAGTTGCAAGGGAGTTGGGCTAAGGAAAAATGGAAAATGGAAAATGGAAACTGAAGTGCAGAAAAAAAATTAGTCCTTTAATAAGTGGTTGTGCATCTAGCTAGTACTATGTGAATGTCCTGCAGCAACTCAATTAGCTAGTCATTTGGGTTTCAAGTATTTGTCTTTTGACATCTAGGTTTAGAAACAAACATGATAACATATGTCCTTTACGGTTGTCCTTCATGTTGTCTGACTTTCCAAAACTAAAGCGCAAACAAATGTGTCTGTAAGAAGTATTCAATTGTTAGTTAGCATTTTTTGTGTATATGCGAAGATTTTACATGTGGTGTTCTAGTAACAGATGATTAAAAATTCAGCTAGAGAAGAGTACAAATTGCTGTACCCATATTGTACTCTATTCAGGAGAGCTGTATTCAAATAATGTTGCATCCCAGTTGTGCCTATAGTTTACTTGAAACAAATCAGATATTAACTTGTATATGCAAACGCTTACAATGAGAGATCAGTTTTGCTGTTTCAGCGAAAAATGCTATTTTCATAGCCTAAATGATGGAGCGAATATACACAGAGCTAGATTTCGATTCCGAAGATCAAACCAGGGGCTTAACTCGTGATCATATTTGAGATCAAAAGTTCAGATCTTTAGTCTAGAAATTATTGGTTTTGTAAGAATTCATGGGAGGGAAGCAACAGTAAAATACTCTGGCAGTTCATCTACTTGGGAATTGGGATGAAGTGCAAACTCAAAGTTTCGATCATCTCTTTAGAGTATAACTCCTAAAGTGGTGTAAAGAGTTGTACTCTAAAGAGTCAATGGACGAGAAGTACATGGTCGGTAGTTTCGATCATCTTCTTGGGATGAATATCGTGATGACTTTTCATCTCTTAAAGTAACATTCACAGGATCGTCACGATATTCATCCCAAACCTTAACGACTAGTTTACGGATATGATTAGTCGTCGGTTTATGTAAAACATATGCAATAATACTACCGACCATGTACTTCTTGTCGATTGACTCTTTAGGAGATTTGCTGAAATTCTAATTGACCAACTTTGGGGCATAATTAGGCGTTACTATCCTATATTGGCGTACCTCGGTACGTAGTTGAATAAATTTTATGTCAATGTTTTATTGGAATTTATTCTTTTCTTAAATCTTACGAAATCCACATTATGATTGTAGGTCAAAAGTAATGGCTACGGACAGTTAAAAGAAGCGGGGGAAGAGAGTGGAACAACCCAATAAAAGAGAAGTTGTGCATGTAAAATGGAGGGATTATGCAGATGTTGAGTTCATGGAGGGAAGGTAAATAGGTCTTCATTTATCTTTATTTTCCACTCGTCTTATGGTAATAATAAGAACTCAATGAGACAAAAGATGGCCGTTGTCTATATTTTGTTATTCAATGGGTGGGCAGGTCGGGAAATAAGATTCAACCCCCGATAATTTCCTATGACCTCCTAAAAATTTTTGGGTCAGTTCAACCTGGCATGGATAATTCAGTTTCCAGCTGCATGCACAACTAAAAATTGGGAGATTATTGTTCAAAGCATTTTCACAATATCTGAGTTACATGATTGTCGGTATAATAAGATGGATCATTTCCTGCCTGAACACCAAACCGACAACTCTCCTTCATGCAACTCTGTTTAGCACAAATTTTATGTTGCACTTCCGCACTCTTAAAATTTCATTGGAGGGAAGCAACATAAGAAAAAGTAAAATACTCTCGCACTTCCGCACTCTTGAGGTAAAAACAACAGTCAAAAGAGCAACAAAAACCATCAAATTGCAGCTAATATGAACTCCTCCTGCCAGACCCACAACTTGAGTATACACCAATTTGTCCCAATACAAATTCTTCTGAAATTAATTCCCAGGCTTTTCTGCCCCCTTTCTCTGCACAGGTTCATTCAATGAACATAACTACATCCTAGACCAATGTCTTCAAAATTCCTGGCCGAGCTGGTTCAACCTAGTTACCTAGTCAGTCATACGCAAAAGAAAATGACTTGAAAAAAATTTGTAACCTCTCTATCAAAACCAGATGTGGCAATGAATATCTTCACTCCACTGCCTCCCGCAGAGAGCTTATAAACCCATTCTAGGACTCCCAACTCAGCAGCATCACTGCACAAAAAAATAGACGAATACAATTGTACACGATCAATACTGATAACTAAGTAAATGGTCACATTTAAAACAATGTACCAAAAACGTGCAAACTCATTGTTTGTTTTAACATGCCTCTATCTTTTGAGAGGAAAAATCATTATTGCAATGAAAGATTCTCGTGCCTCCATAGTTCCTTCACTAAATTCACACACCTGCAGTAACCTAATGAGTAAATAACCACTAAAATTTCAGCAATACAACCAATATGTACCAAGACTTGCTTATAACCTAGTTACTACTAAAATAAGAGTACAACTCTTTACACCACTTAAATCACAGGCAGAGATCTATAATGTAGTAACTCATAATCATCATATAGTGTTCAGTAAACCCAGATGTGATAAATCTAAGTTAAAACCAGATTTGACAATGAAAATCTTCACTCAACTTCCATATGCACAGCTTATAAACCCATTCCAACAGTCACCCAAGCAAGCAGCTTAGTAACACCCCAATTCAGCAGCATCTCTGCACAAGAAAATGGACAAACATAGCTTCTCACAAACTCTGCTGATAGATAAGGGACTGAAATTGTAAACATGACGGTTTGTGTGGGTTATTTTACAAACCTTGATTTGCATGATGACAACTGATAAGAAAGTTATAATATTAATATACAATCTCAGTTCATTTCTACAAAGGTGACTACATATGTTCAATAAGTAATTCAAATGAAACAGATTTGATTCAGGTGGGAATGAAAACAAGGATATACAAATGAATTACCTTGATCAGAAAAATCATTTTCGAATCATTTCAGTGGAAATTTCAAATACAAATGAAAACACCATCAATTTGCCAAATTTTCAGTTTCAAATGCCGCATATAGCCTCGTTTTCACTGGTATTCTATAAATTATCTGAGCTAATTTGTAGAATACTTGAAACCATTGCTGTTGTTATTACTAAGATGGGGATGTTTCTTAGTAAGGTTTTGCCTGTATGGAATATTACCCATACCACCCTGATGATAGACACCATAAACCAAGTTTTTGAGAGGAGATATCATAATGCTGCTTGGATTCAAAGGGGATGATGTATTGTTCAACCAGATTCCCATATGATGCCATTTGTAGATCCAAAACAAGGAGATTCTTTGGTTAATTATATGAGAAGTGAGGTTTATGGTCTGATCCTATAGTCGGATTTAATGATCTGATCTAGGACTTGTGAGTTATGACGGCTGGAGGAGGAGAGTTGAGGAGGAGAATGAAAGAACGAACGAATAACAGTGTTTAGGGTTTGGTCCTTTGGTGTTAAATAGTAAGTCCAGTCAAAGATAGTCAAGGAAAGTTTAAGGTCATGGGACTTTTTAATAGGCTTCTCTTAATATTCCAAACAATGGTGTATGGTGATGATGAAGAGGTGGCATAGGCAGGCGTAGCCCGCCTAAGCATGGATGTGAAGAGGTGGTTCATGGGAGGGAAGCCACATAAAAGATAAATAAAATGCATCCGCAATTCGGCACTCTTAAAATCATTTTTGAACACACATAACAACCAAACCAACCACTGGTTTTGGCACATCTGAGTTCCATGATCGTGGATGTAAGATGGATCAACATTGAAGAAAATATGCATGTAATTTTCTCCTCAATAATGCAAAACAAGAGCTAATACCAGCTCCGCATCATGTAAAAGAAATACTAACACAACAATAGCTGAGGTGTTCCATGTTTTCTCTTTAAACTGTAAACCCAACCAAGGCAATCCCAAGATGCAGAAAAATAAAATAAAATGACTTGAATAAGTTTATAAGAACGATGTACCAGCATTATGAAGATGTAAATACAGCAAGACAAAGAAATGCACCAATGACAACTCAAATGAACATATTTTGACACCAAAATGAGCTTAGGAGATGCACTAAAATTGATACTGAATGAGAGAAACTCACTTTTCTGGATTTTAATACAATATATAGAAGCCTATGATGATACATAAGATATCCACCACACGGCATGTTACATAATGTTTTCTTCAAAACAGGCTAGGAACTCTCATATCCAACTGTAGACATCTCAGTGATTCGCCGAAAAAAAATCTTCTAATGTACCCTATTTTCATCCCCACTTGACCAAGATCATTCGCTTCAATAAACATTTACGTAACGAGTAGCCACTCCCCACTGTAGACTGCAACATATAAGTAACAAGTAGCCACGCGCCACTGTGAACTGCAACTAAAGCGAACAAGTGTTTTTCTAGCATATCATCCCTAGCTAGGTTAATTAATGAAGGATGCAGGGTTCCGAGAGATCAAGGAGAAAATCTCCAGAATCAATATTTCCCTCCAACTGCTCGCCCACAAACCCATACAAGTACAATCTCTGTTAGCACTCAAAACCAAATACGACAATAAAGAGCTTATAAATCCATTCCAAGACAATCGGATAACCAAATATGAATAAACATTGCAGACTTCCTTCAATGCACACAACAGGCTGGCATCTTGGATTGTCCCTTCACTGGCTTCCTCCACACCTGGTCTAACTGTCAAATTGGTGGTGATAGAATTGCTTCCAAATTGGATCTGTACTTGGCGAAGAGTGTTGGTAACGTCTGCCATTTTTGGTTTAGAGAGTTAGGGTTTTTTTTTTGGGTTTTTGAGATGTATTTGCGGAAGGTGGCTTGGATCAAGGCTGATACCAAGTTAGAATAGGGTTTTTGGTGAATTCTTCCACACCTTAACTGTGGAGACTTGAATGATATTTATACTAGAGATTCATACAAGAAGTTACAGAGATTAAAGGAAACAGTTCAAACAGCTTTAACAAGTAAATAGCTAAACTAGAAGACCTAGTTTCTTGGTAATAGACTTGTTAAGGTAACAACATCTGCCGACTGACTTGACTGTGCACAGCTAGAAACTGTTTGGCTAACAGACTCCGACAAGAGCCCTGGTCCAGATGGTTTCACTTCTCACTTCTTCAAGAAATGCTGGCCTATTATTGGGAATGACTTCATTAATGCTGTCAAGAGCTTCTTCTCGTCTAGTAAGCTGCTGGGGGAGGTAAACGCCACTGCAATTACTCTTATCCCTAAAATTGAGTCTGCCTCCCACCTTAGAGACTACAGACCTATATCTGTTTGCAATATTTCCTATAGGTGTATCGCCAAGATTATCTCTTCAAGGCTAAAACATGTGGTTTTCAAGCTGGTGGACTATTGTCACTCGGCATTCATATCTGGCAGAAGTATTCAAGATAACATCCTTCTTGCTCATGAACTCATGAGAAATTATCACAGGCCAAATGGTCCACCAAGGGGAGCTGCTAAGATTGATCTCAGGAAAGCTTTCGATACCATTCACTGGGACGCTATATCCACCATTCTGTATAAGATGAGGTTCCCCCAAAAGATTATCAACTGGATTGAGGCTTGCATTAGGGGTGCTAAATTTTCAGTTATGGTTAATGGCAGCTCATATGCTTACTTTAAGGGCACGAGGGGTATTCGCCAAGGCTGTCCTATGTCTCCGTATATTTTTGTCTTGTTAATGGAAACCTTTAACGTCCTCATGAAGAACAAAGTTAAAAGTGGTCAGCTCAAGCTCCACCCTAGATGCAAGGATCCAATCATCACGCATGTGTGTTTTGCCGATGACCTTTTGGCTTTCTTTAAAGGTGATATCCACTCTGCCAATGCTGTAGCGGATGCTCTTTCCACCTTTGCTAGCTGCACTGGCCTCCAGGTAAATACCCTTAAAAGCACCATCTTTATTTCGGGAGTCTCTTCTGCCACTGCTAACTCTATTCAGCATACTCTGGGTTTTGAGATGGGTACCCTTCCCGTTTAATATCTTGGACTACCCCTCCTCTCTACCCGCTTATCTTATCATGATTATGTTCCTCTGCAGCTCTCCGCTTGAAAAAGTTCGGGCTAGAGGAAAACTTGGAAAGCCAGAGACCTAGCTTATGCATGGAGAATTCTTCTTATCTGTCATGTGCTATCCAGCACGCTTTTCTATTGGGTTTCTGCCTTTGTTTTGCCAAAGAGAGTACACAAGGAGATCAACCAAATTTTCAGGAGATTTCTATGGGATGGCATCGAAATGAATTATAAACAACCCACTATCAAATTTAGCTCTATCTCACATCCAAGCTAAGGGGGTGGTCTGGTCAGATTGAGACATAGAAACTACCAACACAGCAGCGAACCTCCGCCATATATAGGATCTAGTGAATAACAAGCCAACTTTATGGGTGGAATGGACTCAGAAAAACCTTATCAAGGGCAGAGATTTTTGGACTTTACATGTAGGGGAGGCTTCCTGGAGCTGGAGAAGAATTCTAGAGCATCGCCCATTGCACGAAGATTCTGCACTCGTATCACTAAGTGATAACAATGTGCAAAAGGTGATTTGGACCCCAAGCCAAAACGGGGACTTTACCATCAAAGCCACTTACCACCAACTCAGACCCCCGATGTTGTTATAAGTTGGCATTCTCTCATTTGGTTCAGTGATTGTATCCCGCGACATTCCTTCATTGCTTGGATGGCACTTAGAAGAGGTTTAAAAACCAAATGCTTATTACTGACTCGGGGAGTAGTTTACTTGGATCCCTCTTGCCCCCTCTGCAACTCCCGCGTCGAGGATGATGTTCACATTTTGTTTAGCTGCTCTTACTCTAAATTTATTTGGCAAAATCTTCTCTATAAAATGGGTTACACCCGTTTGGTAGCTAGTGATTGGGATGCTGAAATTGATTGGTGCAATCAACATCTCACAAGTGGTCATGGTAGCTCCACTTTAAAGAGACTCATTTTTAATGCCTTCATATATTTTATTTGGCAAGAAAGGAACGCTACTTCCCAGTCGACAACAGCTTACTCCATACTTCTGAAAATCGTAGAGTGTTCCTCTTAAAGCTTCTATCATTAAGATTAAATGTGCTGACAATGACTACAACAGACAGCTGATGGGTAGATGGAACTTGTATATGGATTTCATCCTTCCAAAAATTATATACTGTCCCTGGAGAATGCCTCCTCCTGGTTTCATCATGATTAATACTCATGGAAGCTACAATGGTATAACTGCTGGTTATGGCGCCATCTTAAGAGACTGTAAAGGCGACCCCCTTCTTGCTGCTGCCGGGAGTGCTACCCCCTTCTCCATTACTATGCATGAGATACAAGGAGTTGAAATTGGTCTCATGCTTGCTACTAAGATGAACCAGAAAAAGATATGCATTAATACCGACTCTAAGACCACTGTCTCCTATTTGAAGGGAACTACTGCAAGCTTGCCTTGGCTGATACTCCGCATCTGGCACAACATTCATTTGGCTGATTTATTTGGGACAACCTTTGATGTGGACAGAGCTTATAAATCCATTCTAAGCAGCATCACTCTGCACAATAAAGTGGACAAACGCAGATGAATACTGAGAACTAAGTTGATATACCCAAGCCATATAAACTAAAATTGTGATTTAGCATACCAAATTTCATTCGCTGTTTTGAGAGGAAAAATCATTGTTGCGTTGACGAATAATTCTCGGTGCCTCCATATATGTCAAAGAGCTCTTCTACTGAATTCCCACATATTCAGTAACCTATTGAGTAAAAAACCAAAAAAAAATTCAACATGACAACCAAAATGAAAGCTATAAGACCCAACTTACCAGCTGAATTCAATTTTTTAAATTCAATAAATGGAACAGCTTTGATTCATAATTTACATATAAAAAAGTTGACCTCAAATAAATCTGAAATATCCTACATTAGATTTATGGAAAACTAGGATCTGAATGGGTAATCTGCTTCAATACCCTCATCACATTCACATTCACATTCACATATATAGATTCAGATGATGATAATATATCATAATTTATATAGCTGATTCCATGTTCAGTCTTTTTCTTAACTCTTAACAAAACTAGGCTTTTAAAGTAGAGTGTACATAGCTTGCATACTCTAAAATTAAGGAGGAAAAAGTTTTGAATCAGTTGTTTTTGAGAGGAGAAATCATTATGATGTTTGGATTATGAGAGGATGTATTGTTGTGTTGTTCCTCCTCCTCCACTTACTAGTAATACCCATATTTGTAGAAATGAAAAAAAGGAGACGCAGTTAGCTTTTGGTTGATCCTGGTTTGGTTATCTGGGATTTGATAGATATTATGGTCTCCTAGGGTTTATGACGCCGGTCTTATGGGAGAGAGTTTGAGAGATTGGAATAAGATCTAGGGTTTTTGTTTGGTGTGTTAAATAGTAAGTCTGGTCAAAGATAGTACTCCCTCCGTTCTTAAATAATAGGCTGGTTTCATGTGTAATTTATACATGAAACCAGCCTATTATTTAAGAACCTATTATTTAAGAACGGAGAGAAAAATAAAGCTAAAGTCATGGGACTTAAGTTATTTTCCAGATACTAGTATACGTTTTTTCGGAACAAGGGATAATGCAATTTTTCAGATTCTCGGCCAACATCGAGGTAATTCTAGCAAAAACAGCGAAAATTAACACTAGCTGAAGTTCACAACACTTACATGTTAGACTGCTTTAAATCTTAATTATGTTTCAAATTCCAATTCCTGGTAGTACCTTACAGAAACTAAATCGAAGATAAAGTAATATGGGCAGACTCAGGATGTATATATCTAGCATTGAGGGTAGTTATACATCATTATAACATTACGGGATGAAGGTACCATAGCTATGGAGGCTGAATTCATGGCGAACAAGAACAACTTTCATGGTGATGTTCTTGCAGAATCTAGCTCTAAGTCTAAGATTGCAACTGCCTTGATTATAACTACAAAAACAAGATTCGAATTAAGAGTAGCCTCAGAGATCTTGGTGAAAAATAATCCTCATATGGGATAAACCCATCAAGAGTAGCAAATATTATCCTTACATCACCGGCTAAGTGGCTATCCATAAAAAAAGATGAAAACTATTAAAGATAGCTGCGATTATTGATGTAGCTGGTTGTGATCATGTTGATGAAAATCAATGCGAATGCGACTGATTTGTTGTTTTTTGTTCCAATAAACAGCAAAAATGAGAAACACAAGTTATAAAATTTTGAATATCAGAGATTTGTTCTACTCCATGGAAGTATAATTGAGCACTTGCACTTTCAATATCAAGATTAAGGTCCATCAACTCTAATCTTGGTACAATAAAACATTGATGAATCTGTAGACAACTAATTCAATCACAATCTCAGAACCAATCACATAATATAAATCAATCATAAACTCTAAACTAAAAAAAAAAAAGTCAAACTATAAGACAATAATCAACCATCACAAATTAGAGATAGGAAGAATGATCAGATAGAGCTAATACATAGTTCTTCCATCATATCAACAATAAAACCAATAGGGAAACTAATCTAATTATCAAATTCATCAACTAGGCACTCAAATCAAAATTGAAAAAAGAAAACAAATCTGGTTTCAGGCATCAGATCTCCAAGGTGTTTATCATCACTCAACAATCAGATGCAAATTACCATTTGATAAAATTGTTCCTCATTTGCCATAATCAATCAACATTCAAGATGCTTGTTGGTAAATTTTGGCTACTCATTTACCCATTTCCTCATTTGATCAAAGCCCAACTGTTCCTTGTAACCCAACACCCAACTGATCTGAGAGGAGATATCATAATGCTAATTGAATCATATTTACCCATTTCCTCATTTGATTATAACCCAACTGTTCCATGTAACTGATCTGAGAGGAGATATCATAATGCTAATTGAATCAGATGGTGTTGTTGTTGTTGTTCCTCCGCCACCTTCCCATATTAAAGCAATTGCTAGTAATCTGAAACCCACCATTAGTAAAATGGAGAATGTAAAGATGAATAGGACTTAAATTGCCAGAAGAAGATGATATATGAGAAATAAGAATTTTGGTCGATCCTGGTTTATCATAGATCTCGGATTTGATGATCTTATGGTTCGAGGCGGCGCTGGAGAGAGTTAGAGAGGAGGGAAGGGGGAAATGAAGAAGAAGAATTAGATGTAGGGTTTCTGGTTTGGCACAATCATATATATATATATATATATAGTAAGTGCGGTCAAAGATAGTCAAGGTCATCGCTGGACTAGGTGTCCGCAAGCCCAATTAAATAAATTAGCTGAATCCGTGCTTGAGACATGTTGGTTCTGTAAACATATATCTACCTAATTGGTTCACCCAACCTAGCTAGGCAGTCCCAAAGATGCATAAAACGAAAATACTACAATGACTTGACTAGAACAAGTTCATATGGACGAAATACAAAAGGAGGACGGCAGTCCCACAGTCATTGCCGCTTCAATCTCCTATATGTCAACCTAATATTTAATCTCATTATAGGCGCACTATATTACTACAAGAGAAAAATCATTGTAGAAGCCGGAACCTTCATGTGACTAATCGTCAGATGTGTGTCCTTTCAAACATAACGATCCCTTCATCATCAATTCCTTTCACTATGATCCCCAAAAGATCTTATTCTTCCCGAGTTGCGATGGGGTGCTTACTAAGACCAATAATGGCATTAATTGGTGGGATGAGGCCAAGCCCTCAATTTCAAATTCATCGGAGCGCGGGATTTAAGCACCCTATTAATGGTGTTAATGGTGCACCAGGGTTTAACTTAACAACCTCTCAGATGGGTAAAACGGTTAGGCCAACTTGACCTCAGCAAATAAATACAGAAGCTCCAACAAATCCTCAAATTGAGGATTAAGTTTCCAGGTACAGAAGTCAGTTTGTCCAGTCAATGCCCGCAACAACAACTCCTTTGAAGAAACCATTAAGTACAACAGATACAAGCAGATGCATGCAGAGATTCCTTCAATGCTGACCTGAATGTCAGATTCCAGTCTTCTGGCTCTTCAGGTTATGGTGTGCATGTTGATTCACCACAACCAGGTTTAGCATTACAGCTCTAAACTTGATATGTCAGATTAACTAAAGAACTTGATAATATTGAAAGCTGCTGCACTTCGTGTTCCTTGAAAGAGAATTTACAAGAAGGACAAAATCTAGAACTCCCCGATAATGTATGGTATATTATTGTAGGTTTGGAGATATGAAACTGGTATAACACACAGTTCCACAATGAGCCATGCCATAGTTCAGCTTAATAATGAATCAAGATACGGAAGATAAACAATGACCGAATTTTTCTAGAACAACAGGTAAGTTTAATCCATCGCTCCCAACCCAGTCAACCATGTCAAGTTCTTGTGATGTGGTTTTACTTATAAACGTTCCATTCTCTAGATTCATTTGATGAAAAAAAATGTGATGCATGCGTCCGCTTGTTGTGTCCCTTCTTTTTGCCGATAGTGTGTTATCCTCGAGGCCCTTGAATTTGCATCCTGAATATCCGTTGATGCTTTGTCTTCATCTCGTTTCTATAGGTGTTTGTGGGTGAAAATGGTTTCTGCTGATTTCGGTAATTTCGGGTGTGTGGGTGAGAAACGAATTTAAACCCTAAAAAATGTACTGCAAGGGAATACTTTAGATTCGAGAGATTAATCTGTATAAGTCCGGCCTAAACTAAGAAATGGCCGTTCCAGACTTGCTTCGGTCACAAAGTGGAGGAGAATGGGTTGGTTTTGGGGAGGGAAGCAAGGAAAGTGGTGAGACCAGAATAGTTGATTCTGGAAGAGTAGTTGTGTTACGACTTGTATCAGAAAGTGGGAAGCTAACTTATGAAAAGCTAGCAAACGTTTTCTGAGTGGTGTATGCCCTGACTCAACTTCGTCGTTCGGTGGAAATAGGTAAGACCTATTTATACAAGTCGAAGTGAAACGTACTCTAGTCTCATTAAGGAATAGAAAAATGGGTGAGTAAATGGGAGGAGGTGGTAACGTTAACGCATGGAATTGATGTTTCATAAAATCGTTAACGTATGGAATTGATGTTCCATAAAACCGTTAACGCATGGAATTCATGTTCCATAAAAAGAAAGTTTCACCACTAACTCCCTATATTTACTAACCGCCAAACCAATACCCAAAGTGGATCCCCCAGTTTTGTGATATGTGTTGATGTCTCAGATGTTTCTGTGGAAAACATGTTATAGCATGTTGTTGTTACCTGGCAAGTCGTGCTTGGGAGACTCGCTAGCTTGGGGACCTCCGACGGTCGAGATTTTGCATCTTAAGACGAGAGGTAGCCGTTGATCGTTTCACGCTTTCGTTTTAGTGGTCGTATAGGGAAGGCTAGCATGGTGGCGCGGCTAGGTTGTCATGCCATTGGCATGGCATGCCTTGGTGCAGATTGGCGTGGCCAAACTAGGGTTTTGGGTCAAAGGTTACCATGCGTTATCTGGTAACCTTGGACGACTAGGATTTGCTCCTGAAATTGAAGGGCAACCGTTGATTGTCGCACGCCTTTGTTTTAGTAGCCGCATAGGGAAGGCCAGCATGGTGGCATGGCTAGGTTGGCATGCCGTGGGCATGGCATTCCTTGACGCGGTTTGGGCGTGGCCAAACTTAGGATTTCGGGACAAAGGTTACAATACGTTGTCTGGTAACCTTGGTCGGCTAGGATTTGATCCTAGGATTGAAGGGGGACCGTTGATTGTCGCACGCCTTCGTTTTAGTAGCCGTATAGGGAAGGCCGGCATGGTATAGTGGGGAAGCGGGTTTGGTATGCCGTTGGCACATGGTGCGGCTAGCATGGCTAGGGCCAAGGCAAATTGCGTTTGGCTTGGCGAGGTGGGGCCAATGGTTTGGCATGCCGCTTGGCACATGGTGCGGCTAGCATGGCTAGGGCCAAGGCAAGGTGCGTTTGGCTTGGCGAGGTGGGGCCAATGGTTTGGCATGCCGTTGGCACATGGTGCCGCTAGCATGGCTAGGGCCAAGGCAAGGTGCGTTTGGCTTGGAGAGGTGGGGCCAATGGTTTGGCATGCCGTTGGCACATGGTGCGGCTAGCATGTCTAGGGCCAAGGGTTTGGCTTGGTGAGGTGGGGCCAATGGTTTGGCATGCCGTTTGGCACATGGCGCGGCCAGCATGGCTAGGGCCAAGTCAAGGTGCGGTTTGGCTTGGCGTGGTAGGGCCAAGGGCGTCACCAAGCTAGGACCGTGAGCAAGCTAGGGTTTTTGGGTTAAAGGTTACCATGCGTTGTCTGGTAACCTTGGACGGCCAAGATTTGCGTCTTAGATGGAAAGATGGCCGTAGATTGTTGCAGGCCTTTGTTTTGGCAACCAGCGTTGTGCATGGCGTATTGGAATGGCAAGCATGGTTAGCATGCTTTATCGAGAAGATGTGGCTGGCATGATTTGCCATTAGCACAGGGGTGCGGCTAGCATGGTTAGCATGGCGCGGTAGGTATGGCTGACACGTTTTGCCATTGGCACGGTGGTGCGCCTAGTATGGTTGGCATGCCTTGGCACGGTAGACGTGGCTATCATGGTTTGCCATTGGCACATGTGGTGTGGGAATTAGGGTTTGGCCTATAGGAACCCTAATCAATATTAATAAAAGGTAACCTGGTAATTTTCTCGTAGACATATTAAAGGGTTCAATAAATGTGCTTATGGTTATAATGACGTCATGTCAGATATGCGATTTTACGATTTTAACCCTAGGCCAGGAACCACCATCAACACTAAGTCCCCTGCTTAGCTCGGAACGGGAGCATCGTTGCGAAGTAAGCATAAGATGGTGCCGATCAGACAAGAAATCGAAACAAGTCGCGATAAGATGGTCGAAAGTCCGACTAATCTTTCGAGAGGTAAAGAGATTTTGCGTTTCCCGTGTTGGCGGCCTTGCATAAATTGTACTGGTGGTGCAGACCGTGGTGTGGCGAGATGAAAATTGTCGGCTTAGTGTGGATATGCATCACCTTAGCTGGTTAGGGAAAATCGTGCCACTGGCCTGGGCGAGTTATTAGCATCGTATGGTTCCTGGAAGGAGGGGGAAAGGCGTCGCTGCTTGGACTTGGCGTGGCAAGGCATGGCGCGGCAACTTGGAGAGACCAAGCATGACGGTTGGCTTTGGCATGTGGGTCCAATGCATGGCAGGTCTTGGAAGGGCAGAGCATGTGCGGACGGCTAGGAGAGGAAAAGCGTGCGGACGACTTTGGTGTGTGGGGGCCAAGGTATGGCGAGGTCTTGGAATGGCAAAGTATAGCGGACGGCTTGGCATGTGGGGCCAAGACAGTGGCGCAGACGATCTTGGAAAGGCAAATTTGTCTTCGCGGGACCGGTTGCCTCTTTTCTTACTTGGCTCAAGCAGGAAATCCCTTCTTTTTCAAACTCCCAAGTACCACGCATATAAAAGGAGGGTCGGCCTTGTATAGACCCTCAAGCTCGTCAACGCTATTAGACTAGTCAAGAGACGTTTTAGCCGCTAATTACTGGATTAGTTTAATACGAATGTTAATTAATAGAAGTTAATATAACAACGATTTGGATGCGAAACTAGTATCGTTAGATGGATCTCGAAAATTTACGCGGAATAGACTATTCGAACGTGTCATTCGGATATCAGACGAAGAAGATATCATCAGTTTTGTTTTCCATTGGACCGCTTGGCTGCCCTTATCCGCTTTTGGGTGCCTTTAGAATTTCTGGTCGGCCTTATCCCAAATCGATCGAGAGGATAAACTCTCATTTCTATTTTTCTTATTCTTCATTCTTATTTCTTCTTCTTTTTTCTTCTTCACTTCTTCCTGTTCTTCGCCTGCGAGAGTTGAGAGTTGTGAGTTTGGTTTGAGAGATCCGGTTAATGATGGAGACTATATTAAGTAGAATATAGTGATGATGTGTGGGCTATTAAGCACGGGATGAAGGAGGATATTAAGTTACTGTGAATCGAAATTAGGGTTATAGATTTGTTTGATGTTCTGAAGAATTAGAAGATGGAGATGATGGTATCGGGGATTAAATTAAGATGGGTTTGTTCTTAATTGATGATTGATTGAAGTTGTAGGGTTGTTTGAGGATTGGATATGATATTAGGGTTTTTGAATTTGATACAAAGATGAGTTCAAGATAAAATTAAGGATGGGTTTCAAGAACAGATCATGAAGAAGAACTTTATTGTGTTAATTAGGAGTTATATTTGATAAATTGAAGGGGGTTAGGGTTCTTCTGTTCTTCCCCAATTCATAATTAGGGTTTTAGCGGAATTGAATTGGTGAACTGGAAATTCAAAGGAAGCTAGTGAAATGGGTAAGTTTCTATGTCGTTAAAATTCCGTATTTGGTGTTGAATTGTGTATAATCTGATGTAGTTGAATAATGAGATGAGTTTAAGGAAGATGTCAATATTGTTGTTGTTATATTTGGATGAGTGGGTGATTTCAAGAGATGTGATTGGGTAACTGTGGTTGTATATAGTCTGTATTTGAGATGATATGAGTTCTTCTTGTGAAGATGTACTTGGTGGTGGTTTGCTAAGTTAAGCTATCAGGTGGTGGTTTATGTGTGATAGGGATTTAGGAATAAAGCTGTTGTTGATCTGAGTTGCAGATGTGTTAATTGAGCTTTACTCAGCTGGTAATGGTTGTAAGTTTTAGGTTAGCTGCTGGGTATGTGATAGAGATATGATTCCGGTATTGTGTTCGAGTAGTGTTGATGGTTGGATATGTTGTTGGTGCTGAGATGAAGTTACAGGTGATGTTGGTTTGGTAATTACAAGGTTATAGAGTGGTTAAGGGAGTTGAATTGCAGATTTATGGGGTTAATGTGAACTGCAGGGTATGAGATTGGTGTCAATGATGTGAGAGTGTATTTGTAGAGTAAAACGGGGATCATGGTGGTGATTCAGAAAAGAAGTGGAACTGCATATGTAATCAGATGGTGGTAATATTGTTAAAGTTCATAGATATGTGATTGCAGATTAGGATTGTATTGTGAAAATGAGTAAGAGAATGGTGTTGTTGATTTGGAAACTAGTTGTATTTATAGTAGTTTATGAAGTGAATGGTTTCTGAAGTTTCAGTTCATGAAGAATAGTGAATTCTGGGTTGTAGATTGTATTGGTTATGAAAGCTTGCAGCTACTGCAATTGCAGGTAGATATAGTCTTTGTTTGTAAAATTTTTTGAAGTATGTTTACTTTATTTTGAATTGATGTTGAAATATAAAATTGGTAGATGAAGGTCTAAGAATTAGACTTAGAGTGACTGGTAACATGGTGTGCTTAGTTAAGCCTATCTGACTGAACTTATTCAGTCTGACTCGATTTTTATGTTTTACCTGACTTCCGGCTATCCGACTCGAGGTTAACTCAATTAAGACTCGATTCAAGTGAACCTTGACTGAGTTATTTCCTTGACCAGGACCTTGACTTGACTTGGACGTTGACTATTAGTTGACTCTTGACCATTAGTTCGACCGTTAGTGACTGTTAGTTGACTATGGTGGACTTGGGCTTAGCTCAGTTTTCTTAGTTAGATGTTTTGGACCTCTTGTGGTCTGAATTGGACTTTGGTTTCTTCTACAAAGTTATAGATACTCATATGACTTAGCTATTGGATTATGGAACCAACCCAAATGGATTAGTAAACCCATAATTATGTTAAAGGTAGATAATGAGATACCATAATGGGCTTAGAACCATTAGATAGTTCACTTAGCTTAAAACTGGAACTTGTATAGATTATGTTATGAGCCTTGTGTGAGCCTCTTGGCTAGATTCTTAGAGTTCTTGTATGATTAACAAATTAGTCTATTAACAACGATCTGTTAAAGGATGAACCAGTGGATCGTGGATCTCGAGGTAGGCGAGGCTTGTCATCAAAAGAGGTGGGAATCGATAACGAACTCTCTTGTATTCATTATTGTTTTACAAATCAATCTTGGTGTTGTGAAATTCATGCATATCTTTGTGTGCTCTGTGTGGTATGAGATGTGTGCCGACACAATATCAGTATTCTATGGCTAGGGCGATACACTACAATATTACACGGCTAGAGCGATACATCGCAATGTTATTCTTCCTTTATTTATATATATATATCAGTATTCTATGGCTTGGGCGATACACCGTAGTATTACCTATTCGGTGTGAAATTGGCATCAATATTACTGTTCCTTATGTGTGGCAACACACATCTCATACATGGATGTTTACTGTTATTATGAATGTCTTTGAAGAAGTTTCTACATTATGTTTTATTGTCTTTCCGTGTATTATCGTTTTTCGATAAAACCTGCATTGTCTTCGAATCATATTAATGTTTACTTGAAAGTTAGTTGTTATTCCTATGGGGCACCCCTTTTAGGGATATTGTGCTCACCCTTTTCAACTTTCAGTTTCAAAGACAGATCAAAGTTGCACAGCGGAAGATTTGTGGCATTGAGTCTTCCGTTATGTTTATTACGTTGTATATTGTATTCGCAAACCAAATGACTAATGTATATATATCACTTGAGAGGAGTAATTGTATATATATTTCTGAGCGAGGCTAGTTTTGGGTTAAGTTTTGTAGACGATTTCTTAATTGATTGTTTAAGTAAATGATTTAGATTCTTAGTGCCTTTTTATTTAGCTAATCTCTTGGATTAGTCAGCTGCTAGCTTAGGGGGCGCTACAGGCCTCTCCTTTTGTTTCACGCCTATTTATTTTATCTTAGCCGTGTGGTAGCGGTAAAGCAAAGCGGACAAGCGAATGCCAGGTAAGCCTTCCAATACTTCTTCTTTAACTTGCTTTCTATTTTCTTTTGTGTTGGTATAAACCCTAGCTATAGGCGTAGTTTTTCATGTACTTATAGAAATATTGTTGGTGTGAACATTAGCCGTAGGTATGCTTTGCTCGAACTTGTAATAAAATTTAGGTACGAATGCTGTAGTGATGTTGTCCGCCTCAATTATTGTGCGAAATAGGTGTGCACGAGGATTGTCATTCCCTTCCCGTGAAAGAACCAGCTTTTAGGGTTTCCCCCCTTTTTCTGATGTAGCCGTGTGCATGATTTCCTTTGGTGGGGCATGCCTATTTGGTCAAAATTTCCGCATTGCGTGAAGCGGTGATGCAGTAGTCTGTCAGTCCCCATTTCTTCGCATATGCACGAAAATGACTTTGAAACCAATTGACTTGCGTCCGTGGA
Source organism: Papaver armeniacum (assembly GCA_023531295.1). NCBI lineage: Eukaryota > Viridiplantae > Streptophyta > Magnoliopsida > Ranunculales > Papaveraceae > Papaver > Papaver armeniacum. Next base: position 606,894 of record JAJJWW010016481.1, on the reverse strand, counting down.
TGGCGCTCTTGTGTCTCGATGAAATAATTTTCCCGCACTTTCCGTAATAATCTTTCTTTTGTATTGTTCCATTGCGGTTATCTCGGAGGTGAAAGCGTAAGAAGAGAATTTTCGTTAGGGATGTCAACATTTCGCCGTATCAAGGATATTGGCAATTCCAAGCCGAACATAGATGATGAGTTCTTCACAACATCCGCAACAATTAGGAAAAATCATCCCAAGTATGTGCCGGTTCTTCTGACTGGTCCGAAAAGTGAAGGAGAGGCCCGGTCGGTTCGGCTAGGGGGTGTAATAAGGTTTTGTCTTCAGAGGAAAGAGTACCATGCTTCTCTCGTTGACTGTAAGATCAGTGTAAGCCCGTTGCGTCCCTTCGAGAAATGGATGCACTTCATGATGAGCCATTGACTCTTTAGGAGATTTGCTGAAATTCTAATTGAACAACTTTGAGGCATAATTAGGCTTTGTTACCATCCGGTATTGGCGTACCTCGGTATGTAGTTGAATAAATTTTATGTCAATGTTTTATTGGAATTTATTCTTTTCTAAAATCTTACGAAATCCACAATTATGATTGTAGGTTAAAAGTAATGGCTTACGGAAAACAGACAGTTAAAAGAAGCGGGGGAAGAGAGTGGAACAACCCAATAAAAGAGAAGTTGTGCATGTTAAATGGAATCTGCAAGTGTAAGGGATTATGCAGATGTTGAGTTCATGGAGGGAAGGTAAATAGGTCTTCATTTATCTTTATTTTCCACTCGTCTTATGGTAATAATAAGAACTCAATGAGACAAAAGATGGCCGTTGTCTATATTTTGTTATTCAATGGGTGGGCAGGTCGGGAAATAAGATTCAACCCCCGATAATTTCCTATGACCTCCTAAAAATTTTTGGGTCAGTTCAACCTGGCATGGATAATTCAGTTTCCAGCTGCATGCACAACTAAAAATTGGGAGATTATTGTTGAAAGCATTTTGACAATATCTGAGTTACATGATTGTCGGTATAATAAGATGGATCATTTCCTGCCTGAACACCAAAGCCACAACTCTCCTTCATGCAACTCTGTTTAGAACAAATTTTATGTTGCACTTCCGCACTCTTAAGAATTCATGGGAGGGAAGCAACATAAGAAAAAGTAAAATACTCTCGCACTTCCGCACTCTTATGTACACGAGTTACTTGAGGTAAAAACAACAGTCAAAAGAGCAGCTAATATGAACTCCTCCTGCCAGACCCACAACTTGAGTATACACCATTTTGTCCCAATACAAATTCTTCTGAAATTAATTCCCAGGCTTTTCTGCCCCCTTTCTCTGCACAGGTTCCATTCAATGAACATAACTACATCCTAGACCAATGTCTTCAAAATTCCTGGCAGAGCTAGTTCAACCTAGTCATACGCAAAAGAAAATGACTTGAAAAAATTTGTAACCACTCTGTCAAAACCAGATGTGGCAATGAAGATCTTCACTCCACTGCCTCCCGCAGAGAGAGCTTAAAAACCCATTCCAAGACTCTCAACTCAGCAGCATCACTGCACAAAAAATAAAATAGACGAATACAATTGTACACGATCAATACTGATAACTAAGTAAATGGTCACATTTAAAACAAAGTGCATAACAAAACAATGTACCAAACCATGCCTCTATCTTTTGAGAGGAAAAATCATTATTGCAATGAAAGATTCTCGTGCCTCCATAGCTCTCCTTCACTAAATTCACACACCTGCGGTAACCTAATGAGTAAAGAACCACTAAAATTTCAGCAATACAACCAATATGTACCAAGACTTGCTTATAACCTAGTTACTACTAAAATAAGAGTACAACTCTTTACACCACTTAAATCACAGGCAGAGTGTAGTAACTCATAATCATCATATAGTGTTCAGTAAAACCAGATGTGATAAATCTAAGTTAAAACCAGATTTGACAATGAAAATCTTCACTCAACTTTCATATGCACAGCTTATAAACCCATTCCAACAGTCACCCAAGCAAGCAGCTTAGTAACACCCCAATTCAGCAGCATCTCTGCACAAGAAAATGGATAAATATAGTCCGCTACTGCGCCTGCCGCCTAGAAATTGGACTGTCCATCATACTCCGCTGATAGATAAGGGACTGAAATTGTAAACATGATGGTTTGTGTGGGTTATTTTACAAACCTTGATTTGCATGATGACAACTGATAGGAAAGTTATAATATTAATATACAATCTGAGTTCATTTCTACAAAGGTAACTACATAAGTAATTCAAATGAAACAGATTTGATTCAGGTGGGAAAGAAAGCAAGGATATACAAATGAATTACCTTGATCAGAAAAATCATTTTCGAATCATTGCAGTGGAAATTTCAATTAACACCATCAATTTGCCAAATTTTCAGTTTCAAACATATAGCCTGATTTTCACTGGTAATCTACAAATTATCTGAGCTAATTTCCCTAATTTCTAGAATACTGGAAACCATGCTACCGATTGCTGTTGTTATTACTAAGATGGGGATGTTTCTTAGTAAGGTTTTGCCTGTATGGAATATTACCCATACCACCCTGATGATAGACACCATAAAGCAAGTTTTTGAGAGGAGATATCATAATGCTGCTTGGATTCAAAGGGGATGATGTATTAATTGTTCAACCAGATTCCCATATGATGCCATTTGTAGATCAAAAACAAGGAGATTCTTTGGTTAATTATATGAGAAGTGAGGTTTATGGTCTGATCCTATAGTCAGATTTAATGATCTGATCTAGGACTTGTGAGTTATGGTCTGATCCAAAAACCCACCCTTTTTAAGCCCCAACAATAGGATTCTAGTTTTATGTCACTCCATGAGACAAAACATTAAAGGGACATGTGAATAAGGCTGTTAAGATGAAAAATACAATTCACAAAGAGCTACAAAATTTGGAATTAAAAGCACAGGGTACAAACATCAAAATAACTAAGCACCACTGCTAAGATAAGCCAACTTAATAAACACCAACTGAGAAATGAGCCAACTGGGAAGAAAATTTTGCATTAACGGAGTTAGGGAAACCCTTGATTTTCAGTTTGACCCATTTTGACTTTCATGTTGACTATCGCCAGAGAAAGAAAGTCAGTTAAGTTTATGTTCCTTTTACTCTCCTTCCTTAAAAAACCCTACAAAGAGAGGGTCTCTACGCCGCCTTTCTACTTCTTGTATAGATCTGAACTCGAATCAAGTGGATTTCAGTTTTCCACTAGTATTTTAACTCTGTTTCTTCAAGATCTGCTGAAAACAGCTCAAGATCAGCCTAATTTATCACAAATTCCACAGACAATGGCTTCTACTTCTGAAATTGAAATGCAAACTATGCCGTCTTCTTCTGCAATAACTAGTCTTTCTGCTTCGCACGAATTCATCTGGAATATTGAGAACTTTTCAAAGATTAACTCTCAGGACGGACATTGCTCCGGTGTTTTCTCTTTGGGTAGCTCCAAATGGTATTTATAATTTGCTTTTCACTTTTTTAATTTTATTTTCTGTTTTTTTTTCATATCCTCTGCTTTTGATTAACCCATCAAATCTTTCCACTTGCTAGGGAAATCCAAATTTATCCAAAAGGAAAGGGGGAAGTGTATGACCACTTATCAGTGTACCTTGAGCCTAGAGGCTTGACAGAACCACCACCAGTGAAAACGGAGTTCAGTTTTTCAATTACTAGTCAAATAGATCCCAACAAAACAGTGAGTGGAGGTAAGTTTATGTTAAATGCGACAGTTTATACAGATATTCATTGTTAGTAAATCACATTCTTTTTACCTTATTAGTATTTTGGATTATGCAGAAATGAGTCGTCGGTTCTATGGAAGATCCAATGAAGGCTATGGTTGGGCTGAATTTATGAGTCTTAGTGAACTCCATCGTGCTGGTAAAGGATATTTGGTAAATGATACCTGCGTCATCAAAGTTCAGGTTACTTGTAGCTTCAAGGATGACTTGGATGATGACTGCAATGTCAAAGGGAGTGAGCAATACAAGGTTCCTAAGGTTAAACGTGGCATAATCAAAGAAAAAAAAATCATGGCGTTTGGTATTAGCAACAATCTGGTCGGAATAATGAACTTCATCACTTTCCTTCTCTCGATTTCAATCTTAGGCGGTAGTATATGGTTAAGTCAAAGAGAATGTGAGAAATTTCTGGAAGGCCCTATCATAGCATTAGGAGTACTTGTGATGATCGTATCGCTCGCTGGTTTGATTGGTGCTTGCTGTAGAGTTTCTTGGTTACTCTTGGTTTACTTGATTGTGATGATTGTGTTGATTGTGTTGCTGCTTTCCTTTACGATTTTCGCCTTTGTTGTTACCAACAAAGGTGCTGGTGAAGTTGTTAGTATAAATGGATACAAAGAATACAAGTTGAGTAATTATTCTAATTCGTTGCAGAAGAGAGTTAGTTCTGAGAAGAATTGGAATAGGATTAAGAGTTGTTTACAAGATCGAAAAGTTTGTAGGACTCTTTCTGAGGAAACTAATGTTGATGATAGAAACTTTCGTCTGAAGCATTTGTCTCCTATTCAGGTACACAATCCGATCTATTCTTTTTCTGTTTGATTAAATTTGTATTTGGATCTTGATTTTTGAGAAATTAGTTTGAATGTTTTGTTGATTACATGTTGTTCTACAGTGGTTGTTTTAGCATGATAATTTTGTTTAGTACTGATTTCTTGTGATTTCTGCGTATACTAGGTTTGTTATGATCACTGTATGTATGTTGTTTTACATTCAGTAGAAAACTTGGGTGAAAATTGTCTAGGTTTTGTTTCAACATAGTGGTGTAGAAATTGAAGTTAGGAATATCATTCAGTTTTGGGGTTTCATGTGTTTTGTGAATGTTGTATTGATATGGACTTTAGAGTGCTGGAAATTTATTTTATGAACTTTAAAATCATATGAAATTGTTCCATTCGTATTGTTTTTGATGCAAATGGTTGTTATATTATGAACTTTGATTCTAGTAAACTTTTTGCACTCTTGACTTCAGAAAAAAGGTATAAATTATGATTTTCATTCCTTTCGCTGTGATTGATGGGTTGCTCTGAAGTACTGTGGTTTTAGAATGTAGTATGTTGATGTATTAGACTTTGATAAATTAGATTTTGTTGAAGTTACAACTTGAAACATTGCCTTGAGCGCAGCTTTAAATCAGTGCATGATGAATAACAATTATGTTTGTAGAGATAGAACTTGGGCTTAGGTATGTGACATTAAGTAATAGCATTTTAATGAAAACATCTTTGAATTTTTAGTACTCCTGAACAAGAAAATATGGTTTTGGTACACACATTTCTGTTGGCTAGTTCTTAATCTTAATACTGATTTTCACATGGATTCATTTTGCGATTGCGGTCTGGTTGTTGTAAACCACCGAAAGAATGTGGATTTCTTTACAAGTCTGGTGTAGTTTGGGATAATACCGGCAACACCACCTCAAAGAAACCCGTATTGTGCAACTTGGAAATCTGCTCCCTTCTATCGCTCTTTGTTTTGATCAAATCTTGTGGCAAGGCGGAGTCCTTGCGAACTTGAAGAATGATTTGAAGAAGGTTCTTGTCCTCGAACATCATTGTCCTCATCTTCCGTTTATTGTTTATTCCATTGGGTGCTCGCGCATTTAGGAACAACAGAGAAGATTATGCTTATCCTAGATGGAAGGGACACACCTAGAAGATTATCTAGTGGTAGTTGATTTGGATCTTGATACTTCAACTTATTCTTCTACATGTTGTGGATTTTATTGTGAGATTTGTTTTGCATTTTGTTGCAGATAACACTTGTTCCAGTACCTTTTTTTTCTTGACCCTTTTAGGTTTATGTTCCATTGGATGGTGTTTTTCTTTTTTTTCTTCCCGCAGTTGAGAAATTCCTGAGAATTCTCTTTGTCTGCTAAAAGTTGCTTTTGGCTTGGTTGGATAGTTGGTGGTAGGGCATTGTTGGACCCAATTTTAGAATGAAAAAGTTTTGAAATTTTTAGGATTGCCTTTGCTGAAGGATGGAAAAGCTTTAACATCTTCAGAATTAGCTACACTCCTTTGTCTGCTAAAGTTGCTTTTATCCTTATCCAGTAATTTCCTTTGCTGCAGTTAATTGAAAACCATAATTTGCTTTTAGGTTCAGTTGTTTCGTGCACTATTCTCCTATGACGCATAGGGTTGCACAATGTTCTGAGAAAGACAACCCAAAAGTGAAATGGCAATGACCCTACAACACTTGAAATAAAAAGACACAACCTTGTTCTCAGTAACCAAAATTCAAATTTCGGAAAAGCTTCTTAGCATACCTGATCGGAGAACTAATTTGAAATCATGAACTTGAAATTACAAGCAAAAAAACACCGATTATACATAGAGAGTTATCTGAAACACACTTGAAAAACCACTCTTTCATCATCTCGTTTGGTGTTCTGTTTTTACTTTCTGCAGTTGAGATTGGGGAATTCTCTTTCCCGGTAGCTCTAATTGTTGGATATCTTCTCCTTATATGCAACTGACGTTGATCCGAAATGCGAGAACCAAAGTATAAGAAAAGAAAATCAGAGAGATTAGAAAACTAGAACCTATGTATAGATCGAGTCGAGTATTAGATACTCGTCCTTAAGACGAAATTCGCCCCACTCCTGCTAATGGGTTTTAGTTGTGAAACGTCTCCCGGGATACAACGATCTTTCTTCCTCGAGTAGAAGCACTCCAAACTCAAGGAAACAAAGGAACCAAATATAGTGTTTATCTCTCAATACTATGACAACAATGAATGCAAGTGAAATCAGATTTTGTGTGTGCTTTTCTTGTATTTAGAATGAAACTAGAGTGGGGTTTATATACTTGATTGGTGTCTCTTAGGAAAGGACATAGTGTCTCTT